>JAOPSE010000002.1:108349176-108658780 GCA_029449295.1 Zea luxurians
CATAGTTTCGTGGTTTCCGTTAACCTGTCCAAAAATCAGGGTCCATGTATGTCAGACCAAGTTGTTAGAAGATAAACTTGTTGCTCAGCTCTGTTAATTTACTTTACTGTCACGTTTTGAGTTGGTCAGGTGCATGCCTGAGTCCACGGAGTGCGTGGTGACCAGTTGTGTGCCATGGAGAGCGTGGCGAATATAGTTCGTGGCATCCGAGTTTGTAGGAATAACGGTAGAATCGCTCCCACAACTCTGCATGTGCATGCTTTTTTCTCCAGTTGTTTCAATTACAATCAACAAAAAAAAACTAAAAGGCAGTGAGTTAGTTGCTGCAGAAAAATCCTCTGTGTTTGTGTGTTGTTCGTTCTCGAGAACTTGCCGGTAGGGGTGTGGGGTGGTAACGACCTTTAAATTTTACACTATAAAATTTAAGGATCGGATCGGATTAGTATCGAGCTCTATTTCTATCGTTATTAGAATTTAAGGATCATATGGGATTAGAATCGGATCGGATTAGTAATGACCACCACGAAGGCCACGAACGCGCGAGGTCATCACCAAGAAAATCACGGCTACCGACCGTCAAACCACCCCATCCTCACTGAGACCAACTACAATGATTGATTGCTCATTATCTATACCCCCTGTATAACTCACCAGTTAAAACATTACTAAGTGAATTCAACAAATTACTCCTAGCCAAATTCCACCATTAAAACCAACACTCCAGGTCGCTTCATTTACCTCCTCTCTCTTAATCAATCGCATCCAACGGTCAATGTTTTTTGGATCATCCCTCCTCTCACCCACCTCTAACCTCCCTAGCCCCCCAACCCCGCGATCAATGCGCCACCGCCCTAGCCCCATGCCCGCATCTACCTAGACAAACACCAGTGCCCCCGCCCCCACTCCTCTACGCCATCGCGGTCTTCCCATGAGTTGCGGCCTTCTTGTTGCTCGTGGCCTCCACCTCACTTTGTTGCGATGTGGTATATATGCTTGTTCGCCGCCGCGGCCTTCTTCCTACCGCTCGTGGCCTCCACCTCCCTTTGCTACGTGGTGGCATGTCTGTTCGCTGTCGTGGAGCAAGGCGCGACCAAGGAGGTCGTGGAGGTTTTGCTCGTGGGAGGTGAGGGGAAGGCCAAGGCCGGGCTGCTACAGTGATTGGCGAGGCCAACACCAGCGTGTTTGGCGATGGGCTCGGCAACGTCCAAGTGGGATGCTTCATCCGTAAGTCCATGAGGTGAGGCATGGATGAGGACGACGAGGAGGTCGTGTTCGTCGGCACGCTAGCGCCCTGCACGGCGAGCTTCGTCGGCACCGATCACGACCAGTGTCGCACAACGCTGGGGAGAGTAGCTCGCGGCAATGCGCGTGGACCGCCTGGCCAAGGGCGTCTAGGACAATTACTTCAACAGGTGGTCCAGGTGGCACCACATCGACCGACATGCAGCCCCCTGCATTCGAGCACTGTTTGAAACAAAGCATTTAGGTTACCTGTGAAGCAATAGTTAGCGCGGCCCCCCTACTGCGCTCCCCCGATCGTTCGGCTTCAAGCACGATGGATAGCTGGAGTTGTGGATCTACGGTGGAGCGGTCCAGTATCATCGTGGGAACAGGATCGGACGGTGAGGCGGTGGAGAGGATGCCACAATCATGAAGCGATCATGGTCATGGTCAATGATCAGGAGGATGAAGAAGATGTGGCCATATGGGATGTTGTGGGAGCAGGCAGAAATGATGCTGAAATCCTCAACACAAGAAACAGTTTCTTCGACATCGAGGATGGCGGCACACGAGCACCTCCTCTAGCTGGTGTCGATGGGGGGTGGGGGTTGGCTCTCCGCTGGGATGTGCGAGGACGGAAGCACGACGAGCACCTCCCCCAGCGGGCATTTTACTAGTGAAGGTAAGGTTGTAGGCCATGTGTCTCTAGAACACTATTGACCCTAGCAACATCAAGTTCCACGTCGACCGCATGGCGCTTGAAGCCATCTGTAGCGTTGTTCCTCTAGAGATGGTCTCCTCGTTCACCACCAAGCTGTCCATGAGAATGGCGTGGGAGAGCATCAAGATGATGCAGTTGGGCGGTGATTGCATAATAAAAGGCGACCAAGTAGATGTTGATACGTGAGTACGAGCTACTTGCAAGGATGGAGAAGTTATTGAGAATTTCGCCATGCACCTAAATGGCATTGTTAGCTAGCTCGAGGCGTTGTGTGATCCTGAAACTGAACCATGAGTTGTGGAGAAATACTTGTGCATTGTAAGGCCCAGGTATAAACAACTCGTTCTATGAATTGAAACCTTGCTTGATGTGGAGGAACTCATAATCGAGGAGGTAACTAGATGTCTAAAAGTTGCGGAAGATGATATGGTTGAGCCACCAACGTCAGGAGGCAAGCTCTATCTAACAGAGGAAGAGTGGCTAGCACGTAGCAAGAAGAACGAAGAAGAGGTGTCGAGGCATGGTAATAGAGGTGGTTGAGGCAGTTGTGGAGGCTGTGGCAGCCAAAGATCATGGGCAAGGTGGACGTGGTGATGGTAGACGCGGTGATAGCGTTGGACCTTCAGTGGGCCGTGGCAACTGCCATCGCTGCGAAAATGCTAGCCACTGGGCGAGGAAATGCAGAAGGAAGCCAAAGAGAGATGAACATGTAATGGTGGCACAGGGGAAGAACAAGCTTATGTTCGCACAAATTGGAGATGAACCCAAAGAGGTCGTACATCACCTAATGGCATGGTGCATCCTATAGAGGAGAGGGTGTTTGCGGCCTTGGACGATAAAGAGAATGACTCATATCGATGGGTGGATACTGGGGCCTCATATCATATGACGAGATCTCGGGTTGCGTTCTCCAACATTGATGGTGGAACTTTCAGAACCATCAAATTTGTTGATGCTTCAGTGGTAAAGATTGAAGGTCGTGGCTTAGTTCTTCATGAGTGTAAGAATGGGGAGCATCTTACACTTGCCAATGCATACTATATTCCTGACTTACAACCAATACTATTAGTATTGGTCAACTTAATGAAAAGGCCTCGATGTGCGGATCTGGGATGGCACCATGACGATAAGAGATGAGAATGAGAAGCTTCTAACCAGAAATCCTCATGGTCTGAGAAGGTTGTACAAGCTAGAACTTCAAATCGCGTGACCGGTGTGCCTGGCGACATGCGCCGAGGAAGATGTATGGCATTGGCATGCTCACAGGCCAGATCCAGTGGGTGGGGCTCTAGCCCCCCTACCACTCTCAAGTCTATGGAGCCCCACTAAAGCCCTTCCTAAAATTTAAAACGTATATAATACAATCTCATTATGTATTTTATAGTTTTTTTCGTTCATTCGATGTTTTAAATATAAACTAGCTCAATGTTTTAATATAATATTCCTGCAAACTGTTATATGTCTATTGTGAGTGATGTAGTATCAATGTAGAGATTTAATTTAGACTCTCCTGATTTTTTTTCTAGCTTTGTCCCTGCATGCTCGCTTTGGGCATGTCAATTTTACTGCTCTGCAGAAGATGAGTTCGGGGGCTTCATGCGTGGCTACCTGCACTGACATAGGAACAAGTCTATGAGGCTTGTTTGGCGAGAAAGCACAAGTGTGCATAGTTTCCTCAAAAGGATGCCCGATATGATGATATGATGTGCGACATGATCATTGGAGCTGCTACATGGTGATCTCTATGGACCGATCAGTCTAGCTACACCAAGTGGAAATCAGTATCTTCTGCTTCTTCTTGATAATTATAGCAGCTATATGTGGATAGCTCTTTTGTCTACCATGGATTCTATAGCCATTGCTATTAAGAGAATTCAAGCTACAACTGCAAGAAAGAGTGGAAATCTCCTTGTAGCTCTTCGGATAGACGGGGAGGTGAGTTCACCATAGGAGATTTCAATGAATACTGACATGAGCTTAGGATCAGAAGGGAGCTGACAGCACCATATACACCTCAGTAAATGGTGTTTTTAAGCGACGAAATCAAACAGTGGTGGCCACAGCTAGATGCATGTTGAAGGCAAAGAAGCTTGCTGCATTTTCTAGGGGGTGTTGAGAATAGTCCCACATTGTTAGTTATGGGTGGGCAAACATGTTTTATATGGTTGAGGGTGCAACCCTTAATGGGCTAGCTTTTGGGAAGAGTGTTCGTCCAACAGACCTAAAACCCGCTGCTATGCGTTTGGGTGAGTGTCTCGGCTCGATGGCCTATGTGTGTGCGGGCGACTCAACGAGCTAGCTGTGTGTCGGCAAGCTGGTTCCAACCATTAGTATTAAAGCTCAGGTCAGCTCAGTGCATTCTTAGACAAATCTCATCTCACAATGTGTGAGGGGGAGATTGTTGCTAATAGTCCCACATTGTGAGTTGTGGGTAGGCAAACACGGTTTATATGGTTGAGGGTAAAACCCCTAATGGGCTAGCTTTTTGGAGGAGTGTTGCTCCAACAGACCTAAAACTCGTTGCTATGCGTTTGGGCACGTGTGTCACAGCCCGATGACTTATGTGTGTGCGGGTGCGCCGTGTATGCGGGCGACCCGGTGGGCGCCCCGTGTGTCGGCGGTCCGATTCCAATAGGGGGAAGCAGTGAATTATGCATTGTATCTATTCAACAGAATATTTTTTAGTGTTGGAGGCAAGGCATCACATGAGCTCTGAGCTAGTAGTATTCCTAGTGTGCAACACTTGTGCACAAATGGTTGTATAGCCCATGCTAAGGTGAACACCCCAAATCTCAAGAAGCTAGAGGATAGAAGCAGGAAGATGATATTTGTGGGTTATGAGCTAGGTCCTGCTGCATATAGTTGTTATGACCTAAGAATCAAGTGTGTACATATCAACAGAGATGTGATCTTTGAAGAAGAAGGAATGTAGGAGTGGAGTGGCGCTGATGTAGTTGAAGAGACTTCAGAGCTCACCGTCGAAGACAACTTTGAACCTTTTCCGACAACGGAGCCTGGTGTGAGAATACAAGATCACATTGTTTTAGTTCCACATAATGTACCTTGCACAACAAGCTGGTGGAACATCACTACATCAGTCAGTCCACAGCCGCTCAGAACACCATCTGTAGAAGTTTAGATGCCCGAAACTGGAACTCCGTTTGCATCACCACAATCAGAAGTGGAAGAGTATCTGGATGCAGATCATGAGAATGTTGTGGCGCTGAGATTCAGGTTTATGAACAATATTCTGGGTCCAAACTCACCTATAAGGCAAGCAGCCAGAGAAGGGCAGTAGGAAGAATTATTTCTAGTAGATGGAGAAGAACCAACAACCTTCAAGCAAGCTGGGCAGGTAGAATCATGGAAGCAAGCCATAAAAGAGGAAATCAATGCAATAGAAGAAAACAGAACTCAAAACCTGGTAAACTTGCCAAATGGTCATCGACCAATTGGGCTCAAATTGGTGTTTTAGCTCAAGAAGAATGCCAACGGTGAAATAGTCAACCACAAAGAAAGACTTTTTGCAAAGGGCTACATTCAGAAGGCTAGAATCTACTTTGATTAAGTGCTTGCACCAGTTGCTAGACTAGATTTAGTGAGATTGCTACTTGCTCTAGCTGCATAAGAATGGTGAACTGCCCACCATGTGGATGTTAAGTCTGAATTTATGAATGGTGAACTAAAAGAAGAGGAATATGTTGTCCAAACTCTAGGCTTTGAGAAAAGGGGAGAAGAACACATGGTGTACATGCTTGATAAAGCCATGTATGGGTTGAGACAGGCACCAAGGACCTGGAACATCAAATTAGACAAAACTCTGAAGGGTCTGGGATTTGTTCAGAGTCCATGGAGCATGGCTTTTATGCAAGAGGTGCTAAAAATACAAGATTGTTAGTAGGTGTCTATGTAGATGGCCTTGTAATAGTTGGTGGTTGCATCAATTGAAGATTTCAATAATCCCATGAAGGCCAAGTTTACAATGAGTGATCTCGGGCTGCCAAGTTTCTATTTGGGCATTGAGGTACATCAAGCCAAAGGTAAAATAACTCTCAATAAATCTGCTTATGCCAAGAGCATTATGGAGAAAGCAAGGCTTAATGGTTGTAACCCTTTTGTTATTCCAATGGAGCCTAGAATTAAATTGAGCAAGGAGAGTGTTGCACAACCAGTTGATGGAACAAGGTATAGGAGTTTAGTTGGGAGCCTTAGATACCTAGTAAAATACCAGGCCAGATCTTGCCTTCTCAGTGGGGTATGTAAGCAGATTCATGGAGAGACCTACAGAGGAGCACCTTGCGACTTGTAACACCCCGTCCACTCCTGAATCGATGGTACTTACTCCTGGCAACCCTCTAGGATCATAAACTATCCCCACTGGTCTGTGGGGATGGTCTATGATCCTAGAGGACTGTCAGGAGTAAGTACTGCCGGTTCGGGAGTGGATGGGGTGTTACAAATGGTATTAGAGCCGACCCTCGCGGTTTTACGGGCGCGTGTGGTCTAGGAATTCGGGCATATGGGGCATGGCGCATGTGAGCCCAAAGTAGTCACATGGCATGGCATTTGACGACACTGGACACATAGACGTGGCCAAAAGGAGAGGTTCCTGGCTTGGGGTTGACTGACGAGGACATTGGTCTTCTAAGGGGGGTGGATTGTGATATCCTGGCCCGGTGGATGGTGATATCATGTTCGAAGGCTTAATAGAATTAATAGAGTACTCATACCAACAGATGCATCTTCTTTTTTGGAAGCCTGACTCGAAAGAACCTCTAGGTTAAGCGTGCTTGGCCCAGAGCAATATTGGGATGAGTGATCGACCAGGAAGTCTTCTCGGGTGCGCATGAGTGAGGACAAAGTGCGTACAAAAGACTCGTGTTGGTCTGCAGAGATAGTCTAATGTCTTAAGGGGCTGCCAGAAGTAAGTATCCGCCAGTACAGGAGTGGACGGGGTGTTACACGACTATAAAGCACATTATGAACTATGTGGCTACAGTGGATTATGGGTGTGGGTACGCAACGAGAAAAATTGGAAGTTGTTGGGCTATATGGATACTGACCTAGCTGGTGACGTTGATACAAGAAAAAGCACCTCAGGCATTATGTGTTTTTCCTTGGCAACAATTTGATAAGCTGGTTGTCCCAGAAACAAAAGGTTGTAGCTTTATCAACCTGTGAAGTGGCATACATTGCAGCTGCCTCTGATGCATGTCATGGTATATGGCTTGCATGACTGCTAGGTGATTTGAGGAATAAAAAAGTTGAACCTGTTGATCCTAAGGTGGATAACAAGTCAGCTTTGGTGCTGATCAAGAATCCAGCTTCTCATGACAGGAGCAAGCATATTCAGACAAGGTTTCACTTCAGTCAGTTGATGAGGGGGATATCTGTCCAGATTATATTGGCAGTGAAGGGCAACTTCCAAACATCCTGATTAAGGCGCTTCCAAGGGCAAGATTTCAGGTGCTGCAAGATCGAATTGGTATGTGTAGGATAGGGACACAAGTTTGGTAGAAGATAAACATGTTGGTCAGCTCTGTTACTGTTAGTTTTCTTTACTGTCACGTTTTGATTTGATCAGGTGCATGCCTGAGTTTGGTGGCCATGGTGGGGGGGAGATAGTTCGTGGCTGGGAGTTTTGGCTGCACAATGGTGGCGTACGAGCAGTAGCAGAATGGTTGACAAGACGAACCTGGAATACAGCACCGCCTTGAGATTTGGCTTGCATGTTGAGTGAGCTCAACAGTGAGAGTATGGCAATTTCATCTTCACCACGATCAAGGATGTCACCAACTTGAACAAGTATCTATCAAGAAAGGCAGGAGCATATCATATATTCGGTGGGGAGGCAGAGTATACAAAAAAGGTGCGTGCAAAGCCTCACAGCCCTCATGAGAAATGCAGTGTCCCTCTGGTATTTTCGGTGGGCAGGCAGGAAGAGATTTACCGTGCGTCCGCCTGTCCACACGTGGCCCTCTGATTCCGTGCTCAGGACGCCGGCGAGCACCAGCGCGGCTCTCGTCTGGGAGAGGTCACCGTGGGCATCGCCAACTAGTACGAGTAATGAATGCATATTAACTGATGGAATAATGGATGGATGGGAAAGCTAGAGCAGACTACTGACGTACTTACTGGCGACAATGCGGCGGCCGGGCGCGGAGACGACGGTGGGCGGGTCCCCGTCGACGGTGATCGGGCGCGAGGGTCCTGCAGCTACCCCCGCGTTGGCGACGGCGCGGGAGGACGGGGGGGAGAAGGCGAACCTGCCGCTGCTGGTCCTAGGATGAGGCGGAGCCACGAAACCAAGCCTGAGCGCAAGAACGGCCATAGCAAACCGTTTCTTGCCAAGAAGGGCTAGCACGAGCTAGGGAAGAGAGGAGCGAAGGCGGCAAGCAAGGCGAGAGGCGTGCAGCTGATGCTTCCTGCTCTGCGCTGTAAAATTGAGCGGCTGTGAAGTTAACTGGGCAAGTTCTTGGTGCGGCGGGCGAGGTGACCTGTGAGCCAGTCGTTTGCAGATTGAGTTCTTTCTCGGTGCTCGCTCGCTCGCAGCGGAAGAAGGATCCGGGTGGGGGCTGGCTAGGCTAGGCTAGGCTCAGCGTAGAAAGCCCAGCCCAGTTCGCAGCTCCAGACGCGCGTCGCCATCGACTTGCAGTGTCGTATTGCGTTCATCACCGTTACGCCAGCAATAATCCGGCATCCTGTCTTCTGGTGACTCTCTCTCCCCGACACCTTTTCTCCATAGAGGAGAAGGACAACCAACGATCAATCCCTCACAATGGATCAAGATTCTAATGTCACCCGCTACCATTCCAGTACTGAGTACATATGATTGCATCCCAAGAAAAAGTTTCTGAATATTCTACCATGCACTATGGCTGCCAACCACACAATGCATATTTACGACACAATGGATAGGAAATAATTTGCAACAAGTCAAACGCTGCAAGTTTTATATATAACCAAAAATTAGTTGAACCATAAGCCCACGATGTTTAGAGTGTGTTTGTTTCTCTCATAGATTATATATAAGTTGAATTATGGTGGAAAGTATAAGAGTAAAAATATCACTTCATGATTACAAATAACTGAAATAAGTTAGTATTAGGTAGCTTATTGTGATCATAAAATGATATTTTACTCTTGTATCTTTTTACCATAATCCAACTTAGGTCTCATTCGTTTCGGCCTGTTTCGGCCATTCCAGGCCTCTTTCCGGATGAAAAAATGATCCAGTTTGGAATCTGGCTCTGAGTTGTTCTTGTCAATCCGAAATAAAAACGAAAGCGGCCCGGCTGTCTAGATCAAATTCTAGGTTAAATTGAGTGGTCCACTGTTTCATGGCCTAGAACCGTTTCCAGCCTTCTTCCTAGGCAACCGAACAGGCCTTATATAATCTACCAGTTCACCGAGGCTTAACAAACTTGACACCAACAATGTATTTTGTACTTGATGTTTGGACTATTTTATATTGTATTTATATTCTAATGTATGCACTTATGGACTTAAATGTTAAATCTATAGTTTTATATGTTATTCTTATCTTTATATTATTATGAATTGTATACTAAATCATTAAGGATTATATAAATTATTTATGAAAAAAAATTCTTATAACATACACCATGAAGAAATCATAGCTATGCCACTGCTGCTTAGTTTTGGTTTAAGACAACAACCGATACTAACTAGTATCGTAAAAAATATCTTGATTACCGATTCTATCAAAGAATTGATACTGCAGTTCATCGGTACTCGAGATCTCTAAATGCGCAAAAAATAGAGATACTTTTATTATTTTAAAAACCGATATTAAAATTACAAATATTTATATATTTAATAATGTGCAATACTCTCTTGATATTTATATATTTAACAATTTGCACATATTTATTTATTTATTGTGCGTCAATATCAATTTGTATGTACGAATTTTTTAAAAAATAATTTCAATGTCAGATATTGTATAAACCTGAAACCAAAGGTCGGCCTTTAGTATCTGTTCTTGTATAAGACTGTACTAAAGGTCAATCTTTAGTATTGTTTATTGGATAGAACCAATACTAAAGACTCAGCATTTGTATCGGTTGAAAACACAAACAATATTAGAGACTTAGCCTTAGTACCGGTTGTGTACACTAACTGATATTAATAGTCATACTTTATATACCTAGCTCATCCCCGGCCACGAAACCCTAGCATTAGCACTTCGTGACACCATCCGCCTACCCACGTGTCACCATTAGCTGCACCTACACCACCGTCGAATGCACCTACACCTCCTGGTGCGCACCTGCACCGTCGTCTGCCGCACCTACACTGCCCTCGCCGTCACTCAAAGGTAATGCAAGCTTCATTTTTAGATAATGCTTAAGAAAATGCTTCATTTTTTGATAGATAAATGCTTAGGGAAATATAAGCTTCATTTTTTGATAATTGACCAGAAAATGCTTTCATTTTGGATAAACCTTAGTAGGCACTATAAACAATGCTTGATTTTTGTATGGAGAAATGCTTCGTTTTTGGATAATTGAATAAGAAATGATTTCATTTTAGAAATGCTCAATTGGCACTGTAGACAATTGCTTAGGGAAATGCTAGATTTATTTTGGATAGTTCAAGAAGAAATGCTTCCTTCATTTTGGAAATGATGAGTATGCACTTTTTAGTGAAATGCTTGATTTATTCTGGATAAGTTTCAACAAGAAATGCTCTCACTAATTATATCTTTTAATCATATACGTACTAGTTCAATTGTCCCAGCTAGTGAAACTGAACACACCAAATAAAATGTGTTTCTTTGGGTTCTTGCTCCGCCATAGGTTGTACGTCTCATCGCTGATCTGCATCTAGGCACCGAACTCAGTTGTCTAACATCGGTCGTGCGCACCCACCCCCAAGCCACTGGTTGTGTTAGTCCTCACCAATGGTGTCAGTCTCGTGCATCAAAATCAGGTAACCCCCAAGGTTACATGCATTAAACTCGAGTTTTAGTTGAAAAGTTGTTCCTTTCAGTTGACTTAAGTCATTCATTCAAATGTGCAGTCGAAAGGGAAGGTTTAATAATGCCTTTGATTTGTATAATAATAATATATACATATTTTTCAAAAACTTCTATATGATGTAAGTTTATTTTCATTTTTATAGTGAACTAATGGAAATCCAAAAAATATGTCTTGATCTCTACAATCACAAGTTTATTTGTCGAGGAGACGAGGCATGGGGATCTACTGCTATTATTGTATTAGCATGGATAAAATTGCATGATTTTGTAACAAACCTGAGTCTAGACGAAATAATAGAACATAATATTGAAATGTAAACGAGAGTCAAAGATCATAAGGTAACGAACTAACCATGAAATTTATACTATAATCTCAAACTTATTTTCACCTTTAGACCCTTTCCAATTACCATTTTTAATGAAGGAACAAAACGACTTAGGGGAATGTGATGACTACATAGATATCTATGGTTTGACTATGTCTTGCATGACCTTGCCTCATCATCTCCAATTGAAGTCGTCACAACTGCTTCTAAAATGCCATATTCCATTCAACCAAAAGAGGTTGAAAGACGTCCCACATAGGTAGTAGTTTCCAAACGAATTCAAGTATTGGTAAATTATTTTATAGGCTGCTACAAGAAGAAAAAAATAGTATAAGATATTTTCATTGGTTTAACAAATATGGTGAAGTGTACTGAAAAAATTTAAGAGGTGTGGTTTTAGAGGCAAGTTACTTCATCTGTACTAAAAGAAGATTGGGACATCATCAGATATTCATGACGATATAAGATTCTAAAGCCAAAAGACTATCATTTATCTGCCATTGATGCTTAGCTAGATGATGTTGTGTGGGTGTTGATGCTTTAAACTATGTATGAACTTTGAGTTGTTTTAATTTTGAATGTATATATGCTGCATGTTGCGAACTCTGCATTAGTACATATGTACATAACTAAATATAAATACATAGAATAATATCTTTGGATCAACTTTTAGTACCGGTTGAGTTTAGAACTAGTACTAAAGTGGGTCTTTTAGTACTTGTTGGTCCACTTGTTTTCGGTTACTGTGAATCAAGAACAAGGCAACACATTTGTTAAACGTTAAAGATCTTTATCCTTCGAATCATTATTCCCCTTTAGGTATAACAAATCTTGGACGAAGGTCATGAAGAACAAATCTTCATTATTCACAGATATAAAAACATAGTTACAATGTAATATCATGCCATATATTCATTTCGCACTGAATGTATTGATAATATCAAAGTTCATATTACATTGATACTTTCGGTTTGTTTGAAGGCAATGACGTGAATGCAGTTACAATCCAGCGTGAATAGTACGGGGGTACTGTTCATCTATTTATAGGCAATCGTACAACTTCGTACAATATTACATTCATACCCTAAAAATTACATACAAGGTTTACAAATGTCATAGGGACAGTATATGTCATTTGCACTTAACAGCTTGAACAACACTTTCTCCCTATGTCGCCCTTCCTGCTTCATCATGACGAAGCTTGCTTCGCTGTACTTCCATTGATCTATGTCGAAGCTTTTCTGGTAACGAAGCTCCTGTAATACTTAATAATATGCTAAAAACAAATGGTTAGCCGTGTTTTTGAGGACCTTCGAAAGTCGAAGGCCCCCAATAGTAGCCCCCCGTAGTATTAGTTTGTTCCTTTGTAACAAATTCAGACTACGAAAACAAACAAAGGCCTTTAGCCGATGGTCCAAAAAAACACCTTCCCTTCACTAGAATAGCAAAACTTTCTATTTCGTGGGGCCCATCGTGTAGTTGTGCTTTGCGTATATATATGAGGGTTGCGATGAAAAATATTTTTCGTGCTATCAAGCTTGTGTTGGGTTTGTTATTTAGCTTGCGGATTCTATAACCGCGATTTCTTTGGAGCTTCGGCTTTTCATTTCAATCAACGCTGAGATGGCCGAAGACAAGAGAAGTGAGGACCCCGCACTAGCTGGTTTTTTACGAAGCTATGGAAAGGACCAATGTTGAAAAGATTAGTGATAAAATTTTAGCTAGGATGTCTGGTGATTCTAGTGACAGTGAGGATTTTGATGTTGAGAGTGACAACGATGATGCCGAAGATCGGTCATGGAGGCCAAGTCATGTTGTGTTTGGAAAATCCACGGTTAAGAAAGGGAAGATTGAGGCGATGAAGGACAAATATTTCTAAAAGTCGCCTAGAGGGGGGTGAATAGGCGAAACCTGAAAATTATAACTCTAAACCCAAACTTGATCCCTTGATTAGTGGTTAGAACAAGATGCACAATTATCGGAGTATAAATCTAAGTCCTTTGCTTGCAAAGAGTGTTGCTTTCAAAGAATGCGTAAATATCAAATCAATACAACTAATAGGTGTATGAAGAATAAAGCAAGAGGGCTTAGATAAGAAGAGCAATAACACAAGTTCTTTCTTGCAAGGCGTTGCTTCACAAAATGAGAATTTAACTTGAAGCAACACAAAATAATATAAGCAAGGAATAGTGCAAGAGAACTTAGAGAGGAAGAGAACAAACAAATCACAAGCAATAAACACAAGGGACATGGGTGATTTGTTTTACCGAGGTTCGGTTCTCGAGAACCTAGTCCTCATTGAGGAGTCCACTAAGGACGGGTCTTTTTCAACCCTTTCCCTCTCTCAACCGATCACCAAGACCGGCGAGCTCTTCTTCTTCTTAAGGATCACTAAGACCCCGCAAGGATCACCACATTCTTAGGTGTCTCTTGCTAGCTTTACAAGCCCCCAAAACTTTGGAGGAAGTTCAATGGGAGTCAAGAACTCCACGCACAAATGATCACAAGATGTAGCACACACTTTCTCTCAATGATTCTCACAAGGCACTAAGGCTAAACTCACACAAGTAGCTCTCTTTTGCTTGATCACTCTTTTGTGGCACTTGTGTTGCTTGTGGTGGCCTAAATCTTGTGCAAGAGATAGATTAATGAATGGAGGTGGATGGGAGGGCTTGAATATGTCAACTATATGACTTGGAATGTTGCTTGGACTCCCCACACCTTGAAGTGGTCGGTTGGAGTGGTATTTATAACCACCAACCATCTTGTAGCCGTTGGGGAAGGCTGCTATCGATGGGCGCACCGGACAGTCCAGTGCGCCACCGGATACTGTCCGGTACGCCAGCCACGTCACCCAACCGTTAGGGTTCTAACGGTTTCGACCGTTGGAGCTCTGACTTCTTGGTGCACCGGACAGTGCGGTGCTGCACCGGACAAGCACTGTTCACTGTCTGGTGCGCCTTCTGGCACTGCTCTGACTCTGCGCAAACTGTCCGTGCACTATTCACGTTGCAGGTGACCGTTGGAGTGGACCATTGCGCTCAGTAGACGTTGCACTGCTGGCGCACCGAATAGTCCGGTGAATTATAGTGGAGCGCGGTCCCAAAAACCCGAAGGTAAAGAGTTTGAAGTCGATCTTCCCTGGTGCACCAGACACTGTCCAGTGCACCAGACCAGGGACCTCTTCGGTTTCTTTTTGCTCCTTTCTTTTTGAACCCTAACTTATTCTTTTTATTGGTTTGTGTTGAACCTTTGGCACCTGTAGAATGTATAATCTAGAGCAAATTAGTTAGTCCAATTATTTGTGTTGGGCATTCAACCACCAAAATTATATATAGGAAAAGGTTAAACCCTATTTCCCTTTCAATTTCTGTGATACAACTATAGTGAGGGCCAGAGGAGAGAACACTGTTCCTCTTCCTAAAACTAAAGAAGTGGTAGTTTGCATAAGATGTTGGTCGAAGTGCTTAAAAGGTTCGAGATATACCTTTATCAGTTTACCCCTGAAGCTTTAATTAAAATTGGGGTTTTTATTTGGGAAATGAGGAGCCAAGAGCTAGAACCAGACGTCGACTCTTTCTGCAATATACATGAGTTATCTTACCATACGAAGGCGATGGGGAAGGAACAATATCATAACAACTTTGGTTGTTATTCCTTCATATACCGCTCTGATGTGAGACGCTCTGTGCCAACATTTCAGAAGAAGTGGCCAGGATCCTGGATGAGGCAATGGTTTTATGTTAAAAATGATTTGGTTGAGAGGGAGGATGTGAGAGATATAATTCAGCATCCGATACAATCATGCTTCGGCATCCGAAGGCCTTCGATCATGAACAGTGATAAGGCTCAAGCCTACCTGGTGGCCTTCAACACTTTGTGCAGCTACATTAGCACCAGAGACTTGGTCTAAGAGCACATAGTTTTCAATGTATGGCCCCTTGTTAATGAATGGAAAATGCCGAAGGAGACCACTGACAGTTCAAGTGAAGGTGGTCTAGTTTATTTGAAGTATACATACCACTACAGAAGTCAATTTGGGGAGCCAGATGATGAATGGTTTGAGGCCATTGAGGCTACTACTGATGATTTGTTGAGGGCATACTCGAAAGCTGAAGATGAAGCCATGAATACTGCCTTTGGTGCCCGTGGGAAGAAAAGTCTAAATAGAGTATTTGATGTCATTGGTTTTGTCTATCCCAATTACTGCTTCCGGCTCAGAAGCAAGAGACGAAAAGGAGAATTGCATCAACGACCCCTTTTGGCGCGCCGAAACCAAAGAGAATGAAAGTGGTAACTCACCGGTCAAAGTCATATTTTTGGAGAGAGCTGCTATACTTAATGCTGCAGGGTTTCTAGTACAGAGGCTACTGAATCCGCCGAAGATACCCTCTTAGCTTCAGAGGTAATACTTTTTTTCTTTTTCCTTGCTTTAAATCGAATAACATTTAATCTAATGCTTCTTTTGGAACTTTTTTGAATAGATGATGAAATACCCGCTGCAGCAGCCGAAGATTCCACCATTCAAATGGGGAAATCAACAACAGAGAGTACTAAGATCGAACAGCAGCCAAAGCTGCAGAGTTCTCTGGTGGAGCAAGGGCTATCACGGATAACATCCGTTTCGGCAACGACACCTAAAAAAGGAAGAAGAATGACCAGCGTTCTAGATGTTGTTCTAAGGCCTTTGAAAATAGCCACCCTGACTCCTACTAGAATTTCCAAAGACAAACTGGAGATCGGAAAAAGCTATCGAAGGAAAGTGCTGCTCCTGATTGCACTAAAGCTGGACCTTCGGAAATTAGGCCAACAGGACAAGTAAACGAAAGTTTGCCAGAGAAAATATCACTGTCGCTAAAGCGGTGTCGATCGGAGATCTTAAATTCATCATCCGTCACACTTCCGAAAAACAACTGACTTAGAAGCAAATTTTTGAAGCTCAGCATTACCCTAGGGATCTGAAGTATCCTCGAGGATCCCTACTGTACGAAGGTGATGAAGAGAATGACTTCCTATACTGCCTTCCTGATAGTAAGGAAATTGATTGTTGGGGGCCTTCGTCTTCCGAAGGTCCTCAAAACACGATTTAACAATGTTTCTGGAGTTGAAATACATGAACAGGTACCTTCGGATTCGAAACAGAACCACAGCGAGAGAAGCATGAACAATACGAAGAATGATGCAACGCCGAAGCTACGCGCAAGAGAGCTTCGGCATGACAGCCGGAAAGAGAACCGACTTAAAGGGAAAAAGGCTATTTAGACCCCGATGAGTTACCTTATAGTCATTAGCAAATGTAGAAGGCATGAATGTAATTTCGCATGGGCTGCGTCTCATGCCTATAAATAGATGAACAGTACCCTCGTACTGTTCACGCTGACTTGGCATTCCCTCTTGTATCACGCTCATACCTTTGTTGTCTATCAAGTCGAAGGTATCAAATGTAATTCAATATTGTTTTTATTTTCTCATGAGAACATAATGGAGATAAATTCATAATGCTATATGATTGTTCATGTTATCTTTTGTACTTTACACGCTTCTTCTATTTACTGTCTTACCTTCGATATTCGAAGGTATGTCCTTTATGACCTTCGTCTGAAGATCATTATATCCTAAGGGAAATAATGTTTCGAAGGACGAAGGGCATTAATATTTAACATTTTATGTTGCCTTGTTCTTGACTCATAGCATTTGAGAACAAGTCACCAACATTGGCGCCCACCTCCGGTGAACCCTTTTTCGACCACCTTCGGCAAACACTGACCCTCGTCATGCCGCCGAAGAAAGCTTCAGCGACAGGGGCTGCTGCATTACAGCCACTGGACCTAAATCAGAAGAACCTTTCTCTCCGAGAGGCCCAAAGCCAGAAGAGGAAGGCCACTAGCCCAACACTTCAGGAGGAAGAGTTGGACCAAGAAATCAGAAACATGGAGATACTTCATCAGTAAGTACAAAGGAAGAAGGAGAAGATGGCCCGACTAGCTGATCTTCAAAGACAGATTGACGAAGCCACTGAAGAAGTACACCATCTTGCTTAAGACGAATAAGAACGAAGGCCCCAACATAGGGAGCTTCATCAAGAAGGCTTCTTCAACGAGGATGGATGGTATGATGATTTCCATCATGGAAATTTTGCTTTTGATAGTGCTTCTCCTCTGTCAGCAGAACTGTAGGCTACTCCATGGCCCCCGTCATACAAACCACCCCAGCTCCCCATGTATGATGGGCACTCAGATCCGAAGCAGTTCTTGATGAGCTACGAAGCAACCATATCTTCATATGGGGGCAATACCGCAGTCATGGCGAAATCTTTCATCATGGCAGTCAAGAATGTTGCGCAAACCTGGTACTCCTCTCTTCGGCCAGGAACAATCACGTCATGGCAGAAACTGAAGGACATGCTGATCACCAGTTTCCAAGGGTTTCAGACGAAGCCGGTTACTTCTCAAGCTTTGTTCCAGTGCACGCAAGATCACGAAGAATATCTCCAGGCGTATGTCCGAAGGTTCTTGTGCTTAAGGGCACAAGCGCCAACTGTGCCCAATGAAATCATCATTGAGGCCATGATCAAAGGGCTTCGGCCAGGACCTACGGCCCAATACTTCGCCAGGAAGCCCCCTCAGACCCTGGAGAAGTTGCTCCAAAAGATGGATGAATACATCCGGGCTAACAATGACTTTTGTCAAAGAAGGGAGGAAACCTACAGATTCTCCGAGATGACCAGGGGCTTCGGAGGAAGAATACACCCAAGGCATGTCAGGTCAATTCACTCCACTCAGAATGATGATAGAGGAAGTCAGCTGCAAAAGTCACAATATACTTCACAATCTTCGGGGCAGCAATAAAGCTCTTTCCGGCCGATAGCTCCAAGAGGCAGAGGCGCCAAGGGCTTCGGAGGAAGGTTTGGGGATCAGCCCAGAAAAATTTATTGCTTATTCTATGGTGAGGACAAGGGCCATACTACAAGGATGTGCCATGTCACCATTCAGAAACAAAAGAAAATAGCAGAAGCTGCAGCTCAGCAGAACCAGCCGAAGCAGGTCATGCACACCGCCTCGTATCACTCACTACCAGAGTATGTGGGTAACCATCCTGCAGCGTCTGTTGCTTCGGCTAGTCAGCCACAGGCATCTTGGCCACAGCCTCCACCTCCACCACCACTACAGCCTATGTATTCACGAGGCCAGCAGCCAGAAGGGAGCCAACAGACCCATCAGCAGCGAGAGTTCAGGGAGGAGTCCGAAGCTCGCACAGTCAACAGTACTGTGCCAGAATCGAAGCATATCTATTGAGAGATATCCTACCCCTGGAACATTTTTTACATTCATTGTCATTTTCTTTTTTAATAAGGAACAATTATTGAAAACCTATTCTCTTGTCATTTTCAATTTCCTGTAATAGCTTCGTTCTTGTCATAGCGAAATATATCTTCTTCACAGACTCACGAAGTCCAAAAAGTCGCTGAAGCACAAAAGTCGTTCCTAAGGGAACGCAGGCCTAAAAATCACATTGCAAGTATCCCCGAAGCTACAAAAAGTCGTTCTAAGGAACACAGCCTAAGTTTGCCGAAGATACAAAAAGTCATTCCTAAGGGAGCGCAGCATAAGTTTTCTGCTCAAAAGTCGTTCCAAAGGGAATGCAGAGCCAAATACCGCCGAAATATAAAGCGAAGCGCGAAAAGTCAACGCGAATACCGTCGAAATAGAAGGCGAAGAAGTTCAAAAGACGTTCCTAAGGGAATGCAGAACTTACAGTGAAAAGTCAGCACTGATACACCGAAAAATAAGCGGTGAAGCCGAAAAATAAGCGGCAAAAAGATTGTGTATTCCACTATGGGGGTGTGAGTGTGTGTCTTCGGCATAAATATCATTTTGCACAACATAACATCATCACACCATTTCATATAACATAACATCATACATCATATTGCATCAATGGCACAAGAAGGGGATACAAAGTTGACCTTCGGAGAATGCTTTGAAAAAATGAAATTGTGCTAAGGCACAAAATAAGTTGAAGAAATAAAGCTTCATCAGCTCTGATGTGGAGGAACAAATCTATTATTGACAGAGCATTAATGTTTTTGCGACGATTGGAGGATTTTTTACGAAGCATAGAAGCTCTTCTTTACGAAGCATGAAAAGAAGGGAAGGTGTTTTTTCGCCAAAGGCTCAAAAATGGTATGTACATAAAAGTTTCATGCATCGCAAAGAAATAAATTGCAAAACCATTCATATATTACATTCAAAACCTACGATCACCGAATATTACAAGCATGTTCCAGCAAATGTTACATTAATATTCTAGCAATGTTTTTACAAACAACTATTCTTTTTCCTTCAAGACTTCTTCTACAGCTTCGGTTAATAATTTCGTGACAACTTCATCCACAATAGCTTTGGCCATATTAATAATTTCTACTGACTTCTGTGTCTCTGGGTCGGCCAGCGGGTCGAAGGGCTCTGGGGGAGGAGATAGTTCAGCTGCAATAGAAGATATAAATTAGTTCGAAATCACAAAAATAAGCAATAAAGTTAAAAGCCATTAAGTAGTACCTATCCGTTTTTCAAGTTTCGCAGTTTTTCAGCTGCTTTTGTTGCCTCTCGAGCGTCATGGATATCTTTTTCACTCTTTTTCATTATTTCATGCGTCATTCCTCGACCGCCATTTCCCCAAATATCAGTGAAAAATTTTTCCACCTATTAAGCTTGCTTCGGCCGAGGCGTCCTTCGTGTCATCAATAGACAAAGCAGCTTCAGTCTGAACCAAAGTTTTAACATGATCGCACTCTGCTTTCTCCAAAATAGCTGCAACTCCCCTCACACCAGAGAACGCACATACGTCCCTGCGGTCGCTCAGAATTTCTTCAAAAGCTTCAGCTTCGCTGCTGATCCACTCAATTACGCCCTCAGGGTCGCCTCTTATGAAGTTGTCTTCGCTTGAATATGCGCCCACATTGGCGAAGATAGTTTTTATCTTTTTGACGCATTCTACAGATTTTTTAAAACATCTTTCTTTCGACGAGCGAATCTCTGCAACTATTTTTTCAAAATAATTTTTTTAGTACTCACTGGCATCTCGGTCAGCTTCGGCAATAGCGCATTTCAATTTGGCTTCGGCCAGCTGTTTTTGAAGGTTTTCAATCTCATTCCTTTGGATTTCAGATTGAGCCTTGAAGTTAGCTTCATCCCCCTTTACTTTGTCCACCAATGTAAGTAGAATTTTGTCTTTCTCCAAATCTTCGTTCCTCAGCTTGATAACCTATGTTCGAAGGTTGTTGAGAGCAATAGTGCAACTCTCGTCTTCGGCGTTCTTTTGCGCCCTTAAGGCGTTGCTAAATATTAAACCCTATATGAAAAATGAATGGGTTAATATAAGAACAAAAGAATAATTCAGAAATTCATAAACTTCCAAATACACAATTTTTGTACCTTCAGACTGTTATATGTAAGGCTATCCACAAGATCCTCCTTCGTCATGGCGCGGAGGCCAGCTTCAAGCTTCGGGAACCCCATACTTCTGGCCATTTTCCGACAGACAGATAATTCTTTGTTCTCTGGGAGGCAATATAAGAAGTCATCTTCATCTGTGCCATTAAACACTAAGGCCCCTTTCGGGTACTTCAGTTCTCGGGCGTAGTGTTTAGCTTCAAAAATCTCTTCTTCAGATAATCTTTTTCCCGAAACATGTCGAATAATATAATCAAGGACTTCGAAAGACGCTTCAGGAGTAGATGCGACAACTTTTTCAAGAAAAATCTATTTTATAGCTTCTTCTCCCGCTGCCTTTTCTCTAGTTTCCGAGGATTTCTCTTTGACAGGCTCTGAAGGCCTAGCTTCGGCATCGGCCTGGCTCATTGTAGCTTCAGCTTCGGTTACCTTTGCCTCGGTTTCAATCTACGCCTTCGAAGCCTTGGCAACTTTCCCGGGAGTAGAGCTTGAAGCTTTTATTGTCTCCAGTACATCTAGTACACTAGCCATCCTTTTTCTCTTGGGGGTCGCTGCCAGACCTTTTTGTGTCTTCGGCACCTCCACTCCTGCTGAAGGGCTTAGAACTTCCAATGTTTTCGTCTCTTCGACTCTCGGTTCTTCAATTTTGTCAGTCTTCGGCAGCAGCCGGCTCTTCAATCCTCTACGTAAGAGCAGGTTCTTTGGCTTCAATAGCTGAAGAAGTCTCACCACCAAATTCAGGCACCATGGCCGGCTCGATGTAGCGCGGTCGGTGAGTAAGGACCTTCAATTTTTTTCTCTTCGGTGCCGGCTCGCTTGAGGTAGCCGAAGCAGCAGCCTCCCAGAGGTTGCACCCTTTCTTTTCTGCCCCCGTGGCGGGTAGCGATAGTCAGGGTACACAAATCCGATAGCATCAAAAACTCTATTTAGCCTTTTCTTTTTTCGGCTCCCGAAGGCCGCAGATAGTGCATTATCTTCAGACTTGGAGTATGCTCCAAGTAGTTCATCACTAGTATTTTCAACACAATTCAGCCAGTCATCGTCTGGTTCGATAAACTGGTCTCCAAACCTAAAAGTATATTTCAGTCGAACCAAACCACCTTCGCTAGGGTTAGTGATGGTTTCCCTTGGCATTTCCCAGTTGTCTATCAGTGGCCATATTCTGAAGGCTATATGCTCTTGAAGCAAGTCCCTTGTTCCAACAAAAGAGCAAACTGTGCTGAAAGCCCTTCGGCATGCTTCGTCTACCTCGTCAATTTCAACCTTTGGCTTCCGGAGGCCGAAGCGGGACCAAATGGGGCGCATGATGATCTCTTTAATATCTTCTCTCACCTTTAAATCATTCTTTACATAGAACCATTCTTTCATCCAGTCTTCGGGCCACCTCTTATGGAATGTTGGCACTGGGTAGCTTGCACCGGAGCGAGCAACGAAGCTGTAGCAGCCGAAATTGTTGTGATATTGTTCTTTACCCTAGGCCTTTGTCTCATACGAGAGCTCGTGCATACTGCAAAAACATCTTGCGCTTGGCTCCAGACCTTGACTTTTCACAGCCCAGACAAAAATCCCCACCCTAATAATCGCTTCGGGAGTAATCTGATGAAGGTAGATCTGGTATGTCATCAAAACTTCAACCACAAATCTACTCAACGGGAACCGAAGTCCGGCTTTGAAGAAGCTTCGGAAGATCACAACTTCATTTCCTTCGGGAGCAGGAACGGCCCTGTCTATGTCAGCCCTCACTATAGAAATATCTCGAAAGTACCTTCCTCTCATATTATCAAGATGACTCTGTTTGATAGTTGATTTCCCGAAGACTGTGTGACTTGGTCGCCAAGGACGATCTTCTGAGTCTTCGCCTCCACTCTCCATATCATAGCTATCGCTATCATCAGTATCTTCAGACAAGCCTTCTAATATCTCTTTGGTTATCTTCTCTGTGTTTGTTTTTGCAATTGACTCAATAAATCCAGCAGTCTTCTCCTCAAGGAGCTTCTCCTCCTCGCTCAGCTTCGTCTCAGCAACAACCTTTTTGTCTTGAGACATCTCTTCTTTGAAAATAGCAAAAATGTGTCCTTAGAACCGAAGCTTAGAAAATCTAAGAAACTAAGCAACTGTTAGTAAGCAAGAGCTAAGAAATTGAGCAAAGCAAAGCAGGCGGCAAGTAACGTACCAAATGTGCTCGGGGCGAGTTCTTATTTATACGCCCAGCGCGCTCCAAGTTGGAGGGCCCCGTCTGTCATTGACTGTTGCTATTCTAGCAAAGGGAAGGTGTTTTTCGGACCTTCGGCTCAGGGCCTTCGTCCATATCGCAAACTGAATTCGTTATTCTTACAAATTAACCTTGCGAGGGGCTACTGTTGGGGGCCTTCGTCTTCCGAAGGTCCTCAAAAACATGATTTAACAATGTTTCTGGAGTTGAAATACATGAACAGGTACCTTTGGATTCAAAACAGAACCACAGCGAGAGAAGCATGAACAATACGAAGAATGATGCAGCGCCGAAGCTACGCGCAAGAGAGCTTCGGCATGACAACAGGAAAGGGAACCGACTTAAAGGGGAAAAGGCTATTTAGACCCCGATGAGTTACCTTATAGTTATTAGCAAATGTAGAGGGCATGAATGTAATTTCACGTGGGCTGCGTCTCATGCCTATAAATAGATGAACAGTACCCCCGTACTGTTCACGCTGACTTGGCATTCGCTCTTGTATCACCCTCATACCTTTGTTGTCTATCAAGTCGAAGGTATCAAATGTAATTCAATATTGTTTTTATTTTCTCATGAGAACATAATGGGGATAAATTCATAATGCTATATGATTGTTCATGTTATCTTTTGTACTTTACACGCTTCTTCTATTTACTATCTTACCTTCGATATTCGAAGGTATGTCCTTCATGACCTTCATCTGAAGATCATTATATCCTAAGGGAAATAATGTTTCGAAGGACGAAGGGCATTAATATTTAACATTTTATGTTGCCTTGTTCTTGATTCATAGCATTTGAGAACAAGTCACCAACATTGATGTCTGCCGCGAAATGACGGATAACATAGGCTACCCGAAGCTTGAGCTCAGGCTATCTTTAATGCCGAAGGACCATCAGACAGACTGCTTGACGTACAATAGTTTGAAGGTTTGTGCTTTATTTGTTAATTGAAGTATTTACTTGTGTTAACTCCTGATAATTGTTTTGATTAAAGTTTTTACTTGTTTTCTTTTTTGTCATTATTAGGGTCTTATTTTAAGCAAAGCTTTGAAAGCACAAAAAGTTGTGAGGATGAGAGCACTAAGATAGCCTTCAGTAATTTGCGCTCGGAGATTATAACACTTCGGAACGAGGCCCTTGAGAAGGATAAAATTCTGCCTTCTTTGGTCGAAAGGTTAAAGGCAAGCGAAGCTAATTTGGCCAAACTCTCTGAAGTGGACCGAAAGATTTTAAAATTTGAGAAAGAAAAAGAAGCAGATACAAAACATATAGCTGATTTGGAATATGCTTTATCTATTCAAGTGGGATTGCATAGATCTGAAGTATTAGAACTGGAAAAGAAGCTTGATGAAGTTACCGAAAACTTCAACGTTGAGCAATCGAAGCGCGAGATATCTGACACTGAACGATCGAGGGTTCAAAAGAATGTTGAAGAGCTTCGGCAAGTGAAGGAGGAATGATATAACGTTGCTATGCAATGTTCGGACAAGCTAAAAATGCTTTTACTAGTGTTGGTGCATTCTCGGCTAGCAAAATTTCATTCGTGGTGATCCCGAGGGTGTGATCAAATGGATTGAGAGTGAAGTTGAAGCATTTGATGAAGTTCTAACTGGCAGGGGAGATTTTTGTGCCTGCATAGACGCTCGGGGGCTATATCACTACTTGAAAAGCTGGTTGTCAACATGCTAAGGCTGTAATTCAGCCAAACTTCTCAGTTTCAGCAAATGACATTAAAGAGCCTTTAGCTGAGGCTACAACATTTGGTGGAAAATTCTATTCTAAAGTGTGGATGAACGGCGACCGAGAGATAGCAGACGAAGCTATCAGGCAAAGCGAAGAAGAATCTCATGTTGCCTCCGAAGAAGCGAGAAAAGCTGAAGAAGCCGCTGAGCGCGAAAGACGTATATGTACGTTTGTCATATTTTAGCTTTGTATCTGATAAAAACTTATATTTTGGTGTAGCTGAACTATCTCCTCCAGAGCCATACAACCCTGACACCGAACCAACCATAAAAGGTACTCTCGATGAAATCAAAATAGTGAATGCAGCAATAGATAAAGCTATAGAAAACTTCTAAACGAAGCTGCTGAGAGAGTCCTAAAAGAGGATGATTAAACTGTGTGTAAAAGACATTCGCAAGATTTTGTATGCTGCTTTTATGTAAAAAATAATTGCAAACTATGTGATTCATTATGTAATATATTTCTTTGTATAGCGTGAAAGTGTCATACATACCATTTTTGAGCAGAAGGCGAAAAAACACCTTCCCTTCTTTTCACGCTTCATAAAGAAAATCCATTTTTCGCCGAAGTGAGAGTATTAAACTCGAAGGACTTGTCGTACGTCTTGCATAAGGAATATCGTTGTCGTAGTGACAGTATTAGTCCCGAATGTCTTGACATAGGTATTGTATAAGGAATTCTATACTGTTTAATAGCAACTGGTAGAGATGCAATATCCTTTCATAGTTCCTTTACAAAAACACGCTTAGTTTCGAAGGTTAACCATTGCAGATGAAGGAGCAATTTCCCTTCTTTTCCGCTTTTTAAATGATGCAAAATGATGAATGATGCGATGTTATGATGCAGAATGATGCGATGTTATGATGCGACAAATGTTAATAGAAAACATTTTGCAATAGTAAGACTTCGCATCCCCTTAGGAACGACTTTGGAGTCTCTTCACCTTTTACTTAGGTGGCATTTAAGCTCTGCATCTTATTAGGAACGACTTTGGAGCTTCTTCACCTTTTACTTAGGTGGTATTTTAGCTCTGCATCCCTGTAGGAACGACTTTGGAGCTAAGCTCAGCATCCCCTTAGGAACGACTTTGGAGCTTTTTCACCTTTGTTGTTACAGTCGATGGTGTAACCACAGATTTATTGCAACATGTCGAAGGTTTTCACCTTCTCAAATTGTTTCTAAGGCAAGAACATGAAACAAGAGAAATGAAAATTACAATAGGTGTATATGAAGTTTTTAGCCTAGCCCCTCTGTAGCTTCAGTAAATGTGCCTCGACTCTGGAACAGTGTTGTTAACTATCCGAGCTTTGGACTCTTCTCTTGCATCGCGTTGCTGCTGAATTTGGTGCTGCCCTTCAGGCTGCTGGTTGTGGGACGAAGTTGCAGCCATGACCAATGGTTGTGGTAGAGCCCATGCAGTTGGAGAGTGGCTTGCTGAAGCTACTGAAACAATAGGTTGTGAAAATGGCTATTGATTGCCCACATACTCTGGAATGTATGGAAAATAACACGAAGCAGTATGTAGGACTTTCTTCAGCTGATTTTGGCATGCTTTGACCTCAGCTATCTCCTTTTGCTTCTGTATTGTAACTTGGTAGGTTCTAATTATGTGCCCCTTATTCTTTCCACAGAACAAATAGAACATCCTTCTTGGTTGTGAGTTGAATCTTCCTTCGAAGCTTCGTCCTCCTCTACCTCTTGGGGCTGGCGGTGTGAAGGAGCTTTGCTGCGTCCCAGTTGACTGGGAACTATGCTGGTGCCCTTGGTTGTGATTGCCTATGTCTTCATTTTGGCTGGGATTGTGTATCGTTCTGACATTCCTTGGGTGGAGTCTTCCTCGAAGCCCCTGGTCATCTCAAAATATCTGTAAGTTTCCTCCCTTCTTTGCCGGAAGTCATTGTCGGCTCTGATGTACTCGTCCATCTTCTAGAGAAACTTCTCTAGGGTTTATAGGGGCTTACTGGCGAAATATTGCGATGTTGGACCTAGACAAAGTCCCTTAATCATGGCTTCAATGACGATATCATTTGACATCATTGGCGCCTAAGCTCTGAGACGCGAAAACCTTCAGACGTATGCCTGCAAATACTCCTCGAGTCCTCGTGGTTCTATGTGCACTAAAATTGGGCTTGAGCAGTCAATGGCTTCGTCTGAAAGCCCTGAAAGCTGGTGACTAACATATCCTTCAGCTTTAATTAAAATTGGGGTTTTTATTTGGGAAATGAGGAGCCAAGAGCTAGAACCAGACGTCGACTCTTTCTGCAATATACATGAATTATCTTACCATACGAAGGCGATGGGGAAGGAACAATATCATAACAACTTTGGTTGTTATTCCTTCATATACCGCTCTGATGTGAGACGCTCTGTGCCAACATTTCAGAAGAAGTGGCCAGGATCCTGGATGAGGCAATGGTTTTATGTTAAAAATGATTTGGTTGAGAGGGAGGATGTGAGAGATATAATTCAGCATCCGATACAATCATGCTTCGGCATCCGAAGGCCTTCGATCATGAACAGTGATAAGGCTCAAGCCTACCTGGTGGCCTTCAACACTTTGTGCAGCTACATTAGCACCAGAGACTTGGTCTAAGAGCACATAGTTTTCAATGTATGGCCCCTTGTTAATGAATGGAAAATGCCGAAGGAGACCACTGACAGTTCAAGTGAAGGTGGTCTAGTTTATTTGAAGTATACATACCACTACAGAAGTCAATTTGGGGAGCCAGATGATGAATGGTTTGAGGCCATTGAGGCTACTACTGATGATTTGTTGAGGGCATACTCGAAAGCTGAAGATGAAGCCATGAATACTGCCTTTGGTGCCCGTGGGAAGAAAAGTCTAAATAGAGTATTTGATGTCATTGGTTTTGTCTATCCCAATTACTGCTTCCGTCTCAGAAGCAAGAGACGAAAAGGAGAATTGCATCAACGACCCCTTTTGGCGCGCCGAAACCAAAGAGAATGAAAGTGGTAACTCACCGGTCAAAGTCATATTTTTGGAGAGAGCTGCTATACTTAATGCTGTAGGGTTTCCAGTACAGAGGCTACTGAATCCGCCGAAGATACCCTCTTAGCTTCAGAGGTAATACTTTTTTTCTTTTTCCTTGCTTTAAATCGAATAACATTTAATCTAATGCTTCTTTTGGAACTTTTTTGAATAGATGATGAAATACCCGCTGCAGCAGCCGAAGATTCCACCATTCAAATGGGGAAATCAACAACAGAGAGTACTAAGATCGAACAGCAGCCGAAGCTGCAGAGTTCTCTGGTGGAGCAAGGGCTATCACGGATAACATCCGTTTCGGCAACGACACCTAAAAAAGGAAGAAGAATGACCAGCGTTCTAGATGTTGTTCTAAGGCCTTTGAAAATAGCCACCCTGACTCCTACTAGAATTTCCAAAGACAAACTGGAGATCGGAAAAAGCTATCGAAGGAAGTGCTGCTCCTGATTGCACTAAAGCTGGACCTTCGGAAATTAGGCCAACAGGACAAGTAAACGAAAGTTTGCCAGAGAAAATATCACTGTCGCTGAAGCGGTGTCGATCGGAGATCTTAAATTCATCATCCGTCACACTTCCGAAAAACAACTGACTTAGAAGCAAATTTTTGAAGCTCAGCATTACCCTAGGGATCTGAAGTATCCTCGAGGATCCCTACTGTACGAAGGTGATGAAGAGAATGACTTCCTATACTGCCTTCCTGATAGTAAGGAAATTGATTGTTGGGGGCCTTCGTCTTCCGAAGGTCCTCAAAAACACGATTTAACAATGTTTCTGGAGTTGAAATACATGAACAGGTACCTTCGGATTCGAAACAGAACCACAGCGAGAGAAGCATGAACAATACGAAGAATGATGCAACGCCGAAGCTACGCGCAAGAGAGCTTCGGCATGACAGCCGGAAAGAGAACCGACTTAAAGGGGAAAAGGCTATTTAGACCCCGATGAGTTACCTTATAGTCATTAGCAAATGTAGAAGGCATGAATGTAATTTCGCATGGGCTGCGTCTCATGCCTATAAATAGATGAACAGTACCCTCGTACTGTTCACGCTGACTTGGCATTCCCTCTTGTATCACGCTCATACCTTTGTTGTCTATCAAGTCGAAGGTATCAAATGTAATTCAATATTGTTTTTATTTTCTCATGAGAACATAATGGAGATAAATTCATAATGCTATATGATTGTTCATGTTATCTTTTGTACTTTACACGCTTCTTCTATTTACTGTCTTACCTTCGATATTCGAAGGTATGTCCTTTATGACCTTCGTCTGAAGATCATTATATCCTAAGGGAAATAATGTTTCGAAGGACGAAGGGCATTAATATTTAACATTTTATGTTGCCTTGTTCTTGACTCATAACATTTGAGAACAAGTCACCAACATTGGCGCCCACCTCCGGTGAACCCTTTTTCGACCACCTTCGGCAAACACTGACCCTCGTCATGCCGCCGAAGAAAGCTTCAGCGACAGGGGCTGCTGCATTACAGCCACTAGACCTAAATCAGAAGAACCTTTCTCTCCGAGAGGCCCGAAGCCAGAAGAGGAAGGCCACTAGCCCAACACTTCAGGAGGAAGAGTTGGACCAAGAAATCAGAAACATGGAGATACTTCATCAGTAAGTACAAAGGAAGAAGGAGAAGATGGCCCGACTAGCTGATCTTCAAAGACAGATTGATGAAGCCACTGAAGAAGTACACCATCTTGCTTAAGACGAATAAGAACGAAGGCCCCAACATAGGGAGCTTCATCAAGAAGGCTTCTTCAACGAGGATGGATGGTATGATGATTTCCATCATGGAAATTTTGCTTTTGATAGTGCTTCTCCTCTGTCAGCAGAACTGTAGGCTACTCCATGGCCCCCGTCATACAAACCACCCCAGCTCCCCATGTATGATGGGCACTCAGATCCGAAGCAGTTCTTGATGAGCTACGAAGCAACCATATCTTCATATGGGGGCAATACCGCAGTCATGGCGAAATCTTTCATCATGGCAGTCAAGAATGTTGCGCAAACCTGGTACTCCTCTCTTCGGCCAGGAACAATCACGTCATGGCAGAAACTGAAGGACATGCTGATCACCAGTTTCCAAGGGTTTCAGACGAAGCCGGTTACTTCTCAAGCTTTGTTCCAGTGCACGCAAGATCACGAAGAATACCTCCAGGCGTATGTCCGAAGGTTCTTGTGCTTAAGGGCACAAGCGCCAACTGTGCCCAATGAAATCGTCATTGGGGCCATGATCAAAGGGCTTCGGCCAGGACCTACGGCCCAATACTTCGCCAGGAAGCCCCCTCAGACCCTGGAGAAGTTGCTCCAAAAGATGGATGAATACATCCGGGCTAACAATGACTTTTGTCAAAGAAGGGAGGAAACCTACAGATTCTCCGAGATGACCAGGGGCTTTGGAGGAAGAATACACCCAAGGCATGTCAGGTCAATTCACTCCACTCAGAATGATGATAGAGGAAGTCAGCTGCAAAAGTCACAATATACTTCACAATCTTCGGGGCAGCAATAAAGCTCTTTCCGGCCGACAGCTCCAAGAGGCAGAGGCGCCAGGGGCTTCGGAGGAAGGTTTGGGGATCAGCCCAGAAAAATTTATTGCTTATTCTATGGTGAGGACAAGGGCCATACTACAAGGATGTGCCATGTCACCATTCAGAAACAAAAGAAAATAGCAGAAGCTGCAGCTCAGCAGAACCAGCCGAAGCAGGTCATGCACACCGCCTCGTATCACTCACTACCAGAGTATGTGGGTAACCATCCTGCAGCGTCTGTTGCTTCGGCTAGTCAGCCACAGGCATCTTGGCCACAGCCTCCACCTCCACCACCACTACAGCCTATGTATTCACGAGGCCAGCAGCCAGAAGGGAGCCAACAGACCCATCAGCAGCGAGAGTTCAGGGAGGAGTCCGAAGCTCGCACAGTCAACAGTACTGTGCCAGAATCGAAGCATATCTATTGAGAGATATCCTACCCCTGGAACATTTTTTACATTCATTGTCATTTTCTTTTTTAATAAGGAACAATTATTGAAAACCTATTCTCTTGTCATTTTCAATTTCCTGTAATAGCTTCGTTCTTGTCATAGCGAAATATATCTTCTTCACAGACTCATGAAGTCCAAAAAGTCGCTGAAGCACAAAAGTCGTTCCTAAGGGAACGCAGGCCTAAAAATCACATTGCAAGTATCCCCGAAGCTACAAAAAGTCGTTCTAAGGAACACAGCCTAAGTTTGCCGAAGATACAAAAAGTCATTCCTAAGGGAGCGCAGCATAAGTTTTCTGCTCAAAAGTCGTTCCAAAGGGAATGCAGAGCCAAATACCGCCGAAATATAAAGCGAAGCGCGAAAAGTCAACGCGAATACCGTCGAAATAGAAGGCGAAGAAGTTCAAAAGACGTTCCTAAGGGAATGCAGAACTTACAGTGAAAAGTCAGCGCTGATACACCGAAAAATAAGCGGTGAAGCCGAAAAATAAGCGGCAAAAAGATTGTGTATTCCACTATGGGGGTGTGAGTGTGTGTCTTCGGCATAAATATCATTTTGCACAACATAACATCATCACACCATTTCATATAACATAACATCATACATCATATTGCATCAATGGCACAAGAAGGGGATACAAAGTTGACCTTCGGAGAATGCTTTGAAAAAATGAAATTGTGCTAAGGCACAAAATAAGTTGAAGAAATAAAGCTTCATCAGCTCTGATGTGGAGGAACAAATCTATTATTGACAAAGCATTAATGTTTTTGCGACGATTGGAGGATTTTTTACGAAGCATAGAAGCTCTTCTTTACGAAGCATGAAAAGAAGGGAAGGTGTTTTTTCGCCAAAGGCTCAAAAATGGTATGTACATAAAAGTTTCATGCATCGCAAAGAAATAAATTGCAAAACCATTCATATATTACATTCAAAACCTACGATCACCGAATATTACAAGCATGTTCCAGCAAATGTTACATTAATATTCTAGCAATGTTTTTACAAACAACTATTCTTTTTCCTTCAAGACTTCTTCTACAGCTTCGGTTAATAATTTCGTGACAACTTCATCCACAATAGCTTTGGCCATATTAATAATTTCTACTGACTTCTGTGTCTCTGGGTCGGCCAGCGGGTCGAAGGGCTCTGGGGGAGGAGATAGTTCAGCTGCAATAGAAGATATAAATTAGTTCGAAATCACAAAAATAAGCAATAAAGTTAAAAGCCATTAAGTAGTACCTATCCGTTTCTCAAGTTTCGCAGTTTTTCAGCTGCTTTTGTTGCCTCTCGAGCGTCATGGATATCTTTTTCACTCTTTTTCATTATTTCATGCGTCATTCCTCGACCGCCATTTCCCCAAATATCAGTGAAAATTTTTCCACCTATTAAGCTTGCTTCGGCCGAGGCGTCCTTCGTGTCATCAATAGACAAAGCAGCTTCAGCCTGAACCAAAGTTTTAACATGATCGCACTCTGCTTTCTCCAAAATAGCTGCAACTCCCCTCACACCAGAGAACGCACATACGTCCCTGCGGTCGCTCAGAATTTCTTCAAAAGCTTCAGCTTCGCTGCTGATCCACTCAATTACGCCCTCAGGGTCGCCTCTTATGAAGTTGTCTTCGCTTGAATATGCGCCCACATTGGCGAAGATAGTTTTTATCTTTTTGACGCATTCTACAGATTTTTTAAAACATCTTTCTTTCGACGAGCGAAGCTCTGCAACTATTTTTTCAAAATAATTTTTTTAGTACTCACTGGCATCTCGGTCAGCTTCGGCAATAGCGCATTTCAATTTGGCTTCGGCCAGCTGTTTTTGAAGGTTTTCAATCTCATTCCTTTGGATTTCAGATTGAGCCTTGAAGTTAGCTTCATCCCCCTTTACTTTGTCCACCAATGTAAGTAGAATTTTGTCTTTCTCCAAATCTTCGTTCCTCAGCTTGATAACCTATGTTCGAAGGTTGTTGAGAGCAATAGTGCAACTCTCGTCTTCGGCGTTCTTTTGCGCCCTTAAGGCGTTGCTAAATATTAAACCCTATATGAAAAATGAATGGGTTAATATAAGAACAAAAGAATAATTCAGAAATTCATAAACTTCCAAATACACAATTTTTGTACCTTCAGACTGTTATATGTAAGGCTATCCACAAGATCCTCCTTCGTCATGGCGCGGAGGCCAGCTTCAAGCTTCGGGAACCCCATACTTCTGGCCATTTTCCGACAGACAGATAATTCTTTGTTCTCTGGGAGGCAATATAAGAAGTCATCTTCATCTGTGCCATTAAACACTAAGGCCCCTTTCGGGTACTTCAGTTCTCGGGCGTAGTGTTTAGCTTCAAAAATCTCTTCTTCAGATAATCTTTTTCCCGAAACATGTCGAATAATATAATCAAGGACTTCGAAAGACGCTTCAGGAGTAGATGCGGCAACTTTTTCAAGAAAAATCTATTTTATAGCTTCTTCTCTCGCTGCCTTTTCTCTAGTTTCCGAGGATTTCTCTTTGACAGGCTCTGAAGGCCTAGCTTCGGCATCGGCCTAGCTCATTGTAGCTTCAGCTTCGGTTACCTTTGCCTCGGTTTCAATCTGCGCCTTCAAAGCCTTGGCAACTTTCCCGGGAGTAGAGCTTGAAGCTTTTATTGTCTCCAGTACATCTAGTACACTAGCCATCCTTTTTCTCTTGGGGGTCGCTGCCAGACCTTTTTGTGTCTTCGGCACCTCCACTCCTGCTGAAGGGCTTAGAACTTCCAATGTTTTCGTCTCTTCGACTCTCGGTTCTTCAATTTTGTCAGTCTTCGGCAGCAGCCGGCTCTTCAATCCTCTACGTAAGAGCAGGTTCTTTGGCTTCAATAGCTGAAGAAGTCTCACCACCAAATTCAGGCACCATGGCCGGCTCGATGTAGCGCGGTCGGTGAGTAAGGACCTTCAATTTTTTTCTCTTCGGTGCCGGCTCGCTTGAGGTAGCCGAAGCAGCAGCCTCCCAGAGGTTGCACCCTTTCTTTTCTGCCCCCGTGGCGGGTAGCGATAGTCAGGGTACACAAATCCGATAGCATCAAAAACTCTATTTAGCCTTTTCTTTTTTCGGCTCCCGAAGGCCGCAGATAGTGCATTATCTTCAGACTTGGAGTATGCTCCAAGTAGTTCATCACTAGTATTTTCAACACAATTCAGCCAGTCATCGTCTGGTTCGATAAACTGGTCTCCAAACCTAAAAGTATATTTCAGTCGAACCAAACCACCTTCGCTAGGGTTAGTGATGGTTTCCCTTGGCATTTCCCAGTTGTCTATCAGTGGCCATATTCTGAAGGCTATATGCTCTTGAAGCAAGTCCCTTGTTCCAACAAAAGAGCAAACTGTGCTGAAAGCCCTTCGGCATGCTTCGTCTACCTCGTCAATTTCAACCTTTGGCTTCCGGAGGCCGAAGCGGGACCAAATGGGGCGCATGATGATCTCTTTAATATCTTCTCTCACCTTTAAATCATTCTTTACATAGAACCATTCTTTCATCCAGTCTTCGGGCCACCTCTTACGGAATGTTGGCACTGGGTAGCTTGCACCGGAGCGAGCAACGAAGCTGTAGCAGCCGAAATTGTTGTGATATTGTTCTTTACCCTAGGCCTTTGTCTCATACGAGAGCTCGTGCATACTGCAAAAACATCTTGCGCTTGGCTCCAGACCTTGACTTTTCACAGCCCAGACAAAAATCCCCACCCTAATAATCGCTTCGGGAGTAATCTGATGAAGGTAGATCTGGTATGTCATCAAAACTTCAACCACAAATCTACTCAACGGGAACCGAAGTCCGGCTTTGAAGAAGCTTCGGAAGATCACAACTTCATTTCCTTCGGGAGCAGGAACGGCCCTGTCTATGTCAGCCCTCACTATAGAAATATCTCGAAAGTACCTTCCTCTCATATTATCAAGATGACTCTGTTTGATAGTTGATTTCCCGAAGACTGTGTGACTTGGTCGCCAAGGACGATCTTCTGAGTCTTCGCCTCCACTCTCCATATCATAGCTATCGCTATCATCAGTATCTTCAGACAAGCCTTCTAATATCTCTTTGGTTATCTTCTCTGTGTTTGTTTTTGCAATTGACTCAATAAATCCAGCAGTCTTCTCCTCAAGGAGCTTCTCCTCCTCGCTCAGCTTCGTCTCAGCAACAACCTTTTTGTCTTGAGACATCTCTTCTTTGAAAATAGCAAAAATGTGTCCTTAGAACCGAAGCTTAGAAAATCTAAGAAACTAAGCAACTGTTAGTAAGCAAGAGCTAAGAAATTGAGCAAAGCAAAGCAGGCGGCAAGTAACATACCAAATGTGCTCGGGGCGAGTTCTTATTTATACGCCCAGCGCGCTCCAAGTTGGAGGGCCCCGTCTGTCATTGACTGTTGCTATTCTAGCAAAGGGAAGGTGTTTTTCGGACCTTCGGCTCAGGGCCTTCGTCCATATCGCAAACTGAATTCGTTATTCTTACAAATTAACCTTGCGAGGGGCTACTGTTGGGGGCCTTCGTCTTCCGAAGGTCCTCAAAAACATGATTTAACAATGTTTCTGGAGTTGAAATACATGAACAGGTACCTTTGGATTCAAAACAGAACCACAGCGAGAGAAGCATGAACAATACGAAGAATGATGCAGCGCCGAAGCTACGCGCAAGAGAGCTTCGGCATGACAGCAGGAAAGGGAACCGACTTAAAGGGGAAAAGGCTATTTAGTCCCCGATGAGTTACCTTATAGTTATTAGCAAATGTAGAGGGCATGAATGTAATTTCACGTGGGCTACGTCCCATGCCTATAAATAGATGAACAGTACCCCCGTACTGTTCACGCTGACTTGGCATTCGCTCTTGTATCACGCTCATACCTTTGTTGTCTATCAAGTCGAAGGTATCAAATGTAATTCAATATTGTTTTTATTTTCTCATGAGAACATAATGGGGATAAATTCATAATGCTATATGATTGTTCATGTTATCTTTTGTACTTTACACGCTTCTTCTATTTACTATCTTACCTTCGATATTCGAAGGTATGTCCTTCATGACCTTCATCTGAAGATCATTATATCCTAAGGGAAATAATGTTTCGAAGGACGAAGGGCATTAATATTTAACATTTTATGTTGCCTTGTTCTTGATTCATAGCATTTGAGAACAAGTCACCAACATTGATGTCTGCCGCGAAATGACGGATAACATAGGCTACCCGAAGCTTGAGCTCAGGCTATCTTTAATGCCGAAGGACCATCAGACAGACTGCTTGACGTACAATAGTTTGAAGGTTTGTGCTTTATTTGTTAATTGAAGTATTTACTTGTGTTAACTCCTGATAATTGTTTTGATTAAAGTTTTTACTTGTTTTCTTTTTTGTCATTATTAGGGTCTTATTTTAAGCAAAGCTTTGAAAGCACAAAAAGTTGTGAGGATGAGAGCACTAAGATAGCCTTCAGTAATTTGCGCTCGGAGATTATAACACTTCGGAACGAGGCCCTTGAGAAGGATAAAATTCTGCCTTCTTTGGTCGAAAGGTTAAAGGCAAGCGAAGCTAATTTGGCCAAACTCTCTGAAGTGGACCGAAAGATTTTAAAATTTGAGAAAGAAAAAGAAGCCGATACAAAACATATAGCTGATTTGGAATATGATTTATCTATTCAAGTGGGATTGCACAGATCTGAAGTATTAGAACTGGAAAAGAAGCTTGATGAAGTTACCGAAAACTTCAACGTTGAGCAATCGAAGTGCGAGATATCTGACACTGAACGATCGAGGGTTCAAAAGAATGTTGAAGAGCTTCGGCAAGCGAAGGAGGAATGATATAACGTTGCTATGCAATGTTCGGACAAGCTAAAAATGCTTTTACTAGTGTTGGTGCATTCTCGGCTAGCAAAATTTCATTCGTGGTGATCCCGAGGGTGTGATCAAATGGATTGAGAGTGAAGTCGAAGCGTTTGATGAAGTTCTAACTGGCAGGGGAGATTTTTGTGCCTGCATAGACGCTCGGGGGCTATATCACTACTTGAAAAGCTGGTTGTGAACATGCTAAGGCTGTAATTCAGCCAAACTTCTCAGTTTCAGCAAATGACATTAAAGAGCCTTCAGCTGAGGCTACAACATTTGGTGGAAAATTCTATTCTAAAGTGTGGATGAACGGCGACCGAGAGATAGCAGACGAAGCTATCAGGCAAAGCGAAGAAGAATCTCATGTTGCCTCCGAAGAAGCGAGAAAAGCTGAAGAAGCCGCTGAGCGCGAAAGACGTATATGTACGTTTGTCATATTTTAGCTTTGTATCTGATAAAAACTTATATTTTGGTGTAGCTGAACTATCTCCTCCAGAGCCATACAACCCTGACACCGAACCAACCATAAAAGGTACTCTAGATGAAATCAAAATAGTGAATGCAGCAATAGATAAAGCTGTAGAAAACTTCTAAACGAAGCTGCTGAGAGAGTCCTAAAAGAGGATGATTAAACTGTGTGTAAAAGACATTCGCAAGATTTTGTATGCTGCTTTTATGTAAAAAATAATTGCAAACTATGTGATTCATTATGTAATATATTTCTTTGTATAGCGTGAAAGTGTCATACATACCATTTTTGAGCAGAAGGCGAAAAAACACCTTCCCTTCTTTTCACGCTTCATAAAGAAAATCCATTTTTCGCCGAAGTGAGAGTATTAAACTCGAAGGACTTGTCGTACGTCTTGCATAAGGAATATCGTTGTCGTAGTGACAGTATTAGTCCCGAATGTCTTGACATAGGTATTGTATAAGGAATTCTATACTGTTTAATAACAACTGGTAGAGATGCAATATCCTTTCATAGTTCCTTTACAAAAACACGCTTAGTTTCGAAGGTTAACCATTGCAGATGAAGGAGCAATTTCCCTTCTTTTCCGCTTTTTAAATGATGCAAAATGATGAATGATGCGATGTTATGATGCAGAATGATGCGATGTTATGATGCGACAAATGTTAATAGAAAACATTTTGCAATAGTAAGACTTCGCATCCCCTTAGGAACGACTTTGGAGTCTCTTCACCTTTTACTTAGGTGGCATTTAAGCTCTGCATCTTATTAGGAACGACTTTGGAGCTTCTTCACCTTTTACTTAGGTGGTATTTTAGCTCTGCATCCCTGTAGGAACGACTTTGGAGCTAAGCTCAGCATCCCCTTAGGAACGACTTTGGAGCTTTTTCACCTTTGTTGTTACAGTCGATGGTGTAACCACAGATTTATTGCAACATGTCGAAGGTTTTCACCTTCTCAAATTGTTTCTAAGGCAAGAACATGAAACAAGAGAAATGAAAATTACAATAGGTGTATATGAAGTTTTTAGCCTAGCCCCTCTGTAGCTTCAGTAAATGTGCCTCGACTCTGGAACAGTGTTGTTAACTATCCGAGCTTTGGACTCTTCTCTTGCATCGCGTTGCTGCTGAATTTGGTGCTGCCCTTCAGGCTGCTGGTTGTGGGACGAAGTTGCAGCCATGACCAATGGTTGTGGTAGAGCCCATGCAGTTGGAGAGTGGCTTGCTGAAGCTACTGAAACAATAGGTTGTGAAAATGGCTATTGATTGCCCACATACTCTGGAATGTATGGAAAATAACACGAAGCAGTATGTAGGACTTTCTTCAGCTGATTTTGGCATGCTTTGACCTCAGCTATCTCCTTTTGCTTCTGTATTGTAACTTGGTAGGTTCTAATTATGTGCCCCTTATTCTTTCCATAGAACAAATAGAACATCCTTCTTGGTTGTGAGTTGAATCTTCCTTCGAAGCTTCGTCCTCCTCTACCTCTTGGGGCTGGCGGTGTGACACCCCAGTGTCACTCAGGGTTTTTCTTTCAAAAGCCAAACCAAGAGCCATCATTTTATGTGAACCAAAGTAAGCATGAGCATCAAAATAACTTAAGTAATAATGAAGTCACCAAGTAGATACTTAAAAGTGTCATAATCAAGCAAATAAGTCCCTTAAAAGATCAGATTATACAACCCTAGTTTAAAAATCCTAAATGAGCCTCATGAGCAAAGATTCAAAAAGTAAGGAAAAGGGAGTGAAAAGTTTAAAATTTTGAGTTGAGCCAATTATAAAAATTTAAGTATATTTAATGGGCAACAAGAAAGGTTGAGAAAGCTTAGCCAAAATAGCCCAAATAAAACCCCAAATCAAGCTTTCCATGTGTGGACTTAATAAGAATTCTGAATTTCAGATTTCTGAAAATCAGACCTTGAGCCAAAGATCAGGGATGTTCACCTTGATCCCTAACTCGAATCCTAATGGCCCCATTGACAAAAATGTGCCTAATTAACCCCTCTGTCGTGTGCCAGAAGATGGCATTGGGACGCGAGCCCTAGACACGACTAAACCTTGGATTTGCCTCGGATTTGCGCAGGGAGACAGACCAGATTTCCTGGCTCCATTTCTCTGCAACCAGTAGGCAAAATCCTATGACCACCACACAAGAATGGTAGCTTGTAGGGAGGGGAAGAGGTTTTGTGCATTGACCAAGGCGAGAGCAGGCTCGGATGAGCGACTACACACGCCAGAACTTGGGCAGAACGCGTGCTCCCACGTGTTCGACCCTGGCCGGCGCGCCAGAGCTCGCCCAACCCGCGCGCGCGCGCTCCCCGGCGACCAGTCGCGTCCGCCGCGCGCCCTCGCCCTCGGCCGTGCCCGCCCGCGCCTATAAAGCCTCCCCAGGCGCGCCTCACTTCGCCCCGCACTCACCCTCTTCGGCCAGCCGCTTTCCTTAGCTCCGGCGAGCTTATTTTCCGCCCGCCATTGCCGCCCGCGCTTCGGCCACCGTGGCCAGCCCACCCCAGCCGTCCTCAAGCCAAGCCAGTGCTTCGGCCAGCTCCACCAGTAGCCAGTGAAGCTCGCCAAGCCCTCGGACCCGGCCGGACTTCACCGGAGGCCCGAGATCGACTTCGCCGGACTTCGGTCTTCCGCCGTCGCGCGTGGACCGAGCTATCCGGTGAGTCTCCGCCCAATTCCTCTCGCTCATGTCTTCTCTGGCATCCCGTGGACCTCCCTGACCCATTTGATTGGACTACCTCGCCGTGACCAGGCCGGTCTCCTCGCCGCCGACGAGTATCCCCGCCTGCGCGCGTGGACCGACCGACTCCGGCCATCTCCGACGGCGTTCCGCACACCGTTGTGATCCCCAGGACCTCCCCTTCATCCTCGACCACTTCACCGGAGCAGTCTCGCCGCCAGTAAGCCCCTCCGCCCTTTTCCCCGCCGCGGCTACTGTTTAAGCTAAACTAAGGACCTCGGGTTAGGAGGTGAAGAACCCGAGGGGTTTTCTGTAATGTCAGAGACCCTGGTGAATAGTAGCCTAAGGACTAATTCGCGAGGAAAAACTTAGAAAACCGCCAGGGACCCCAGTGCAAAGTAGCTTTTCTTTTAAATCGATTCTGATATTCTTTTAAATAACCAGAGAACTTGTAAAATTCATAACTTAATGAATTCTTACTCAAAAAATGTCAAACCAATTTTGCTAGCCTCTGTATATTACAATCTGTCATTTAAAAATAGTAAACCCTATGCTTTCTGTTCAAACTTTTAGAATTTAAAATTAAAAACAGAAACCCCCTAAACCTTATTTAATCAAGGAAAATTAGTTTTTCTTCTGTACTAGACTTAAGAAAATTTGTGGGCATTCAGACCTCCTTTAGACACTGATTAAAAATAGTAGGAACCCCAGCATTAGAAACTATGATGTAGTTCCTCATTTAATGTTGTTTTGTCCAAAACTTAGAGAAAATCAGAAAGGTATTAGAAATTAATAAACAGTGACTAATATTATTTTTCCTAGTTTACTTATGTAACAGAGAACCTAGGAAAAATACAGAGACTATTAATTTGGACCAGTTTTAAATTAAAATGAATTGCCTAGCCTAAATAAGACTGGAAATCAATTATTAAAGAGGCAAAACTATAACCAAAATGCTTAACAAAAATCCAGTGAACTTATAACCACCAGAGCCCCACTGCAAAAATATAGAGCACCTCAGTCCAACTTTTTGCGTAAGGGAAATAAACCCAAGGTGATAATAAGGCATTTTCTAACTAAATCATGAACAACCTCAAATATTGTGATAATGAGCAACCAAAAATCAACTAAGCCCATGATGAGGTAGACTACCAGAGAAAAATGCAAACCCAAGAAAAAGAAGCAAACTCATACCAATTGCTAATGACTTAAGAGAAAGGCCATTTAATCTAAATAATGCACCCCACCCCTTCCCTTAAGCAAAAAGATGCCAAACTTCAGAATGATTGCTCTTGCACAAAACAATAACTAAGAAAAATAAGAACTCTGTTGTTTGATATTTTTCAATTATAGTGGTAGTAGAAAGCACCCATTTGGCTAGGAACTTGAGAAAACCATAGAAAAATAATTAAAAGGTATTAATGACTAGAAATTTGTATCAAGTCATGTTATAACACCTAAAAGCCAGCAAAAATAAGTTCTGAAGAATTACCCACTCTTAAATCATAGTTGTAGTTCAAAGCACCCTTTTTACCTTAGAATTTGGTAATTTTGTGCAGAGAAAACTATTCACTTTCTGATCCCCAAATTTTAAGGAAGAGAAACACACACCAGTAGCAAGCCACTGTAATTTTTACAGAATTTTTAGAATTTTATAAAAGCAACTTGTAGTTCAAACCTACTCCAAAACATTAAAGAGAATAAAGAAAAAGGAAAGAGGAAATAAACCCCACCTCAATAAGTCTAACTTGAGTACTTATCATTATCCCTAAGACTTAAAAAGAATTCAGTGGAACCCCTAAAAGTAAAACCTACCACTTGCCTTAGCTAAAGTTTAACTTAATTTACCAAGTATACCACCCAAGGGTCTTGCATAAGTAAAGTTAACTTGTTTAACTTAAGAAAGATCATACACCTCTTAAGTTGTGATTTCTAAAAGCACATATCATATCATGCATATATCTTACACATTGCATTCATTAGATTGTAATCTTGCCGACGGAGAGTACGTGCTCATCCCCGAGCAAGGACCTGTCCAAGAGGAAGACCAGGAGCAGGCTTCAGAGGCTGCTATTGAGGATCTCCCCGCAGCCCCAGCAATTGAAGGCAAGCCCCGGTTTTATGCATAACCTATTATTATATGCTACTTTACTACACTTAATGCTTGTAGGTTTGTAATGTGCACTTAAGTGTAGGAATTGCTTGAAACCTCTAGATGCATGAACTTAGGACTCCTTTTTGAGATGAATACTAGTATGCTAGGTCGAGTAGCTGCTTGCTAATCAGGATCTCGGTAGAAGTCGAGTGATTTTTCTAGCACTCGCGCGAGGTCAGGAATTGATTGTATTCATCTTGACAATGGGATATATATGTTGGTCTATGGACTTGGATCCAGGGAGGATGCCTTGTCCATGAGACGGGAAAATGAATTAAGGATTAATGTGTGGATACCTGAGTCAAGCTTTTGAACGTACTAAGCACATGCCGGGAAAAATGGTAACCGGTAAACCTAGTACCTGAGTGAAGCCGGGCGCGGACTTTATCCCTCATGCGACCTGAGACTGGTTCTCCCATGCTAGCTATGGTGGGTACAAGTGCGGTCACTGCACGGCGGCAGCCGGGGTCAGTGGAGCATTGTATGCCAAGGCGGTGAGGCCTGGACGCGAACGGGGAATCGATGGGGACGGTTGTCATGTGTAGGGTTGGAGTACCCTGACATGCCGTGTGTTTAGGTTTACCTTGCAAGGTTAAAACTCGATTCGAATCGTCTGCTTCTCGCAGCTAATGAGACTGCTTGATTCCTTGTACTGCATCGAGTAAGAAGTGAAATGTGGTTATATGAGATAATTTGTTGTTTGAACTAAATGATTGTTACCATGTATGCTTAGAAGGAGCAAATCTAGCTAGGCTAATGATGATAAAATTTGAAAAGCTAAAAACTGATTTTAGTAACAGCTAGTGCTTTTGGCAAACCAAACCCCTCAGCCAAACAGCTGCATAGTCTAGAGGTAGAGGAGTAGACTCCTCACACCGGGTAAGTCTAGCTGAGTATTAGTATACTCAGCCTTGCTTGTGGCACCATTTTTGCAGGTACCATGCAGGATTTGGTTGATGGTGTGACTTGGCCAACCACCCTGCCACCGGGTTGGACGGTCGAGTGGGATGTTGCTCCGGCAGGAGAGGAGCACGAGGAGTAGTGGGCTAGGCCTGGCCCATTTCCTCATTACCGACGACATCGATTATCCGCTGCACTTTACTTAATGAACTTTATTTGCTACTCCAGAACTTCGATTTATGTAATAATCCAGTACTTAATTTGAGGTTTCCTGTTTTATTGTATTTCTTCTGTGACTCACCTTCGAGTGAGATTGTGGAATTTGATCCTGGTTAAGTGGCTCTATCAGACTAGATCTGAAGGACTGACGGGTTATTCCGGTTTAAGTGTGTCACGGCCCTTGAGGCATGACTTAGGCACTTAAGCTGGAATAATTCGGGTGGTTCTGCCACAGGCGGTGTGAAGGAGCTTTGCTGTGTCCCAGTTGACTGGGAACTATGCTGGTGCCCTTGGTTGTGATTGCCTATATCTTCATTTTGGCTGGGATTGTGTATCGTTCTGACATTCCTTGGGTGGAGTCTTCCTCGAAGCCCCTGGTCATCTCAAAATATCTGTAAGTTTCCTCCCTTCTTTGCCGGAAGTCATTGTCGGCTCTGATGTACTCGTCCATCTTCTAGAGAAACTTCTCTAGGGTTTATAGGGGCTTACTGGCGAAATATTGCGATGTTGGACCTAGACAAAGTCCCTTAATCATGGCTTCAATGACGATCTCATTTGACATCATTGGCGCCTAAGCTCTAAGACGCGAAAACCTTCAGACGTATGCCTGCAAATACTCCTCGAGTCCTCGTGGTTCTATGTGCACTAAAATTGGGCTTGAGCAGTCAATGGCTTCGTCTGAAAGCCCTGAAAGCTGGTGACTAACATATCCTTCAGCTTTAATTAAAATTGGGGTTTTTATTTGGGAAATGAGGAGCCAAGAGCTAGAACCAGACGTCGACTCTTTCTGCAATATACATGAATTATCTTACCATACGAAGGCGATGGGGAAGGAACAATATCATAACAACTTTGGTTGTTATTCCTTCATATACCGCTCTGATGTGAGACGCTCTGTGCCAACATTTCAGAAGAAGTGGCCAGGATCCTGGATGAGGCAATGGTTTTATGTTAAAAATGATTTGGTTGAGAGGGAGGATGTGAGAGATATAATTCAGCATCCGATACAATCATGCTTCGGCATCCGAAGGCCTTCGATCATGAACAGTGATAAGGCTCAAGCCTACCTGGTGGCCTTCAACACTTTGTGCAGCTACATTAGCACCAGAGACTTGGTCTAAGAGCACATAGTTTTCAATGTATGGCCCCTTGTTAATGAATGGAAAATGCCGAAGGAGACCACTGACAGTTCAAGTGAAGGTGGTCTAGTTTATTTGAAGTATACATACCACTACAGAAGTCAATTTGGGGAGCCAGATGATGAATGGTTTGAGGCCATTGAGGCTACTACTGATGATTTGTTGAGGGCATACTCGAAAGCTGAAGATGAAGCCATGAATACTGCCTTTGGTGCCCGTGGGAAGAAAAGTCTAAATAGAGTATTTGATGTCATTGGTTTTGTCTATCCCAATTACTGCTTCCGGCTCAGAAGCAAGAGACGAAAAGGAGAATTGCATCAACGACCCCTTTTGGCGCGCCGAAACCAAAGAGAATGAAAGTGGTAACTCACCGGTCAAAGTCATATTTTTGGAGAGAGCTGCTATACTTAATGCTGCAGGGTTTCCAGTACAGAGGCTACTGAATCCACCGAAGATACCCTCTTAGCTTCAGAGGTAATACTTTTTTTCTTTTTCCTTGCTTTAAATCGAATAACATTTAATCTAATGCTTCTTTTGGAACTTTTTTGAATAGATGATGAAATACCCGCTGCAGCAGCCGAAGATTCCACCATTCAAATGGGGAAATCAACAACAGAGAGTACTAAGATCGAACAGCAGCCGAAGCTGCAGAGTTCTCTGGTGGAGCAAGGGCTATCACGGATAACATCCGTTTCGGCAACGACACCTAAAAAAGGAAGAAGAATGACCAGCGTTCTAGATGTTGTTCTAAGGCCTTTGAAAATAGCCACCCTGACTCCTACTAGAATTTCCAAAGACAAACTGGAGATCGGAAAAAGCTATCGAAGGAAGTGCTGCTCCTGATTGCACTAAAGCTGGACCTTCGGAAATTAGGCCAACAGGACAAGTAAACGAAAGTTTGCCAGAGAAAATATCACTGTCGCTGAAGCGGTGTCGATCGGAGATCTTAAATTCATCATCCGTCACACTTCCGAAAAACAACTGACTTAGAAGCAAATTTTTGAAGCTCAGCATTACCCTAGGGATCTGAAGTATCCTCGAGGATCCCTACTATACGAAGGTGATGAAGAGAATGACTTCCTATACTGCCTTCCTGATAGTAAGGAAATTGATTGTTGGGGGCCTTCGTCTTCCGAAGGTCCTCAAAAACACGATTTAACAATGTTTCTGGAGTTGAAATACATGAACAGGTACCTTCGGATTCGAAACAGAACCACAGCGAGAGAAGCATGAACAATACGAAGAATGATGCAACGCCGAAGCTACGCGCAAGAGAGCTTCGGCATGACAGCCGGAAAGAGAACCGACTTAAAGGGGAAAAGGCTATTTAGACCCCGATGAGTTACCTTATAGTCATTAGCAAATGTAGAAGGCATGAATGTAATTTCGCATGGGCTGCGTCTCATGCCTATAAATAGATGAACAGTACCCTCGTACTGTTCACGCTGACTTGGCATTCCCTCTTGTATCACGCTCATACCTTTGTTGTCTATCAAGTCGAAGGTATCAAATGTAATTCAATATTGTTTTTATTTTCTCATGAGAACATAATGGAGATAAATTCATAATGCTATATGATTGTTCATGTTATCTTTTGTACTTTACACGCTTCTTCTATTTACTGTCTTACCTTCGATATTCGAAGGTATGTCCTTTATGACCTTCGTCTGAAGATCATTATATCCTAAGGGAAATAATGTTTCGAAGGACGAAGGGCATTAATATTTAACATTTTATGTTGCCTTGTTCTTGACTCATAGCATTTGAGAACAAGTCACCAACATTGGCGCCCACCTCCGGTGAACCCTTTTTCGACCACCTTCGGCAAACACTGACCCTCGTCATGCCGCCGAAGAAAGCTTCAGCGACAGGGGCTGCTGCATTACAGCCACTGGACCTAAATTAGAAGAACCTTTCTCTCCGAGAGGCCCAAAGCCAGAAGAGGAAGGCCACTAGCCCAACACTTCAGGAGGAAGAGTTGGACCAAGAAATCAGAAACATGGAGATACTTCATCAGTAAGTACAAAGGAAGAAGGAGAAGATGGCCCGACTAGCTGATCTTCAAAGACAGATTGACGAAGCCACTGAAGAAGTACACAATCTTGCTCAAGACGAATAAGAACGAAGGCCCCAACATAGGGAGCTTCATCAAGAAGGCTTCTTCAACGAGGATGGATGGTATGATGATTTCCATCATGGAAATTTTGCTTTTGATAGTGCTTCTCCTCTGTCAGCAGAACTGTAGGCTACTCCATGGCCCCCGTCATACAAACCACCCCAGCTCCCCATGTATGATGGGCACTCAGATCCGAAGCAGTTCTTGATGAGCTACGAAGCAACCATATCTTCATATGGTGGCAATACCGCAGTCATGGCGAAATCTTTCATCATGGCAGTCAAGAATGTTGCGCAAACCTGGTACTCCTCTCTTCGGCCAGGAACAATCACGTCATGGCAGAAACTGAAGGACATGCTGATCACCAGTTTCCAAGGGTTTCAGACGAAGCCGGTTACTTCTCAAGCTTTGTTCCAGTGCACGCAAGATCACGAAGAATACCTCCAGGCGTATGTCCGAAGGTTCTTGTGCTTAAGGGCACAAGCGCCAACTGTGCCCAATGAAATCGTCATTGAGGCCATGATCAAAGGGCTTCGGCCAGGACCTACGGCCCAATACTTCGCCAGGAAGCCCCCTCAGACCCTGGAGAAGTTGCTCCAAAAGATGGATGAATACATCCGGGCTAACAATGACTTTTGTCAAAGAAGGGAGGAAACCTACAGATTCTCCGAGATGCCCAGGGGCTTCGGAGGAAGAATACACCCAAGGCATGTCAGGTCAATTCACTCCACTCAGAATGATGATAGAGGAAGTCAGCTGCAAAAGTCACAATATACTTCACAATCTTCGGGGCAGCAATAAAGCTCTTTCCGGCCGACAGCTCCAAGAGGCAGAGGCGCCAAGGGCTTCGGAGGAAGGTTTGGGGATCAGCCCAGAAAAATTTATTGCTTATTCTATGGTGAGGACAAGGGCCATACTACAAGGATGTGCCATGTCACCATTCAGAAACAAAAGAAAATAGCAGAAGCTGCAGCTCAGCAGAACCAGCCGAAGCAGGTCATGCACACCGCCTCGTATCACTCACTACCAGAGTATGTGGGTAACCATCCTGCAGCGTCTGTTGCTTCGGCTAGTCAGCCACAGGCATCTTGGCCACAGCCTCCACCTCCACCACCACTACAGCCTATGTATTCACGAGGCCAGCAGCCAGAAGGGAGCCAACAGACCCATCAGCAGCGAGAGTTCAGGGAGGAGTCCGAAGCTCGCACAGTCAACAGTACTGTGCCAGAATCGAAGCATATCTATTGAGAGATATCCTACCCCTGGAACATTTTTTACATTCATTGTCATTTTCTTTTTTAATAAGGAACAATTATTGAAAACCTATTCTCTTGTCATTTTCAATTTCCTGTAATAGCTTCGTTCTTGTCATAGCGAAATATATCTTCTTCACAGACTCACGAAGTCCAAAAAGTCGCTGAAGCACAAAAGTCGTTCCTAAGGGAACGCAGGCCTAAAAATCACATTGCAAGTATCCCCGAAGCTACAAAAAGTCGTTCTAAGGAACACAGCCTAAGTTTGCCGAAGATACAAAAAGTCATTCCTAAGGGAGCGCAGCATAAGTTTTCTGCTCAAAAGTCGTTCCAAAGGGAATGCAGAGCCAAATACCGCCGAAATATAAAGCGAAGCGCAAAAAGTCAACGCGAATACCGTCGAAATAGAAGGCGAAGAAGTTCAAAAGACGTTCCTAAGGGAATGCAGAACTTACAGTGAAAAGTCAGCGCTGATACACCGAAAAATAAGCGGTGAAGCCGAAAAATAAGCGGCAAAAAGATTGTGTATTCCACTATGGGGGTGTGAGTGTGTGTCTTCGGCATAAATATCATTTTGCACAACATAACATCATCACACCATTTTATATAACATAACATCATACATCATATTGCATCAATGGCACAAGAAGGGGATACAAAGTTGACCTTCGGAGAATGCTTTGAAAAAATGAAATTGTGCTAAGGCACAAAATAAGTTGAAGAAATAAAGCTTCATCAGCTCTGATGTGGAGGAACAAATCTATTATTGACAAAGCATTAATGTTTTTGCGACGATTGGAGGATTTTTTACGAAGCATAGAAGCTCTTCTTTACGAAGCATGAAAAGAAGGGAAGGTGTTTTTTCGCCAAAGGCTCAAAAATGGTATGTACATAAAAGTTTCATGCATCGCAAAGAAATAAATTGCAAAACCATTCATATATTACATTCAAAACCTACGATCACCGAATATTACAAGCATGTTCCAGCAAATGTTACATTAATATTCTAGCAATGTTTTTACAAACAACTATTCTTTTTCCTTCAAGACTTCTTCTACAGCTTCGGTTAATAATTTCGTGACAACTTCATCCACAATAGCTTTGGCCATATTAATAATTTCTACTGACTTCTGTGTCTCTGGGTCGGCCAGCGGGTCGAAGGGCTCTGGGGGAGGAGATAGTTCAGCTGCAATAGAAGATATAAATTAGTTCGATATCACAAAAATAAGCAATAAAGTTAAAAGCCATTAAGTAGTACCTATCCGTTTTTCAAGTTTCGCAGTTTTTCAGCTGCTTTTGTTGCCTCTCGAGCGTCATGGATATCTTTTTCACTCTTTTTCATTATTTCATGCGTCATTCCTCGACCGCCATTTTCCCAAATATCAGTGAAAATTTTTCCACCTATTAAGCTTGCTTCGGCCGAGGCGTCCTTCGTGTCATCAATAGACAAAGCAGCTTCAGTCTGAACCAAAGTTTTAACATGATCGCACTCTGCTTTCTCCAAAATAGCTGCAACTCCCCTCACACCAGAGAACGCACATACGTCCCTGCGGTCGCTCAGAATTTCTTCAAAAGCTTCAGCTTCGCTGCTGATCCACTCAATTACGCCCTCAGGGTCGCCTCTTATGAAGTTGTCTTCGCTTGAATATGCGCCCACATTGGCGAAGATAGTTTTTATCTTTTTGACGCATTCTACAGATTTTTTAAAACATCTTTCTTTCGACGAGCGAAGCTCTGCAACTATTTTTTCAAAATAATTTTTTTAGTACTCACTGGCATCTCGGTCAGCTTCGGCAATAGCGCATTTCAATTTGGCTTCGGCCAGCTGTTTTTGAAGGTTTTCAATCTCATTCCTTTGGATTTCAGATTGAGCCTTGAAGTTAGCTTCATCCCCCTTTACTTTGTCCACCAATGTAAGTAGAATTTTGTCTTTCTCCAAATCTTCGTTCCTCAGCTTGATAACCTATGTTCGAAGGTTGTTGAGAGCAATAGTGCAACTCTCGTCTTCGGCGTTCTTTTGCGCCCTTAAGGCGTTGCTAAATATTAAACCCTATATGAAAAATGAATGGGTTAATATAAGAACAAAAGAATAATTCAGAAATTCATAAACTTCCAAATACACAATTTTTGTACCTTCAGACTGTTATATGTAAGGCTATCCACAAGATCCTCCTTCGTCATGGCGCGGAGGCCAGCTTCAAGCTTCGGGAACCCCATACTTCTGGCCATTTTCCGACAGACAGATAATTCTTTGTTCTCTGGGAGGCAATATAAGAAGTCATCTTCATCTGTGCCATTAAACACTAAGGCCCCTTTCGGGTACTTCAGTTCTCGGGCGTAGTGTTTAGCTTCAAAAATCTCTTCTTCAGATAATCTTTTTCCCGAAACATGTCGAATAATATAATCAAGGACTTCGAAAGACGCTTCAGGAGTAGATGCGGCAACTTTTTCAAGAAAAATCTATTTTATAGCTTCTTCTCCCGCTGCCTTTTCTCTAGTTTCCGAGGATTTCTCTTTGACAGGCTCTGAAGGCCTAGCTTCGGCATCGGCCTAGCTCATTGTAGCTTCAGCTTCGGTTACCTTTGCCTCGGTTTCAATCTGCGCCTTCGAAGCCTTGGCAACTTTCCCGGGAGTAGAGCTTGAAGCTTTTATTGTCTCCAGTACATCTAGTACACTAGCCATCCTTTTTCTCTTGGGGGTCGCTGCCAGACCTTTTTGTGTCTTCGGCACCTCCACTCCTGCTGAAGGGCTTAGAACTTCCAATGTTTTCGTCTCTTCGACTCTCGGTTCTTCAATTTTGTCAGTCTTCGGCAGCAGCCGGCTCTTCAATCCTCTACGTAAGAGCAGGTTCTTTGGCTTCAATAGCTGAAGAAGTCTCACCACCAAATTCAGGCACCATGGCCGGCTCGATGTAGCGCGGTCGGTGAGTAAGGACCTTCAATTTTTTTCTCTTCGGTGCCGGCTCGCTTGAGGTAGCCGAAGCAGCAGCCTCCCTGAGGTTGCACCCTTTCTTTTCTGCCCCCGTGGCGGGTAGCGATAGTCAGGGTACACAAATCCGATAGCATCAAAAACTCTATTTAGCCTTTTCTTTTTTCGGCTCCCGAAGGCCGCAGATAGTGCATTATCTTCAGACTTGGAGTATGCTCCAAGTAGTTCATCACTAGTATTTTCAACACAATTCAGCCAGTCATCGTCTGGTTCGATAAACTGGTCTCCAAACCTAAAAGTATATTTCAGTCGAACCAAACCACCTTCGCTAGGGTTAGTGATGGTTTCCCTTGGCATTTCCCAGTTGTCTATCAGTGGCCATATTCTGAAGGCTATATGCTCTTGAAGCAAGTCCCTTGTTCCAACAAAAGAGCAAACTGTGCTGAAAGCCCTTCGGCATGCTTCGTCTACCTCGTCAATTTCAACCTTTGGCTTCCGGAGGCCGAAGCGGGACCAAATGGGGCGCATGATGATCTCTTTAATATCTTCTCTCACCTTTAAATCATTCTTTACATAGAACCATTCTTTCATCCAGTCTTCGGGCCACCTCTTACGGAATGTTGGCACTGGGTAGCTTGCACCGGAGCGAGCAACGAAGCTGTAGCAGCCGAAATTGTTGTGATATTGTTCTTTACCCTAGGCCTTTGTCTCATACGAGAGCTCGTGCATACTGCAAAAACATCTTGCGCTTGGCTCCAGACCTTGACTTTTCACAGCCTAGACAAAAATCCCCACCCTAATAATCGCTTCGGGAGTAATCTGATGAAGGTAGATCTGGTATGTCATCAAAACTTCAACCACAAATCTACTCAACGGGAACCGAAGTCCGGCTTTGAAGAAGCTTCGGAAGATCACAACTTCATTTCCTTCGGGAGCAGGAACGGCCCTGTCTATGTCAGCCCTCACTATAGAAATATCTCGAAAGTACCTTCCTCTCATATTATCAAGATGACTCTGTTTGATAGTTGATTTCCCGAAGACTGTGTGACTTGGTCGCCAAGGACGATCTTCTGAGTCTTCGCCTCCACTCTCCATATCATAGCTATCGCTATCATCAGTATCTTCAGACAAGCCTTCTAATATCTCTTTGGTTATCTTCTCTGTGTTTGTTTTTGCAATTGACTCAATAAATCCAACAGTCTTCTCCTCAAGGAGCTTCTCCTCCTCGCTCAGCTTCGTCTCAGCAACAACCTTTTTGTCTTGAGACATCTCTTCTTTGAAAATAGCAAAAATGTGTCCTTAGAACCGAAGCTTAGAAAATCTAAGAAACTAAGCAACTGTTAGTAAGCAAGAGCTAAGAAATTGAGCAAAGCAAAGCAGGCGGCAAGTAACGTACCAAATGTGCTCGGGGCGAGTTCTTATTTATACGCCCAGCGCGCTCCAAGTTGGAGGGCCCCGTCTGTCATTGACTGTTGCTATTCTAGCAAAGGGAAGGTGTTTTTCGGACCTTCGGCTCAGGGCCTTCGTCCATATCGCAAACTGAATTCGTTATTCTTACAAATTAACCTTGCGAGGGGCTACTGTTGGGGGCCTTCGTCTTCCGAAGGTCCTCAAAAACATGATTTAACAATGTTTCTGGAGTTGAAATACATGAACAGGTACCTTTGGATTCAAAACAGAACCACAGCGAGAGAAGCATGAACAATACGAAGAATGATGCAGCGCCGAAGCTACGCGCAAGAGAGCTTCGGCATGACAGCAGGAAAGGGAACCGACTTAAAGGGGAAAAGGCTATTTAGACCCCGATGAGTTACCTTATAGTTATTAGCAAATGTAGAGGGCATGAATGTAATTTCACGTGGGCTGCGTCCCATGCCTATAAATAGATGAACAGTACCCCCGTACTGTTCACGCTGACTTGGCATTCGCTCTTGTATCACGCTCATACCTTTGTTGTCTATCAAGTCGAAGGTATCAAATGTAATTCAATATTGTTTTTATTTTCTCATGAGAACATAATGGGGATAAATTCATAATGCTATATGATTGTTCATGTTATCTTTTGTACTTTACACGCTTCTTCTATTTACTATCTTACCTTCGATATTCGAAGGTATGTCCTTCATGACCTTCATCTGAAGATCATTATATCCTAAGGGAAATAATGTTTCGAAGGACGAAGGGCATTAATATTTAACATTTTATGTTGCCTTGTTCTTGATTCATAGCATTTGAGAACAAGTCACCAACATTGATGTCTGCCGCGAAATGACGGATAACATAGGCTACCCGAAGCTTGAGCTCAGGCTATCTTTAATGCCGAAGGACCATCAGACAGACTGCTTGACGTACAATAGTTTGAAGGTTTGTGCTTTATTTGTTAATTGAAGTATTTACTTGTGTTAACTCCTGATAATTGTTTTGATTAAAGTTTTTACTTGTTTTCTTTTTTGTCATTATTAGGGTCTTATTTTAAGCAAAGCTTTGAAAGCACAAAAAGTTGTGAGGATGAGAGCACTAAGATAGCCTTCAGTAATTTGCGCTCGGAGATTATAACACTTCGGAACGAGGCCCTTGAGAAGGATAAAATTCTGCCTTCTTTGGTCGAAAGGTTAAAGGCAAGCGAAGCTAATTTGGCCAAACTCTCTGAAGTGGACCGAAAGATTTTAAAATTTGAGAAAGAAAAAGAAGCCGATACAAAACATATAGCTGATTTGGAATATGATTTATCTATTCAAGTGGGATTGCACAGATCTGAAGTATTAGAACTGGAAAAGAAGCTTGATGAAGTTACCGAAAACTTCAACGTTGAGCAATCGAAGTGCGAGATATCTGACACTGAACGATCGAGGGTTCAAAAGAATGTTGAAGAGCTTCGGCAAGCGAAGGAGGAATGATATAACGTTGCTATGCAATGTTCGGACAAGCTAAAAATGCTTTTACTAGTGTTGGTGCATTCTCGGCTAGCAAAATTTCATTCGTGGTGATCCCGAGGGTGTGATCAAATGGATTGAGAGTGAAGTCGAAGCGTTTGATGAAGTTCTAACTGGCAGGGGAGATTTTTGTGCCTGCATAGACGCTCGGGGGCTATATCACTACTTGAAAAGCTGGTTGTGAACATGCTAAGGCTGTAATTCAGCCAAACTTCTCAGTTTCAGCAAATGACATTAAAGAGCCTTCAGCTGAGGCTACAACATTTGGTGGAAAATTCTATTCTAAAGTGTGGATGAACGGCGACCGAGAGATAGCAGACGAAGCTATCAGGCAAAGCGAAGAAGAATCTCATGTTGCCTCCGAAGAAGCGAGAAAAGCTGAAGAAGCCGCTGAGCGCGAAAGACGTATATGTACGTTTGTCATATTTTAGCTTTGTATCTGATAAAAACTTATATTTTGGTGTAGCTGAACTATCTCCTCCAGAGCCATACAACCCTGACACCGAACCAACCATAAAAGGTACTCTCGATGAAATCAAAATAGTGAATGCAGCAATAGATAAAGCTGTAGAAAACTTCTAAACGAAGCTGCTGAGAGAGTCCTAAAAGAGGATGATTAAACTGTGTGTAAAAGACATTCGCAAGATTTTGTATGCTGCTTTTATGTAAAAAATAATTGCAAACTATGTGATTCATTATGTAATATATTTCTTTGTATAGCGTGAAAGTGTCATACATACCATTTTTGAGCAGAAGGCGAAAAAACACCTTCCCTTCTTTTCACGCTTCATAAAGAAAATCCATTTTTCGCCGAAGTGAGAGTATTAAACTCGAAGGACTTGTCGTACGTCTTGCATAAGGAATATCGTTGTCGTAGTGACAGTATTAGTCCCGAATGTCTTGACATAGGTATTGTATAAGGAATTCTATACTGTTTAATAACAACTGGTAGAGATGCAATATCCTTTCATAGTTCCTTTACAAAAACACGCTTAGTTTCGAAGGTTAACCATTGCAGATGAAGGAGCAATTTCCCTTCTTTTCCGCTTTTTAAATGATGCAAAATGATGAATGATGCGATGTTATGATGCAGAATGATGCGATGTTATGATGCGACAAATGTTAATAGAAAACATTTTGCAATAGTAAGACTTCGCATCCCCTTAGGAACGACTTTGGAGTCTCTTCACCTTTTACTTAGGTGGCATTTAAGCTCTGCATCTTATTAGGAACGACTTTGGAGCTTCTTCACCTTTTACTTAGGTGGTATTTTAGCTCTGCATCCCTGTAGGAACGACTTTGGAGCTAAGCTCAGCATCCCCTTAGGAACGACTTTGGAGCTTTTTCACCTTTGTTGTTACAGTCGATGGTGTAACCACAGATTTATTGCAACATGTCGAAGGTTTTCACCTTCTCAAATTGTTTCTAAGGCAAGAACATGAAACAAGAGAAATGAAAATTACAATAGGTGTATATGAAGTTTTTAGCCTAGCCCCTCTGTAGCTTCAGTAAATGTGCCTCGACTCTGGAACAGTGTTGTTAACTATCCGAGCTTTGGACTCTTCTCTTGCATCGCGTTGCTGCTGAATTTGGTGCTGCCCTTCAGGCTGCTGGTTGTGGGACGAAGTTGCAGCCATGACCAATGGTTGTGGTAGAGCCCATGCAGTTGGAGAGTGGCTTGCTGAAGCTACTGAAACAATAGGTTGTGAAAATGGCTATTGATTGCCCACATACTCTGGAATGTATGGAAAATAACACGAAGCAGTATGTAGGACTTTCTTCAGCTGATTTTGGCATGCTTTGACCTCAGCTATCTCCTTTTGCTTCTGTATTGTAACTTGGTAGGTTCTAATTATGTGCCCCTTATTCTTTCCATAGAACAAATAGAACATCCTTCTTGGTTGTGAGTTGAATCTTCCTTCGAAGCTTCGTCCTCCTCTACCTCTTGGGGCTGGCGGTGTGACACCCCAGTGTCACTCAGGGTTTTTCTTTCAAAAGCCAAACCAAGAGCCATCATTTTATGTGAACCAAAGTAAGCATGAGCATCAAAATAACTTAAGTAATAATGAAGTCACCAAGTAGATACTTAAAAGTGTCATAATCAAGCAAATAAGTCCCTTAAAAGATCAGATTATACAACCCTAGTTTAAAAATCCTAAATGAGCCTCATGAGCAAAGATTCAAAAAGTAAGGAAAAGGGAGTGAAAAGTTTAAAATTTTGAGTTGAGCCAATTATAAAAATTTAAGTATATTTAATGGGCAACAAGAAAGGTTGAGAAAGCTTAGCCAAAATAGCCCAAATAAAACCCCAAATCAAGCTTTCCATGTGTGGACTTAATAAGAATTCTGAATTTCAGATTTCTGAAAATCAGACCTTGAGCCAAAGATCAGGGATGTTCACCTTGATCCCTAACTCGAATCCTAATGGCCCCATTGACAAAAATGTGCCTAATTAACCCCTCTGTCGTGTGCCAGAAGATGGCATTGGGACGCGAGCCCTAGACACGACTAAACCTTGGATTTGCCTCGGATTTGCGCAGGGAGACAGACCAGATTTCCTGGCTCCATTTCTCTGCAACCAGTAGGCAAAATCCTATGACCACCACACAAGAATGGTAGCTTGTAGGGAGGGGAAGAGGTTTTGTGCATTGACCAAGGCGAGAGCAGGCTCGGATGAGCGACTACACACGCCAGAACTTGGGCAGAACGCGTGCTCCCACGTGTTCGACCCTGGCCGGCGCGCCAGAGCTCGCCCAACCCGCGCGCGCGCGCTCCCCGGCGACCAGTCGCGTCCGCCGCGCGCCCTCGCCCTCGGCCGTGCCCGCCCGCGCCTATAAAGCCTCCCCAGGCGCGCCTCACTTCGCCCCGCACTCACCCTCTTCGGCCAGCCGCTTTCCTTAGCTCCGGCGAGCTTATTTTCCGCCCGCCATTGCCGCCCGCGCTTCGGCCACCGTGGCCAGCCCACCCCAGCCGTCCTCAAGCCAAGCCAGTGCTTCGGCCAGCTCCACCAGTAGCCAGTGAAGCTCGCCAAGCCCTCGGACCCGGCCGGACTTCACCGGAGGCCCGAGATCGACTTCGCCGGACTTCGGTCTTCCGCCGTCGCGCGTGGACCGAGCTATCCGGTGAGTCTCCGCCCAATTCCTCTCGCTCATGTCTTCTCTGGCATCCCGTGGACCTCCCTGACCCATTTGATTGGACTACCTCGCCGTGACCAGGCCGGTCTCCTCGCCGCCGACGAGTATCCCCGCCTGCGCGCGTGGACCGACCGACTCCGGCCATCTCCGACGGCGTTCCGCACACCGTTGTGATCCCCAGGACCTCCCCTTCATCCTCGACCACTTCACCGGAGCAGTCTCGCCGCCAGTAAGCCCCTCCGCCCTTTTCCCCGCCGCGGCTACTGTTTAAGCTAAACTAAGGACCTCGGGTTAGGAGGTGAAGAACCCGAGGGGTTTTCTGTAATGTCAGAGACCCTGGTGAATAGTAGCCTAAGGACTAATTCGCGAGGAAAAACTTAGAAAACCGCCAGGGACCCCAGTGCAAAGTAGCTTTTCTTTTAAATCGATTCTGATATTCTTTTAAATAACCAGAGAACTTGTAAAATTCATAACTTAATGAATTCTTACTCAAAAAATGTCAAACCAATTTTGCTAGCCTCTGTATATTACAATCTGTCATTTAAAAATAGTAAACCCTATGCTTTCTGTTCAAACTTTTAGAATTTAAAATTAAAAACAGAAACCCCCTAAACCTTATTTAATCAAGGAAAATTAGTTTTTCTTCTGTACTAGACTTAAGAAAATTTGTGGGCATTCAGACCTCCTTTAGACACTGATTAAAAATAGTAGGAACCCCAGCATTAGAAACTATGATGTAGTTCCTCATTTAATGTTGTTTTGTCCAAAACTTAGAGAAAATCAGAAAGGTATTAGAAATTAATAAACAGTGACTAATATTATTTTTCCTAGTTTACTTATGTAACAGAGAACCTAGGAAAAATACAGAGACTATTAATTTGGACCAGTTTTAAATTAAAATGAATTGCCTAGCCTAAATAAGACTGGAAATCAATTATTAAAGAGGCAAAACTATAACCAAAATGCTTAACAAAAATCCAGTGAACTTATAACCACCAGAGCCCCACTGCAAAAATATAGAGCACCTCAGTCCAACTTTTTGCGTAAGGGAAATAAACCCAAGGTGATAATAAGGCATTTTCTAACTAAATCATGAACAACCTCAAATATTGTGATAATGAGCAACCAAAAATCAACTAAGCCCATGATGAGGTAGACTACCAGAGAAAAATGCAAACCCAAGAAAAAGAAGCAAACTCATACCAATTGCTAATGACTTAAGAGAAAGGCCATTTAATCTAAATAATGCACCCCACCCCTTCCCTTAAGCAAAAAGATGCCAAACTTCAGAATGATTGCTCTTGCACAAAACAATAACTAAGAAAAATAAGAACTCTGTTGTTTGATATTTTTTAATTATAGTGGTAGTAGAAAGCACCCATTTGGCTAGGAACTTGAGAAAACCATAGAAAAATAATTAAAAGGTATTAATGACTAGAAATTTGTATCAAGTCATGTTATAACACCTAAAAGCCAGCAAAAATAAGTTCTGAAGAATTACCCACTCTTAAATCATAGTTGTAGTTCAAAGCACCCTTTTTACCTTAGAATTTGGTAATTTTGTGCAGAGAAAACTATTCACTTTCTGATCCCCAAATTTTAAGGAAGAGAAACACACACCAGTAGCAAGCCACTGTAATTTTTACAGAATTTTTAGAATTTTATAAAAGCAACTTGTAGTTCAAACCTACTCCAAAACATTAAAGAGAATAAAGAAAAAGGAAAGAGGAAATAAACCCCACCTCAATAAGTCTAACTTGAGTACTTATCATTATCCCTAAGACTTAAAAAGAATTCAGTGGAACCCCTAAAAGTAAAACCTACCACTTGCCTTAGCTAAAGTTTAACTTAATTTACCAAGTATACCACCCAAGGGTCTTGCATAAGTAAAGTTAACTTGTTTAACTTAAGAAAGATCATACACCTCTTAAGTTGTGATTTCTAAAAGCACATATCATATCATGCATATATCTTACACATTGCATTCATTAGATTGTAATCTTGCCGACGGAGAGTACGTGCTCATCCCCGAGCAAGGACCTGTCCAAGAGGAAGACCAGGAGCAGGCTTCAGAGGCTGCTATTGAGGATCTCCCCGCAGCCCCAGCAATTGAAGGCAAGCCCCGGTTTTATGCATAACCTATTATTATATGCTACTTTACTACACTTAATGCTTGTAGGTTTGTAATGTGCACTTAAGTGTAGGAATTGCTTGAAACCTCTAGATGCATGAACTTAGGACTCCTTTTTGAGATGAATACTAGTATGCTAGGTCGAGTAGCTGCTTGCTAATCAGGATCTCGGTAGAAGTCGAGTGATTTTTCTAGCACTCGCGCGAGGTCAGGAATTGATTGTATTCATCTTGACAATGGGATATATATGTTGGTCTATGGACTTGGATCCAGGGAGGATGCCTTGTCCATGAGACGGGAAAATGAATTAAGGATTAATGTGTGGATACCTGAGTCAAGCTTTTGAACGTACTAAGCACATGCCGGGAAAAATGGTAACCGGTAAACCTAGTACCTGAGTGAAGCCGGGCGCGGACTTTATCCCTCATGCGACCTGAGACTGGTTCTCCCATGCTAGCTATGGTGGGTACAAGTGCGGTCACTGCACGGCGGCAGCCGGGGTCAGTGGAGCATTGTATGCCAAGGCGGTGAGGCCTGGACGCGAACGGGGAATCGATGGGGACGGTTGTCATGTGTAGGGTTGGAGTACCCTGACATGCCGTGTGTTTAGGTTTACCTTGCAAGGTTAAAACTCGATTCGAATCGTCTGCTTCTCGCAGCTAATGAGACTGCTTGATTCCTTGTACTGCATCGAGTAAGAAGTGAAATGTGGTTATATGAGATAATTTGTTGTTTGAACTAAATGATTGTTACCATGTATGCTTAGAAGGAGCAAATCTAGCTAGGCTAATGATGATAAAATTTGAAAAGCTAAAAACTGATTTTAGTAACAGCTAGTGCTTTTGGCAAACCAAACCCCTCAGCCAAACAGCTGCATAGTCTAGAGGTAGAGGAGTAGACTCCTCACACCGGGTAAGTCTAGCTGAGTATTAGTATACTCAGCCTTGCTTGTGGCACCATTTTTGCAGGTACCATGCAGGATTTGGTTGATGGTGTGACTTGGCCAACCACCCTGCCACCGGGTTGGACGGTCGAGTGGGATGTTGCTCCGGCAGGAGAGGAGCACGAGGAGTAGTGGGCTAGGCCTGGCCCATTTCCTCATTACCGACGACATCGATTATCCGCTGCACTTTACTTAATGAACTTTATTTGCTACTCCAGAACTTCGATTTATGTAATAATCCAGTACTTAATTTGAGGTTTCCTGTTTTATTGTATTTCTTCTGTGACTCACCTTCGAGTGAGATTGTGGAATTTGATCCTGGTTAAGTGGCTCTATCAGACTAGATCTGAAGGACTGACGGGTTATTCCGGTTTAAGTGTGTCACGGCCCTTGAGGCATGACTTAGGCACTTAAGCTGGAATAATTCGGGTGGTTCTGCCACAGGCGGTGTGAAGGAGCTTTGCTGTGTCCCAGTTGACTGGGAACTATGCTGGTGCCCTTGGTTGTGATTGCCTATATCTTCATTTTGGCTGGGATTGTGTATCGTTCTGACATTCCTTGGGTGGAGTCTTCCTCGAAGCCCCTGGTCATCTCAAAATATCTGTAAGTTTCCTCCCTTCTTTGCCGGAAGTCATTGTCGGCTCTGATGTACTCGTCCATCTTCTAGAGAAACTTCTCTAGGGTTTATAGGGGCTTACTGGCGAAATATTGCGATGTTGGACCTAGACAAAGTCCCTTAATCATGGCTTCAATGACGATCTCATTTGACATCATTGGCGCCTAAGCTCTAAGACGCGAAAACCTTCAGACGTATGCCTGCAAATACTCCTCGAGTCCTCGTGGTTCTATGTGCACTAAAATTGGGCTTGAGCAGTCAATGGCTTCGTCTGAAAGCCCTGAAAGCTGGTGACTAACATATCCTTCAGCTTTAATTAAAATTGGGGTTTTTATTTGGGAAATGAGGAGCCAAGAGCTAGAACCAGACGTCGACTCTTTCTGCAATATACATGAATTATCTTACCATACGAAGGCGATGGGGAAGGAACAATATCATAACAACTTTGGTTGTTATTCCTTCATATACCGCTCTGATGTGAGACGCTCTGTGCCAACATTTCAGAAGAAGTGGCCAGGATCCTGGATGAGGCAATGGTTTTATGTTAAAAATGATTTGGTTGAGAGGGAGGATGTGAGAGATATAATTCAGCATCCGATACAATCATGCTTCGGCATCCGAAGGCCTTCGATCATGAACAGTGATAAGGCTCAAGCCTACCTGGTGGCCTTCAACACTTTGTGCAGCTACATTAGCACCAGAGACTTGGTCTAAGAGCACATAGTTTTCAATGTATGGCCCCTTGTTAATGAATGGAAAATGCCGAAGGAGACCACTGACAGTTCAAGTGAAGGTGGTCTAGTTTATTTGAAGTATACATACCACTACAGAAGTCAATTTGGGGAGCCAGATGATGAATGGTTTGAGGCCATTGAGGCTACTACTGATGATTTGTTGAGGGCATACTCGAAAGCTGAAGATGAAGCCATGAATACTGCCTTTGGTGCCCGTGGGAAGAAAAGTCTAAATAGAGTATTTGATGTCATTGGTTTTGTCTATCCCAATTACTGCTTCCGGCTCAGAAGCAAGAGACGAAAAGGAGAATTGCATCAACGACCCCTTTTGGCGCGCCGAAACCAAAGAGAATGAAAGTGGTAACTCACCGGTCAAAGTCATATTTTTGGAGAGAGCTGCTATACTTAATGCTGCAGGGTTTCCAGTACAGAGGCTACTGAATCCACCGAAGATACCCTCTTAGCTTCAGAGGTAATACTTTTTTTCTTTTTCCTTGCTTTAAATCGAATAACATTTAATCTAATGCTTCTTTTGGAACTTTTTTGAATAGATGATGAAATACCCGCTGCAGCAGCCGAAGATTCCACCATTCAAATGGGGAAATCAACAACAGAGAGTACTAAGATCGAACAGCAGCCGAAGCTGCAGAGTTCTCTGGTGGAGCAAGGGCTATCACGGATAACATCCGTTTCGGCAACGACACCTAAAAAAGGAAGAAGAATGACCAGCGTTCTAGATGTTGTTCTAAGGCCTTTGAAAATAGCCACCCTGACTCCTACTAGAATTTCCAAAGACAAACTGGAGATCGGAAAAAGCTATCGAAGGAAGTGCTGCTCCTGATTGCACTAAAGCTGGACCTTCGGAAATTAGGCCAACAGGACAAGTAAACGAAAGTTTGCCAGAGAAAATATCACTGTCGCTGAAGCGGTGTCGATCGGAGATCTTAAATTCATCATCCGTCACACTTCCGAAAAACAACTGACTTAGAAGCAAATTTTTGAAGCTCAGCATTACCCTAGGGATCTGAAGTATCCTCGAGGATCCCTACTATACGAAGGTGATGAAGAGAATGACTTCCTATACTGCCTTCCTGATAGTAAGGAAATTGATTGTTGGGGGCCTTCGTCTTCCGAAGGTCCTCAAAAACACGATTTAACAATGTTTCTGGAGTTGAAATACATGAACAGGTACCTTCGGATTCGAAACAGAACCACAGCGAGAGAAGCATGAACAATACGAAGAATGATGCAACGCCGAAGCTACGCACAAGAGAGCTTCGGCATGACAGCCGGAAAGAGAACCGACTTAAAGGGGAAAAGGCTATTTAGACCCCGATGAGTTACCTTATAGTCATTAGCAAATGTAGAAGGCATGAATGTAATTTCGCATGGGCTGCGTCTCATGCCTATAAATAGATGAACAGTACCCTCGTACTGTTCACGCTGACTTGGCATTCCCTCTTGTATCACGCTCATACCTTTGTTGTCTATCAAGTCGAAGGTATCAAATGTAATTCAATATTGTTTTTATTTTCTCATGAGAACATAATGGAGATAAATTCATAATGCTATATGATTGTTCATGTTATCTTTTGTACTTTACACGCTTCTTCTATTTACTGTCTTACCTTCGATATTCGAAGGTATGTCCTTTATGACCTTCGTCTGAAGATCATTATATCCTAAGGGAAATAATGTTTCGAAGGACGAAGGGCATTAATATTTAACATTTTATGTTGCCTTGTTCTTGACTCATAGCATTTGAGAACAAGTCACCAACATTGGCGCCCACCTCCGGTGAACCCTTTTTCGACCACCTTCGGCAAACACTGACCCTCGTCATGCCGCCGAAGAAAGCTTCAGCGACAGGGGCTGCTGCATTACAGCCACTGGACCTAAATTAGAAGAACCTTTCTCTCCGAGAGGCCCGAAGCCAGAAGAGGAAGGCCACTAGCCCAACACTTCAGGAGGAAGAGTTGGACCAAGAAATCAGAAACATGGAGATACTTCATCAGTAAGTACAAAGGAAGAAGGAGAAGATGGCCCGACTAGCTGATCTTCAAAGACAGATTGACGAAGCCACTGAAGAAGTACACAATCTTGCTCAAGACGAATAAGAACGAAGGCCCCAACATAGGGAGCTTCATCAAGAAGGCTTCTTCAACGAGGATGGATGGTATGATGATTTCCATCATGGAAATTTTGCTTTTGATAGTGCTTCTCCTCTGTCAACAGAACTGTAGGCTACTCCATGGCCCCCGTCATACAAACCACCCCAGCTCCCCATGTATGATGGGCACTCAGATCCGAAGCAGTTCTTGATGAGCTACGAAGCAACCATATCTTCATATGGTGGCAATACCGCAGTCATGGCGAAATCTTTCATCATGGCAGTCAAGAATGTTGCGCAAACCTGGTACTCCTCTCTTCGGCCAGGAACAATCACGTCATGGCAGAAACTGAAGGACATGCTGATCACCAGTTTCCAAGGGTTTCAGACGAAGCCGGTTACTTCTCAAGCTTTGTTCCAGTGCACGCAAGATCACGAAGAATACCTCCAGGCGTATGTCCGAAGGTTCTTGTGCTTAAGGGCACAAGCGCCAACTGTGCCCAATGAAATCGTCATTGAGGCCATGATCAAAGGGCTTCGGCCAGGACCTACGGCCCAATACTTCGCCAGGAAGCCCCCTCAGACCCTGGAGAAGTTGCTCCAAAAGATGGATGAATACATCCGGGCTAACAATGACTTTTGTCAAAGAAGGGAGGAAACCTACAGATTCTCCGAGATGCCCAGGGGCTTCGGAGGAAGAATACACCCAAGGCATGTCAGGTCAATTCACTCCACTCAGAATGATGATAGAGGAAGTCAGCTACAAAAGTCACAATATACTTCACAATCTTCGGGGCAGCAATAAAGCTCTTTCCGGCCGACAGCTCCAAGAGGCAGAGGCGCCAAGGGCTTCGGAGGAAGGTTTGGGGATCAGCCCAGAAAAATTTATTGCTTATTCTATGGTGAGGACAAGGGCCATACTACAAGGATGTGCCATGTCACCATTCAGAAACAAAAGAAAATAGCAGAAGTTGCAGCTCAGCAGAACCAGCCGAAGCAGGTCATGCACACCGCCTCGTATCACTCACTACCAGAGTATGTGGGTAACCATCCTGCAGCGTCTGTTGCTTCGGCTAGTCAGCCACAGGCATCTTGGCCACAGCCTCCACCTCCACCACCACTACAGCCTATGTATTCACGAGGCCAGCAGCCAGAAGGGAGCCAACAGACCCATCAGCAGCGAGAGTTTAGGGAGGAGTCCGAAGCTCGCACAGTCAACAGTACTGTGCCAGAATCGAAGCATATCTATTGAGAGATATCCTACCCCTGGAACATTTTTTACATTCATTGTCATTTTCTTTTTTAATAAGGAACAATTATTGAAAACCTATTCTCTTGTCATTTTCAATTTCCTGTAATAGCTTCGTTCTTGTCATAGCGAAATATATCTTCTTCACAGACTCACGAAGTCCAAAAAGTCGCTGAAGCACAAAAGTCGTTCCTAAGGGAACGCAGGCCTAAAAATCACATTGCAAGTATCCCCGAAGCTACAAAAAGTCGTTCTAAGGAACACAGCCTAAGTTTGCCGAAGATACAAAAAGTCATTCCTAAGGGAGCGCAGCATAAGTTTTCTGCTCAAAAGTCGTTCCAAAGGGAATGCAGAGCCAAATACCGCCGAAATATAAAGCGAAGCGCAAAAAGTCAACGCGAATACCGTCGAAATAGAAGGCGAAGAAGTTCAAAAGACGTTCCTAAGGGAATGCAGAACTTACAGTGAAAAGTCAGCGCTGATACACCGAAAAATAAGCGGTGAAGCCGAAAAATAAGCGGCAAAAAGATTGTGTATTCCACTATGGGGGTGTGAGTGTGTGTCTTCGGCATAAATATCATTTTGCACAACATAACATCATCACACCATTTTATATAACATAACATCATACATCATATTGCATCAATGGCACAAGAAGGGGATACAAAGTTGACCTTCGGAGAATGCTTTGAAAAAATGAAATTGTGCTAAGGCACAAAATAAGTTGAAGAAATAAAGCTTCATCAGCTCTGATGTGGAGGAACAAATCTATTATTGACAAAGCATTAATGTTTTTGCGACGATTGGAGGATTTTTTACGAAGCATAGAAGCTCTTCTTTACGAAGCATGAAAAGAAGGGAAGGTGTTTTTTCGCCAAAGGCTCAAAAATTGTATGTACATAAAAGTTTCATGCATCGCAAAGAAATAAATTGCAAAACCATTCATATATTACATTCAAAACCTACGATCACCGAATATTACAAGCATGTTCCAGCAAATGTTACATTAATATTCTAGCAATGTTTTTACAAACAACTATTCTTTTTCCTTCAAGACTTCTTCTACAGCTTCGGTTAATAATTTCGTGACAACTTCATCCACAATAGCTTTGGCCATATTAATAATTTCTACTGACTTCTGTGTCTCTGGGTCGGCCAGCGGGTCGAAGGGCTCTGGGGGAGGAGATAGTTCAGCTGCAATAGAAGATATAAATTAGTTCGAAATCACAAAAATAAGTAATAAAGTTAAAAGCCATTAAGTAGTACCTATCCGTTTTTCAAGTTTCGCAGTTTTTCAGCTGCTTTTGTTGCCTCTCGAGCGTCATGGATATCTTTTTCACTCTTTTTCATTATTTCATGCGTCATTCCTCGACCGCCATTTTCCCAAATATCAGTGAAAATTTTTCCACCTATTAAGCTTGCTTCGGCCGAGGCGTCCTTCGTGTCATCAATAGACAAAGCAGCTTCAGTCTGAACCAAAGTTTTAACATGATCGCACTCTGCTTTCTCCAAAATAGCTGCAACTCCCCTCACACCAGAGAACGCACATACGTCCCTGCGGTCGCTCAGAATTTCTTCAAAAGCTTCAGCTTCGCTGCTGATCCACTCAATTACGCCCTCAGGGTCGCCTCTTATGAAGTTGTCTTCGCTTGAATATGCGCCCACATTGGCGAAGATAGTTTTTATCTTTTTGACGCATTCTACAGATTTTTTAAAACATCTTTCTTTCGACGAGCAAAGCTCTGCAACTATTTTTTCAAAATAATTTTTTCAGTACTCACTGGCATCTCGGTCAGCTTCGGCAATAGCGCATTTCAATTTGGCTTCGGCCAGCTGTTTTTGAAGGTTTTCAATCTCATTCCTTTGGATTTCAGATTGAGCCTTGAAGTTAGCTTCATCCCCCTTTACTTTGTCCACCAATGTAAGTAGAATTTTGTCTTTCTCCAAATCTTCGTTCCTCAGCTTGATAACCTATGTTCGAAGGTTGTTGAGAGCAATAGTGCAACTCTCGTCTTCGGCGTTCTTTTGCGCCCTTAAGGCGTTGCTAAATATTAAACCCTATATGAAAAATGAATGGGTTAATATAAGAACAAAAGAATAATTCAGAAATTCATAAACTTCCAAATACACAATTTTTGTACCTTCAGACTGTTATATGTAAGGCTATCCACAAGATCCTCCTTCGTCATGGCGCGGAGGCCAGCTTCAAGCTTCGGGAACCCCATACTTCTGGCCATTTTCCGACAGACAGATAATTCTTTGTTCTCTGGGAGGCAATATAAGAAGTCATCTTCATCTGTGCCATTAAACACTAAGGCCCCTTTCGGGTACTTCAGTTCTCGGGCGTAGTGTTTAGCTTCAAAAATCTCTTCTTCAGATAATCTTTTTCCCGAAACATGTCGAATAATATAATCAAGGACTTCGAAAGACGCTTCAGGAGTAGATGCGGCAACTTTTTCAAGAAAAATCTATTTTATAGCTTCTTCTCCCGCTGCCTTTTCTCTAGTTTCCGAGGATTTCTCTTTGACAGGCTCTGAAGGCCTAGCTTCGGCATCGGCCTAGCTCATTGTAGCTTCAGCTTCGGTTACCTTTGCCTCGGTTTCAATCTGCGCCTTCGAAGCCTTGGCAACTTTCCCGGGAGTAGAGCTTGAAGCTTTTATTGTCTCCAGTACATCTAGTACACTAGCCATCCTTTTTCTCTTGGGGGTCGCTGCCAGACCTTTTTGTGTCTTCGGCACCTCCACTCCTGCTGAAGGGCTTAGAACTTCCAATGTTTTCGTCTCTTCGACTCTCGGTTCTTCAATTTTGTCAGTCTTCGGCAGCAGCCGGCTCTTCAATCCTCTACGTAAGAGCAGGTTCTTTGGCTTCAATAGCTGAAGAAGTCTCACCACCAAATTCAGGCACCATGGCCGGCTCGATGTAGCGCGGTCGGTGAGTAAGGACCTTCAATTTTTTTCTCTTCGGTGCCGGCTCGCTTGAGGTAGCCGAAGCAGCAGCCTCCCTGAGGTTGCACCCTTTCTTTTCTGCCCCCGTGGCGGGTAGCGATAGTCAGGGTACACAAATCCGATAGCATCAAAAACTCTATTTAGCCTTTTCTTTTTTCGGCTCCCGAAGGCCGCAGATAGTGCATTATCTTCAGACTTGGAGTATGCTCCAAGTAGTTCATCACTAGTATTTTCAACACAATTCAGCCAGTCATCGTCTGGTTCGATAAACTGGTCTCCAAACCTAAAAGTATATTTCAGTCGAACCAAACCACCTTCGCTAGGGTTAGTGATGGTTTCCCTTGGCATTTCCCAGTTGTCTATCAGTGGCCATATTCTGAAGGCTATATGCTCTTGAAGCAAGTCCCTTGTTCCAACAAAAGAGCAAACTGTGCTGAAAGCCCTTCGGCATGCTTCGTCTACCTCGTCAATTTCAACCTTTGGCTTCCGGAGGCCGAAGCGGGACCAAATGGGGCGCATGATGATCTCTTTAATATCTTCTCTCACCTTTAAATCATTCTTTACATAGAACCATTCTTTCATCCAGTCTTCGGGCCACCTCTTACGGAATGTTGGCACTGGGTAGCTTGCACCGGAGCGAGCAACGAAGCTGTAGCAGCCGAAATTGTTGTGATATTGTTCTTTACCCTAGGCCTTTGTCTCATACGAGAGCTCGTGCATACTGCAAAAACATCTTGCGCTTGGCTCCAGACCTTGACTTTTCACAGCCTAGACAAAAATCCCCACCCTAATAATCGCTTCGGGAGTAATCTGATGAAGGTAGATCTGGTATGTCATCAAAACTTCAACCACAAATCTACTCAACGGGAACCGAAGTCCGGCTTTGAAGAAGCTTCGGAAGATCACAACTTCATTTCCTTCGGGAGCAGGAACGGCCCTGTCTATGTCAGCCCTCACTATAGAAATATCTCGAAAGTACCTTCCTCTCATATTATCAAGATGACTCTGTTTGATAGTTGATTTCCCGAAGACTGTGTGACTTGGTCGCCAAGGACGATCTTCTGAGTCTTCGCCTCCACTCTCCATATCATAGCTATCGCTATCATCAGTATCTTCAGACAAGCCTTCTAATATCTCTTTGGTTATCTTCTCTGTGTTTGTTTTTGCAATTGACTCAATAAATCCAACAGTCTTCTCCTCAAGGAGCTTCTCCTCCTCGCTCAGCTTCGTCTCAGCAACAACCTTTTTGTCTTGAGACATCTCTTCTTTGAAAATAGCAAAAATGTGTCCTTAGAACCGAAGCTTAGAAAATCTAAGAAACTAAGCAACTGTTAGTAAGCAAGAGCTAAGAAATTGAGCAAAGCAAAGCAGGCGGCAAGTAACGTACCAAATGTGCTCGGGGCGAGTTCTTATTTATACGCCCAGCGCGCTCCAAGTTGGAGGGCCCCGTCTGTCATTGACTGTTGCTATTCTAGCAAAGGGAAGGTGTTTTTCGGACCTTCGGCTCAGGGCCTTCGTCCATATCGCAAACTGAATTCGTTATTCTTACAAATTAACCTTGCGAGGGGCTACTGTTGGGGGCCTTCGTCTTCCGAAGGTCCTCAAAAACATGATTTAACAATGTTTCTGGAGTTGAAATACATGAACAGGTACCTTTGGATTCAAAACAGAACCACAGCGAGAGAAGCATGAACAATACGAAGAATGATGCAGCGCCGAAGCTACGCGCAAGAGAGCTTCGGCATGACAACAGGAAAGGGAACCGACTTAAAGGGGAAAAGGCTATTTAGACCCCGATGAGTTACCTTATAGTTATTAGCAAATGTAGAGGGCATGAATGTAATTTCACGTGGGCTGCGTCCCATGCCTATAAATAGATGAACAGTACCCCCGTACTGTTCACGCTGACTTGGCATTCGCTCTTGTATCACGCTCATACCTTTGTTGTCTATCAAGTCGAAGGTATCAAATGTAATTCAATATTGTTTTTATTTTCTCATGAGAACATAATGGGGATAAATTCATAATGCTATATGATTGTTCATGTTATCTTTTGTACTTTACACGCTTCTTCTATTTACTATCTTACCTTCGATATTCGAAGGTATGTCCTTCATGACCTTCATCTGAAGATCATTATATCCTAAGGGAAATAATGTTTCGAAGGACGAAGGGCATTAATATTTAACATTTTATGTTGCCTTGTTCTTGATTCATAGCATTTGAGAACAAGTCACCAACATTGATGTCTGCCGCGAAATGACGGATAACATAGGCTACCCGAAGCTTGAGCTCAGGCTATCTTTAATGCCGAAGGACCATCAGCCAGACTGCTTGACGTACAATAGTTTGAAGGTTTGTGCTTTATTTGTTAATTGAAGTATTTACTTGTGTTAACTCCTGATAATTGTTTTGATTAAAGTTTTTACTTGTTTTCTTTTTTGTCATTATTAGGGTCTTATTTTAAGCAAAGCTTTGAAAGCACAAAAAGTTGTGAGGATGAGAGCACTAAGATAGCCTTCAGTAATTTGCGCTCGGAGATTATAACACTTCGGAACGAGGCCCTTGAGAAGGATAAAATTCTGCCTTCTTTGGTCGAAAGGTTAAAGGCAAGCGAAGCTAATTTGGCCAAACTCTCTGAAGTGGACCGAAAGATTTTAAAATTTGAGAAAGAAAAAGAAGCAGATACAAAACATATAGCTGATTTGGAATATGCTTTATCTATTCAAGTGGGATTGCATAGATCTGAATTATTAGAACTGGAAAAGAAGCTTGATGAAGTTACCGAAAACTTCAACGTTGAGCAATCGAATCGCGAGATATCTGACACTGAACGATCGAGGGTTCAAAAGAATGTTGAAGAGCTTCGGCAAGCGAAGGAGGAATGATATAACGTTGCTATGCAATGTTCGGACAAGCTAAAAATGCTTTTACTAGTGTTGGTGCATTCTCGGCTAGCAAAATTTCATTCGTGGTGATCCCGAGGGTGTGATCAAATGGATTGAGAGTGAAGTCGAAGCGTTTGATGAAGTTCTAACTGGCAGGGGAGATTTTTGTGCCTGCATAGACGCTCGGGGGGCTATATCACTACTTGAAAAGCTGGTTGTGAACATGCTAAGGCTGTAATTCAGCCAAACTTCTCAGTTTCAGCAAATGACATTAAAGAGCCTTCAGCTGAGGCTACAACATTTGGTGGAAAATTCTATTCTAAAGTGTGGATGAACGGCGACCGAGAGATAGCAGACGAAGCTATCAGGCAAAGCGAAGAAGAATCTCATGTTGCCTCCGAAGAAGCGAGAAAAGCTGAAGAAGCCGCTGAGCGCGAAAGACGTATATGTACGTTTGTCATATTTTAGCTTTGTATCTGATAAAAACTTATATTTTGGTGTAGCTGAACTATCTCCTCCAGAGCCATACAACCCTGACACCGAACCAACCATAAAAGGTACTCTCGATGAAATCAAAATAGTGAATGCAGCAATAGATAAAGCTGTAGAAAACTTCTAAACGAAGCTGCTGAGAGAGTCCTAAAAGAGGATGATTAAACTGTGTGTAAAAGACATTCGCAAGATTTTGTATGCTGCTTTTATGTAAAAAATAATTGCAAACTATGTGATTCATTATGTAATATATTTCTTTGTATAGCGTGAAAGTGTCATACATACCATTTTTGAGCAGAAGGCGAAAAAACACCTTCCCTTCTTTTCACGCTTCATAAAGAAAATCCATTTTTCGCCGAAGTGAGAGTATTAAACTCGAAGGACTTGTCGTACGTCTTGCATAAGGAATATCGTTGTCGTAGTGACAGTATTAGTCCCGAATGTCTTGACATAGGTATTGTATAAGGAATTCTATACTGTTTAATAGCAACTGGTAGAGATGCAATATCCTTTCATAGTTCCTTTACAAAAACACGCTTAGTTTCGAAGGTTAACCATTGCAGATGAAGGAGCAATTTCCCTTCTTTTCCGCTTTTTAAATGATGCAAAATGATGAATGATGCGATGTTATGATGCAGAATGATGCGATGTTATGATGCGACAAATGTTAATAGAAAACATTTTGCAATAGTAAGACTTCGCATCCCCTTAGGAACGACTTTGGAGTCTCTTCACCTTTTACTTAGGTGGCATTTAAGCTCTGCATCTTATTAGGAACGACTTTGGAGCTTCTTCACCTTTTACTTAGGTGGTATTTTAGCTCTGCATCCCTGTAGGAACGACTTTGGAGCTAAGCTCAGCATCCCCTTAGGAACGACTTTGGAGCTTTTTCACCTTTGTTGTTACAGTCGATGGTGTAACCACAGATTTATTGCAACATGTCGAAGGTTTTCACCTTCTCAAATTGTTTCTAAGGCAAGAACATGAAACAAGAGAAATGAAAATTACAATAGGTGTATATGAAGTTTTTAGCCTAGCCCCTCTGTAGCTTCAGTAAATGTGCCTTGACTCTGGAACAGTGTTGTTAACTATCCGAGCTTTGGACTCTTCTCTTGCATCGCGTTGCTGCTGAATTTGGTGCTGCCCTTCAGGCTGCTGGTTGTGGGACGAAGTTGCAGCCATGACCAATGGTTGTGGTAGAGCCCATGCAGTTGGAGAGTGGCTTGCTGAAGCTACTGAAACAATAGGTTGTGAAAATGGCTATTGATTGCCCACATACTCTGGAATGTATGGAAAATAACACGAAGCAGTATGTAGGACTTTCTTCAGCTGATTTTGGCATGCTTTGACCTCAGCTATCTCCTTTTGCTTCTGTATTGTAACTTGGTAGGTTCTAATTATGTGCCCCTTATTCTTTCCACAGAACAAATAGAACATCCTTCTTGGTTGTGAGTTGAATCTTCCTTCGAAGCTTCGTCCTCCTCTACCTCTTGGGGCTGGCGGTGTGAAGGAGCTTTGCTGCGTCCCAGTTGACTGGGAACTATGCTAGTGCCCTTGGTTGTGATTGCCTATGTCTTCATTTTGGCTGGGATTGTGTATCGTTCTGACATTCCTTGGGTGGAGTCTTCCTCGAAGCCCCTGGTCATCTCAAAATATCTGTAAGTTTCCTCCCTTCTTTGCCGGAAGTCATTGTCGGCTCTGATGTACTCATCCATCTTCTAGAGAAACTTCTCTAGGGTTTATAGGGGCTTACCGGCGAAATATTGCGATGTTGGACCTAGACAAAGTCCCTTAATCATGGCTTCAATGACGATCTCATTTGACATCATTGGCGCCTAAGCTCTGAGACGCGAAAACCTTCAGACGTATGCCTGCAAATACTCCTCGAGTCCTCGTGGTTCTATGTGCACTAAAATTGGGCTTGAGCAGTCAATGGCTTCGTCTGAAAGCCCTGAAAGCTGGTGACTAACATATCCTTCAACTTCTGCCATGATGGGATTGTTCCTTGCCCAAGAGAAGAATATCAAGTTTGAGCAACATTCCTGACTGCTATGATGAAGGATTTTGCCATGACAGTGGTGTTGACATCATATGATGATATGGTTGCTTCGTAACTCATGAGAAATTGCTTTGGGTCCGAATGCCCGTTATACATGAGAAGTTGTGGTGGTTTGTATGAAGGTGTCCATGGGGTAGCCTGCAATTCTGTAGCTAGGGGGAAAGCATCATCAAAAGCAATGCTATCATGATGAAAGTCATCATACCATATGTCATTATGGCTTGGACTTTCTTGACGAAGCTCTCTTTGTTGCGGCTTATGCCTTTGTTCATTGTCTTTTGTGATGTGTCGCATCTCTTCGGTTGCTTCATCAATCTTTTTCTGGAGCTCAGCCAGCCGAAGCATCTTCTTACTTCTTCTCTCCACTTGTTAATGAATAGCTTCTAGATCTCTGATTTCTTGATCCAATTCTTCTTCCTGTGGTGTTGGGCTAATAGCTTTTCTATTCTGGCTTCAGGCCTCCCTTAGGAGCCCATCTTAATTGGTGTCCAGGGGTGCAAGGGCAGCCCCTAGTGCTGTTGTCTTCTTCGGTGGCTTGATGAAGGCGGTTGTTCGAGTTCTCTTGACGAAGGTGGTCGTTTGAGTTCACCGGAGGTGGGCGCCAATGTTGGTCACTTGTTTTCGGTTACTGTGAATCAAGAACAAGGCAACACATTTGTTAAACGTTAAAGACCTTCATCCTTCAAAGCATTATTTCCCTTTAGTATAACGAATCTTGGATGAAGGTCATGAAGAACAAGTCTTCATCATTCACAAATATAAAACATAGTTACCAATATAATATCATGCCATATATTCATTTTGTACTGAATGAATTGATAATATCAAAGTTCATATTACATTGATAACTTCGGCTTGTTTGAAGGCAATAACGTGAATGCAGTTACAATCTATCGTGAATAGTATGGGGTATTGTTCATCTATTTATAGACAATCGTACAACTTCGTACAATATTACATTCATACCCTAAAAACTTACATACAAGGTTTACAAATGTCACAGGGACAACATTGTCATTTACAATTTGAAAGTCGCCTAGAGGGGGGTGAATAGGGTGAATCTGAAATTTACAAACTAAATCACAACTACAAGGCGGGTTAGTGTTAGAAATATAACTGAGTCCGCGAGAGAGGGTGCAAAACAAATCACAAGCGAATAAAGAGTGTGACACGCGGATTTGTTTTACCGAGGTTCGGTTCTTGCAAACCTACTCCCCGTTGAGGTGGTCACAAAGACCGGGTCTCTTTCAACCCTTTCCCTCTCTCAAACGGTCCCTCGGACCGAGTGAGCTTTTCTTCTCAATCACTTGGAACACAAAGTTCCCACAAGGATCACCACACGATTGGTGTCTCTTGCCTCAATTACAAGTGAGTGTGATCTCAAGAAAGAATGAGAAAGAAAGCAATCCAAGCGCAAGAGCTCAAAAGAACACAACAAATCTCTCTCACTAATCACTAAAGCCTTGTGTGGAATTGAAGAGGATTTGATCACTTGGGTGTGTCTAGAATTGAATGCTAGAGCTCTTGTAAGGTGTAGAAGTGTGAAAACTTGGATGACTTGAATGTGGGATGGTTGGGGTATTTATAGCCCCAACCACCACAGAGTGGCCGTTGGAAGGCTGCAGTCGTATGGCGCACCGGATAGTCCGATGCGCCATCGGACACTGTCCGGTGCGCCAGCCTACGTCAGCAGACCGTTGGGGTTCGACCGTTGAGCTCTGTCTTGTGGGCCCGCCAGGCTGTCCGGTGGTGCACCGGACAGGCCCTGTAGGCTGTCCGGTGTGCCACCCGCGCGTGCTCTGCTCCTCTGCGCGCGCAGGCGCGCATTAAATGCTGTAGCAGGTGACCGTTGGCGCCGAATAGTCATTGCTCCACCGTTACACCGGACAGTCTGGTGTGCACCGGACATGTCCGGTGAATTATAGCGGAGCGAATTCCCGAAGCTGGCGAGTTCAGAGTCGCACTCCTCTGGAGCACCGGACACTGTCCGGTGTACACCGGACAGTCCGGTGAATTATAGCGCGGCGTCTCTGAGTTTTCCCGAAGGTGCGAAGTTCAGCTTGGAGTTCCCTGGTGCACCGGACACTGTCCGGTGGCACACCGGACAGTCCGGTGCGCCAGACCAGGGCTGCCTTCGGTTGTACCCTTTTTCTTGGTCTTTTTATTAGCTTATTGTGAACCTTTGGCACCTGTAGAACTTATAAACTAGAGCAAACTAGTTAGTCCAAATGTTTGTGTTGGACAATTCAACCATCAAAATCAACTTAGGAATATAGGTGTAAGCCTAATTCTCTTTCATAATTAACAGCTTGAACGATACCTTCTCCCTACGTCGCATTCCTGCTTCATCGTGACGAAGCTTGCTTGTCATACTTTCATTGATCTATGTCGAAGCTTTTCTGGTAACGAATCTCCTGTAATACGTAATAATATGCTGAAAACAAATGGTTAGTCGTGCTTTTGAGAATCTTCGGAAGACGAAGGCCCCACCAGTACTAGTTCAAGCTAAGAACCGGTACTAAAATATGGTCTTTTAGTATCGATTATTGGCTTAAACTGGTTCTAAAGGCTTTAGTACTGTTGTTGTAACCGAGACTAAAAATTGAGACTGTAGTCCCGGATGTCCAGTACTAGTTAAAAAATAGGTATTGTAGCCGATTCCAGACCGGTACATATGGCCCCTGTTTGTTTCAGCTTTTCGCAGCTTCTGGCCACCAAAAGCTGCTGCGGACTGCCAAACACTCAGCTTTTCAGCCAGCTTCTATAAAATTCGTTTAGGTAAAAACCATTCAAAATCAACATAAATATATAATCGGTTGAGTCGTCGCAATAGTAGTAATCCGTCACTTTATAGATCCTGAGTCTCATGGACAACTTTATCTTCATCTGCACGTAATCCTAATGATACTCAGATTCTCTACACAGCCAGATTCTCCCCACAGCTAGATTCTCAAGAAAGCTGGTCAGAAAAAGTTGAACCAAACAGGCCTATGGTCGTTTCTCTAATAGTGCATGTTTATCTTTTTTTGACGCGTGAATTTGTATAAACAATATTTATATAAAGAGTTATACATACGATTATAGAGGCGGCTCACCCAACCGCCTGAATTTGTCTTTATAAATCATGGATGTATAGAAGCAGCTATCCGGATTCATTTTTAGATGGATCAAGGTAGCTGACCTAGGGGTATTTGGTTTCTAGTGAATAATTTTTAGTGCATCTATTTTATTTTATTTTAGTTTATAAATTGCTAAATACGAAAACTAAAACTTTATTTTACTTTCTGTATTTACCAATTTAGAGACTTAAAATAAAGAGGAAAAAATTAGTCACTAGAAATCAAATACCCCCTAGCCACCTCTATCTATTTCTCTTTTCTCCAAATCAAGGATTTGCAGAAGCAGCTATCCAGTTGCAACAAGAAATTAACTTGTACTACAAATCGATTTTGAGCCATCTCTGAAAAAAAAATCATTTTCTACAAATCACTAGTATAGTCTAAAAAAAATCCTCGTGAAGGCCCTACCATGGAGGTCTAGTTCCCACGTGTCGCAAGTTATGAGTCACACGATTTCCGACGGTAGAATTTGAATACACATGCTTGAGCTAGTTTAGAAACCCCGTTATCCTAAGGGTTTTTCATTTTCCCCAAAAAAAATTAGTTAATTCTCTATTGAAAAATAGAAATCCCTTAAGAAAATAGAGCTCTCGAATTAGCTAACATTAAAAAAATTAATCGTGCCTCAAGATTATGAACGACAAATAAAGAGGTAATTACTCGACTCGTAATTAAATATAACACTTTGGAGCAAGTCAACGAAGTAGTGATTGGTCGTCGATCCGTACAATTGTAGCTAGACTAGAAGGGCATTTATTACCAAGCGGTTCTCATGTCTTAATTAATTAGGATGTTAGTGTTAGCCTTTAGAGAATCCGATCCAGTCTATCTATGTCTTGATGCTATGTTCACTCCCGCGTCAATCTGTCATCAACTGGGGGTGAAGCAAGATGCAGGCGAGAGTGGCGGGCACAAAGCGGAAAAGGTGCACCACCACGGTAGGTATGAGAGAAATAAAGATTCCGTTGTGGGTGGCAGCAAAGCGGCAATCGAGAGCGCGCGTCCCCGTCCTAGCTATCGCGGAGACACTCACCATTCCGACACGGCCGAGAAAGCACTGCTGGCATCCATGCTCCTTTCCTTCCGTGTTGTTATTTTTATATCATGGATTCGTGGTGTAGGATCCGCATGCAGAAACGGTCTCTCTCTCTCTCTCTCTTTCTGGAGAAAAAAAGAGATCGAGAGGATCGGAACTCCACGCTCATCGACACAGTTGTACGCATTATCAAGGTTATCTCTCCACCGAAGAAAAGGCAAAACCACTTCTACATACACACCGTTTGACACATGACGCGCGTTTGAGTGAATGTGTCGCGGTCGTGCACCACAACATCTTTACAGCCAATTTGGCAGCCACATAACAGGAGGGAATTGGAGTGGCTACAATCCCCTCTTTATTCTTTCCGATTTTATGGCTCTCAAACTAGTCCTTATTTTCTTCATTATGGTCATATTTCTCCGTCCACGGCGATTTATTAGATATATTTAGGAGCGAGAGGATTGATTGAATAGTCAGACGATATTAGCCTCTTCGATATCCTTCGAATCATTTTGCTCTTAAATAAGCCTTAAGAATTTAGGATTGCTTCTATCCATTGGGAGCAGACCTGGACTCCTCTGCTTGCCTGCAACGATTCTCAACCGAAAAAATGGTGAATGAGCCATTAGCCCATTACTGTTATTGGTCCACTACTTGAGAACAGGGTTTCGTCCCTTAATTTCGATATCAGCTTCCTAAGAACCGACGCTAAAATTAAACCGTTTTAATACTAGTTTAATTGCTAAGAGATTTAGTATCGGTGGTGGTACCTACTGTTAGGATTTATAGCTTTATAGGCTAGGTCTAGTTGAGAAATTCAAATAAATCCCAGAAAAATCTCAAAATCCCATATAAGTGTATGGCTAGGGAATAGGTGGAACCAATAGCACCATATTGCTAGTTTTAGTAGAGTAGAGCTAGCTTAAATATGGAAGCCACACTCACTCACCAAGTCATGGATGAGAGGAGAGAGTGTGGAGAGCCACACGCACGCGCGCGCTCGCTCGCCTCGCCTAGGCGGGGCGAAGGGCATGTGCGTGAATGGTCCGCCTAAATCCGTCCCCTCGCCTTGCGGGGGCGCGACTTTCTTTTGCCATTTGATTTTTTGGTTACTTGGCTATTACGTTTAGAATCCTAACCGATCGCTATAAAATCTAAACTAAACGCGAGATTCTCGTGGGCGGATAAGATCGGAGGTCGCGGACTCGGCCCTATAAAAGGAGTCCGGCAGCCAGCATCCAAATCATCCCAGTTTCGCTTTCGTCTCTCTTCACAGCTGAGCCGCCTTCCAGTTCTCTTCATCCCGACCGCAGAGGTGCATTTGCGATCAGGAGAGCAGGTCTCCGGAATCCTTCGCCTTCTAGATCATGCACCAGGAGAGGGTGAATAAGGTTTTTGGAAAGCGTCCTCACGCGACTGCTCGTGATCTTCTGACCTCGTCGACTCTGCTGACTTTGCTGCTTCGACGTCGTCGACCCTGCTGATTCCGACACGCGCCATCTATCAGTATGTCTAATCAGTTCGCATCGTCTTATTTGATTTTTCTTCAGTTCTTCTGATTTGGTCATGATTTATATTCGAAATTTAATATGGAATTTGTCTAATTATTCAACAATCCAAAAACCTTATTGTAGACAATTTCCTAGTTTTTCTATGGCTGCTTTTGCCGACACGCTGAAGCCAGAAAAGTTCAATTGTATGCACTTTAAGAGATGGCAAGTCAAGGCCACGCTCTGGCTTACTGCTATGAATGTCTTCCATGTTAGTAAAGGCAAACCTGAGGGTCCACTGACTCCTGAACAGGAGAAAGAATACGACCATGCCAATACTATCTTTATGGGAGCAGTTCTTAGCGTCCTTGTTGACCGTCTGGTTGATGCGAATATTCAACATACAGACGGGAAAGAGTTATGGGATGCACTTACTACCAAGTATGGTGCATCGGATGTTGGCAGTGACCTGTATATCATGGAGAGCTTTCATGATTATAAGATGGTTGATAATCGCTCTATTGTAGAGCAAGCTCATGAAATACAGTGTATAGCCAAGGAGCTCGACCACCATAAGATAGTCCTTCCTGACCGATTTGTGGCTGGGTGCATTATTGCAAAGTTGCCTTCTACATGGAGGAACTTCGCCACATCTCTGAAACACAAGAGACAGGAGATATCAGTTGAAAATCTGATAGCGTCTCTGGATGTTGAGGAGAAAGCTCGGGCTAAGGACACGGGATCTAAAGGAGGCGAGGGCCACTCCAGCGCCAACATGGTTCAGAAGAACCACAACAAGGGCAAAGGAAAGCCAAAATCTAACAAGCCTAACAAAACTACCAACTTCAAGAAGAAGAAGAACAAGGCTGAACTGACATGTTTCGCATGTGGCGAGACGGGTCATTTTGCCAAGGATTGTCCTAATCGAGCGGATCGTCGTGGCAAAAAGGGCAATGTCAACACAGTGATCGCTAGCAATGAGGAAGACAAAGGGTATGGAAATTTACCTTTCATCTTCTCAGTATTTCAATCACCTAGTTGGTGCTAATGTTCATGTGTGTTCTGACATTAACTTGTTCTCTTCTTATCAGGGTGCCCGGGATTCTTCCGTCCTAATGGGAAATGGGTCACATGCTTCTGTTCATGGCACTGGCACAGTGGATCTGAAGTTTACTTCAGGAAAGATCGTGCAACTGAAGAACGTGCATCATGTCCCTTCTATACACAAGAATTTCGTTAGCGGAACCCTTCTGTGTAGAGATGGGTTCAAGGTAGTTTTGGAGTCCAATAAATTAGTTGTGTCTAAGTCTGGACAATTTATTGGTAAAGGCTATGACTGCGGAGGCTTGTTCTACTTTTCTCTGTTAGATTTCAATAATAAGTCTGTGAACCATATTTGCGCTAATGTTGATGATCTTGCGAGTATTTGGCATTCTCGTTTGTGTCATATTAATTTTGGCTCTATGTCTCAGCTTGCAACCATGAGTTTAATTCCGAATATCACCATAGTTCAAAGGTTCTAAGTGCCATAGTTGTGTGCAGTCGAAACAACCTCGAAAGCCTCACAAGGCTGCTGAGGAGAGACACCCGGCACCTCTAGAACTCATACATTCTGATCTTTGTGAGATGAATGGTGTGTTGACAAAGGGTGGTAAGAGATACTTCATGACATTGATTGATGATGCGTCTAGATTTTGCTATGTATACTTGCTAAAAACTAAAGATGAGGCTTTAGACTACTTTAAAATCTATAAGGCTGAAGTTGAAAACCAACTAGAGAGAAAGATCAAATGTCTTAGATCAGATCGTGGTGGCGAATTCTTTCCCAAAGTCTTTGATGATTTCTGTGCAGAACATGGCATTATTCATGAGGACTCCTCCCTATTCACCCGAGTCAAACGGGATTACTGAAAGGAAAAATCGTACGTTGACTGACCTGGTGAATGCCATGTTAGACACTTGTGGTTTATCTAAGGCATGGTGGGGGGAGGCAGTCCTCACTTCATGTCATGTTCTGAATAGAATTCCTATGGGCAAAGAAGAGAAAACCCCTTACGAGAAGTGGGTTGGGAGAAAACCATCACTTTCATACTTGCGCACTTGGGGGTGCATGGCGAAAGTCAATGTACTAATTAATAAAAAGCGCAAGCTTGGTCCAAGGACAGTGGATTGTGTCTTTCTTGGATATGCTTCGTGTAGCATAGCATATAGATTTTTAGTAGTTAAATCTGAAGTTCCTGATGTGTATGTTGATACTATTATGGAATCACGTGATGCTACTTTCTTTGAACATATATTTCCAATGAAAGACATTCATAGCAATTCTAGACACTCTTCTGAGATAACTCCTGAACATAGTACACCTATTGAGAGTTTTGAATAGCCACATGAAATTGTCCTAGAGGAGGATGACAATGATGCTCCTAAAAGGAGCAAGAGACAAAGGGTTGAAAAATCCTTTGGTGATGATTTCATTGTGTACCTTATGGACGATACTCCTACTACCATTGCAGAAGCATTTGCATCTCCAGATGCAGATGATTGGAAAGAAGCAGTTCATAATGAGATGGACTCCATTCTTTCAAATGGTACGTGGGAAGTCACTGATCGACCCTATGGATGCAAACCTGTGGGTTGTAAGTGGGTGTTTAAAAAGAAGCTCAAGCCTGATGGTACAATTGAAAAGTACAAGGCTAGGGTTGTGGCTAAAGGCTATACTCAGAAAGAAGGAGAAGACTTCTTTGATACTTACTCACCTGTTGCTAGAATGACCACTATTCGAGTACTACTTTCTTTGGCTGCCTCGTATGGTCTCCTTGTTCATCAGATGGATGTAAAGACAGCTTTTCTTAATGGAGAGCTGGACGAGGAAATCTATATGGAACAACCTGATGGATTTGTAGTAAAGGGTCAAGAAAGCAAGGTGTGCAAGTTATTGAAATCTCTTATGGTTTAAAGCAAGCACCAAAGCAGTGGCATGAGAAGTTTGACATGACTCTAACGTCTGCAGGATTTGCCATTAATGAGGCAGACAGGTGTGTATATTATCGCTGTGGTGGGGGCGAAGGAGTTATATTGTGCTTATATGTTGATGATATATTGATATTTGGCACAAACATTGATGTGATCAATGAAGTCAAGTCTTTTCTATCAAAGAGTTTTGATATGAAAGATCTGGGGGAAGCTGATGTGATTCTAAACATCAAGCTGATTAAGGCAGATGGTGGGATTACTCTCTCACAATCTCACTATGTTGAAAAGGTTTTGAAGCGATTTGGCTTCTCTGAGTGCAAACCTTCTACAACACCTTTTGATCCCAGTGTGACACTGCGAAAGAACAAGAGAATTGGTTTAGACCAATTGAGATACTCTCAGATCATCGGTTCACTCATGTATCTTGCTGGTGCAACAAGGCCCGATATTTCTTTTGCTGTGAGCAAATTAAGTAGGTTCATGTCAAACCCCGGGACTGATTATTGGCATGCACTTGAGTGGGTTATGCGCTACCTGCAAGGTACAATGAGTTATGGAATTCACTATTCTGGTCAGCATGCAGTACTTGAAGGATATAGTGATTCGAACTGGATATCTGATGCAGAGGAGCTTTATGCCACCAGTGGTTATGTCTTTACTATTGGTGGAGGTGCGGTATCATGGAGGTCATGCAAGCAGACCATTTTGACGAGGTCAACCATGGAAGCTGAGCTAGCTGCACTCGACACAGCAACCGTTGAGGCAGAATGGTTGCATGAACTCTTGATGGACTTGCCGGTGGTTGAGAAACCAATACCAGCTATCCTTATGAACTGTGACAATCAGACAGTGATTGCTAAAGTGACGAGTTCTAAGGATAATGGAAAGTCATCAAGACATGTCAAAAGATGATTGAAGTCTATCAGAAAGTTGAGAAACTCCGGAGTTATAAGTGTGACTTATATTTCAACAGATAAAAATCTGGCAGATCCTTTTACCAATGGACTACCACGTAATGTGATAGAAATCGCATCGAGAGAGATGGGTATGAGACCCGAATAAAGTTGCCATGGTGGAAACCCAGTTTATGTGATCGGAGATCCCGTGAATTAGATCCTGGGAAGAACAAGACATTGGTGAACTGAGGAGAGTAACTTTTGACCCTCTCTAAGTAAAGATGCAATACTCTCAAATGTTGTAAGGTAGGTTGGCTTTGTGCCTTAATGTGTTCTGTTGGCTTGTATTAGCAAAGATGTTGTCCTGCAGAACATTCTTGAAAGAACACACCTATATGAGTTAGACTGTCTAACGTCGCAGTATATGAGATCTGGGTGATCTCTAGTAAACTCATGAAGAGACCTTGGAGTACGACGTATATGCTCCACCCGAGAAGGGGACTACTGGTAGCCAAGTACTGGTCATGACTTCATGTGAAACTCATTCACGCAAAACTTGCAATTCAAGGCATAGTCCATTGTCCAAGTTGTGGGTTGGTGTAGCTTGGAGTTCTAGGCAGAAGTTCAACTTAACAGTCTTTGCTGAAAAACTAGTATATTAAACATTAGTGAACAGTGGCGAAAACTACAGATGGGCATTTGAGATCTGGTGGGGGATTGTTAGGATTTATGGGCTAGGCCCAGTTGAGAAATTCAAATAAATCCCAGGAAAATCTCAAAAGCCCATATAAGTGTATGGCTAGGGAATAAGTGGAACCAATAGCACCATATTGCTAGCTTAAATATGGAAGCCACACTCACTCACCAAGTCATGGATAAGAGGAGAGAGTGTGGAGAGCCACACGCACGCGCGCGCTCGCTCGCCTCGCCGGGGCGGGGCGAGGCGAAGGGCGCGGGCGCACGACATGCGCGTGAATGGTCCGCCGAAATCCGGCCCCTCGCCTTGCGGGGGCGCGGCTTCCTTTTGCCGTTTGATTTTTTGGTTACTTGGCTGTTACGTTTAGAATCCTAACCGATCGCTATAAAATCTAAACTGAACGCGAGATTCTCGTGGGCGGATAAGATCAGAGGTCGCGGACTCGGCCCTATAAAAGGAGCCCAGCAGCCAGCATCCAAATCATCACAGTTTCACTTTCGCCTCTCTTCACAGCTGAGCCGCCTTCCAGTTCTCTTCATCCCGACCGCAGAGGTGCATTTGCGATCAGGAGAGCAGGTCTCCGGAACCCTTCGCCTTCTAGATCCTGCACCAAGGGAGGGCGAATAAGGTTTTTAGGAAGCATCCTTGAAAGCATCTAGGCCCCTGGTTGGTTTTAGTGATTAATGACAACGTAATGTTATATGTGACTAACGTGTGTTTTGCAGAGACAAATGGTAAGTTAGGTCGCATTACAGGTAGAAGTACTACATTGGTGAAAACAATCCCGGAGATAAGAACTCGAAGCGACGGCTAAAACGACGAAACAAAAGGTGAAGGACTACGGAGTCCGAGTGTCAAGGGGATGTGGACACTCGTGATTTAGTTAGGTCTTTTATTCTCTTTTAGCCGTACTATAAAGAGGGGTTGTCGATGAGTAGTTTGACCAAGAGAGTTCTAGTGTAGTCTTGGTGCACATTCACACTCACATATAGTGCTAGGTGTCACTCTAGAACTCACTCACAAGTTAGAACGAAAACCGATTTGAAAATCAGCTAAAAACAAGAAATAGGGTTTCTGGCCTTGGGGCACCGGACTGTCCGGTGTGCACCGGACTGTCCGTTGCACCCTCTGCCAGGTGGGGCCAAGGTGGCCCTAGGGAAGAGTTTGTTCCCCCAGAAACCCGATGTGACGGAACCTTCCAAGTCATTAGGCCCACCTACGGTTGTCCTTGTCCAACAGACTTCAGACAACCCCGTAGATGTTCCTGAATCACTTGATAAGTTCGGTATCTTTCCTTACCTTTCCAGGAACGTTTCACCCGTCTTGCAGACATTACAGAACATCAGAGATATCGGAATGCGGAAGTGATTACATAAACTTACATTTATTTAAAAAGTAAGATTAAGATACTTATTACAGACCAGAAATATAAACGAGTGCTGAGTAGTATTATTACATAACCAAGGGAGGCAAAAACTCCTCCCATAAAAGTCTATACATAAAAGTTTCTTATGGAGGACCATGTCCTCCCGCATCTTTACTCTTGATTTTCTTCATGGGGAACCACCTTGGTACAGAAGCAACAGAAATCTGCTGCTCCCTCACCTAAAAACAACGAGGGAATAAACCCTGATTATGGAATTACTCAGCAAGTCTTACCCGACTAAAGAAAAGACTCTCAAGGGTATGCTGGTTTTGTGGGAGTCAAGGTAAGGCTTAACAAGAATCAAAGACTCTGTTTTGCGGAAAAGTTTACTATGAGTGGATCCTTAAGAATTCAATTTTATTGTCAGGTTAAATAAATTACCTGCAGCTAGAGTTCTTGCTAACCTAGTTCAAACACTTGTCCTACACTAGCCAGTTTCTCATTAATCCCTTCATCTTTAGTGGATTGCTACGTGTAAGTCAGTGACCAAGTCTCCATAACCGCGAAGGTACGGCGATCCGAATCGATTATACTCAGCTGAGGATCTCCAATCACACGACATATGTAGCACTTAACCCTTGCATATGTCAACCCGCCACCGAGTTTCTTAAGACCAGATCAGTTCACGCAAACCGAGAGCACAGATACACCACCGTCCAGCCTCTTGCCACGGAGGGTACACGCTACTCTCGCCACCGCTCCACGCCCATTTCGTGTTATCTTATTCTGGCCTTAGTCTGCCCGAGGCAAAGCTTACCCATGACGAGGCATGTGACCAGTTAAAGGGTCCTCGATCATCAAGCCTACATCGAGACGGTCCTTTGAAAGGGAATTAGGCTTACACCTATTTCCATATTGATTTTGGTGGTTGAATTGCCCAACACAAATAGATTGGACTAACTAGTTTGCTCTAGTGTATAAAGTCTACAGGTGCAAAAGGTTTACACTTAGCCAATAAAAAGACCTAGCAAAGGTCTCAACCAAAGGAGCAAGGATCATCCGAAGGCTGCCCTGGCCTGGCACACCGGACTGTCCGGTGTGCCACCGGACAGTGTCCGGTGCACCACCGGACAGTGTCCGGTGCACCAGGGCACCTTAGGCCAAACTCTTCGCCTTCGGGAAATCCTGGAGCCGGCGCGCTATAATTCACTGGACATGTCCGGTGTACACCGGACAGTGTCCGGTGCTCCAAGGAAGACGCGGCTCCAACTTCGCAGCCTCGGGAATTCGCGGAAGCTGATCCGCTATAATTCACCGGACATGTCCGGTGTGCACCGGACTGTCCGGTGAGACGACGAGGCAACGGCTACTTCGGCGCCAACGGCTACCTGTGGGCGCATTAAATGCGCGCCAGCGCGTGCAGAAGTCAGGCTCGCCCATACTGGTGCACCGGACATTGAACAGTACATGTCCGGTGTGCCACCGGACATCAAGACGGGCCCAGAAGTCAGAAGCTCCAACGGTCGGCCGGGTGACGTGGCTGTCGCACCGGACATGTCCGGTGTGCACCGGACTGTCCGGTGCACCATACGACAGACAGCCTCCACCAAACGGCTAGTTTGGTGGTTGGGGCTATAAATACCCCAACCACCCCACATTCATTGATATCCAAGTTTTCCCACTTCTACTACTTACAAGAGCTCTAGCATTCAATTCCAAGACACACCCAAGTGATCAAATCCTCTCCAAACTCCACACAACGTCCTAGTGATTAGAGAGAGATTTGCTTGTGTTCTTTCGAGCTCTTGTGCTTGGATTGCTTTCTTCTTTCTTTGACTCTTTATTGCGATCAAACTCACTTGTAATTGAGGCAAGAGACACCAATCTTGTGGTGGTCCTTGTGTGAGCTTTGTGCTCCAAGTGATTGAGAAGAAGAAGCTCACTCGATCGGTGGATCGTTTGAGAGAGGGAAAGGGTTGAAAGAGACCCGGCCTTTGTGGCCTCCTCAACGGGGAGTAGGTTTGCAAGAACCGAACCTCGGTAAAACAAATCCACGTGTCCCATTGTTCATTCGCTTGCGATTTGTTTTGCGCCCTCTCTCGCGGACTCGTTATTGTTTCTAACGCTAACCCGGCTTGTAGTTGTGTTTATATTTGTAAATTTCAGTTTCGCCCTATTCACCCCCCCTCTAGGCGACTATCAATTGGTATCAGAGCCCGGTGCTTCATTAGAGCCTAACCGCTCGAAGTGATGTCGGGAGATCACACCAAGAGGGAGATGGAGACCGGCGACAAGCCCACTACGAGCCGCGGGTCGACTTCATCGGAAGAGTCCCGCAACAAGAGGAAGGAGAAGAAGAACTCCTCCAAAGGGAAGGAGAAGAAGTCCTCTTCTCACAAGTCGCATCGGAGTGGCGGCAAGCACAAAAAGATGAGGAAGGTCGTCTACTATGAGACCGACACTTCATCACCATCAACATCCGGTTCCGATGCGCCGTCCGTCACTTCTAAGCGCCACGAGCGCAAGAAGTTTAGTAAGATCCCTCTACATTATCCACACATTACCAAGCACACACCTCTACTTTCCGTCCCTTTAGGCAAGCCACCAACTTTTGATGGTGAAGATTATGCAAGGTGGAGTGATTTAATGAAATTTCATCTAACCTCACTCCACAAAAGTATATGGGATGTAGTTGAGTTTGGTGTGCAGGTACCATCCATAGGGGATGCGAATTATGATGCGGACGAAGTTGCCCAAATCGAGCACTTCAACTCCCAAGCAACGACCATCCTCCTCGCCTCTCTAAGTAGGGAGGAATACAACAAGGTGCAAGGTCTAAAAAGCGCCAAGGAAGTTTGGGATGTGCTCAAGACGGCACACGAAGGTGATGAGCTCACCAAGATCACCAAGCGGGAGACGATCGAGGGGGAGCTCGGTCGCTTCCGTCTTCGCCAAGGAGAGGAGCCACAAGATATGTACAACCGGCTCAAGACCTTGGTGAATCAAGTGCGCAACCTCGGGAGCACAAAATGGGATGACCACGAGGTGGTTAAGGTTATTTTGAGATCACTCATTTTCCTTAACCCTACTCAAGTACAATTAATTCGTGGTAATCCAAGATACACACTAATGACTCCCGAGGAAGTAATCGGGAATTTTGTGAGCTTTGAATGTATGATCAAGGGCTCAAGGAAGATCATCGAGCTTGATGAGCCCTCCGCTTCCGAAGCTCATCCCGTGGCGCTTAAGGCAACGGAGGAAAAGAAGGAGGAGTCTACATCAACTAGACAACCCATTGACGCCTCCAAGCTTGATAATGAGGAGATGGCGCTTATCATCAAAAGCTTCCGCCAAATCCTCAAACAAAGGAGGGGGAAAGACTACAAGCCCCGCTCCAAGAAAGTTTGTTATAAATGTGGTAAGCCCGGTCATTTTATTGCAAAATGCCCAATATCTAGTGACAGTGACAGGGGCGACGACAAGAGAGGCAAGAGGAGAGAAAAGAAGAGATACTACAAGAAGAAGGGCGGCGATGCCCACGTATGCCGCGAGTGGGACTCCGACGAGAGCTCCACCGACTCCTCCTCCAACGAGGACGCCGCCAACATCGCCGTCACCAAGGGCCTCCTCTTCCCCAACGTCGGCCACAAGTGCCTCATGGCCAAGGACGGCAAAAAGAAGGTAAAATCAAGGTCCTCCACTAAATATGAAACATCTAGTGATGAGGATGATGATAAAAATGAGGAGGATAACTTGCGCATTCTTTTTGCTAACCTCAACATGCAACAAAAAGAAAAATTAAATGAATTGATTAGTGCTATACATGAGAAGGATGATCTCTTGGATTCTCAAGAGGAATTCCTTATTAAAGAAAATAAGAAGCATGTTAAGGTCAAAAATGCTTATGCTCTAGAAATGGAAAAATGTGAAAAATTAACTAGTGAGCTAAGCACATGCCATGACACTATTGCCAACCTTAGAAATGAAAATGCTAGATTAATTGCTAAGGTTGATTCGCATGTTTGCAATGTTTCAACTTCCAATTCTAAAGATAATAATATTAATTTACTTGCTAGAATTGATGAGTTGAATGTTTCTCTTGCTAGCCTTAGAGATGAAAAAGAAAAATTGCTTGCTAAGGCTAGAGATTTTGATGTTTGCATTTCTAACCTTAGAGATGAGAATGATATACTACATGCTAAGGTTATAGAATTAAAAACTTGCAAACCCTCTACATCTACTGAGCATATTTCCATTTGTACTAGATGTAGAGATATTAATATTAATGCTATCCATGATCACCTAGCCTTAATTAAGAAACAAAATGATCACATAGCACAACTTAATGCTAAGATTAGTGAGCATGACTTAGAAAATGAAAAATTTAAATTTGCTAGAAGCATGCTCTATAATGGGAGACGCCCTGGCATTAAGGACAGAATTGGCTTCCAAAGGGGAGACAATGTCAAACTTAATGCCCCTCCTAAGAAATTGTCCAATTTTGTTAAGGGCAAGGCTCCCATGCCTCAGGATAACGAGGGTTACATTTTGTACCCTGCCAGCTATCCTGAGAGCAAGATTAGGAGGATTCATTCCAGGAAGTCTCACTCTGGTCCTAATTATGCTTTCATGTATAAGGGTGAGACATCTAGTTCTAGGCAACCAACCCATGCTAAGTTGCCTAAGAAAAAATCTCCTAATGCATCAAATGATCATAGAATTTCATTCAAAACTTTTGATGCTTCATATGTTCTTACAAGCAAATCCGGCAAGGTAGTTGCCAAATTTGTTGGGGGCAAACACAAGGGCTCCAAGACTTGTGTTTGGGTACCCAAAGTTCTTGTATCTAATGCCAAAGGACCCAAAATTGTTTGGGTACCTAAAGTCAAGAACTAAAATTGTTTTGTAGGTTTATGCATCCGGAGGTACAAGTTGGATTATTGATAGCGGGTGCACAAACCACATGACCGGGGAGAAAAAGATGTTCTCCTCATACGAGAAAAACCAAGATCCCCAACGAGCGATCACATTCGGGGATGGAAATCAAGGTTTGGTCAAAGGATTGGGTAAAATTGCTATATCACCTGACCATTCTATTTCCAATGTTTTTCTTGTAGATTCATTAGATTACAATTTGCTTTCCGTATCTCAATTATGCAAAATGGGTTACAACTGTCTATTCACTGATATAGGTGTCACTGTCTTTAGAAGAAGTGATGATTCAATAGCATTTAAGGGAGTGTTGGAGGGTTAGCTATACTTGGTAGATTTTGATAGAGCTGAACTCGACACTTGCTTAATTGCTAAGACCAATATGGGTTGGCTCTGGCATCGCCGACTAGCCCATGTTGGGATGAAGAATCTTCATAAACTTCTAAAGGGAGAACACATTTTAGGACTAACCAATGTTCATTTTGAGAAAGACAGGATTTGTAGCGCATGCCAGGCAGGAAAGCAAGTTGGTGCCCAGCATCCACACAAGAACATCATGACGACCGACAGGCCGCTTGAGCTACTCCACATGGATCTATTCGGCCCGATTGCTTACATAAGCATCGGCGGGAGTAAGTATTGTCTTGTAATAGTGGATGATTATACTCGCTTCACTTGGGTCTTCTTTTGCAGGAAAAATCTCAGACCCAAGAGACATTAAAGGGATTCCTGAGATGGGCTCAAAATGAGTTCGGCTTGAGGATCAAGAAAATTCGAAGCGACAACGGGACGGAGTTCAAGAACTCTCAAATTGAAGGCTTTCTTGAGGAGGAGGGCATCAAGCATGAGTTCTCTTCTCCCTACACTCCACAACAAAATGGTGTAGTGGAGAGGAAGAATCGAACTCTACTGGACATGGCAAGAACCGTGCTTGATGAGTACAAGACACCGGATCGGTTTTGGGCCGAGGCGATTAACACCGCTTGCTACGCCATCAACCGGTTATATCTTCACCGAATCCTCAAGAAGACATCTTATGAACTCCTAACTGGTAAAAAGCCCAACATTTCATATTTTAGAGTTTTTGGTAGCAAATGCTTTATTCTTGTTAAAAGAGGTAGAAAATCAAAATTTGCTCCTAAAACTGTAGAAGGCTTTTTACTAGGATATGACTCAAACACAAGGGCATATAGAGTCTTTAACAAGTCCTCAGGACTTGTTGAAGTTTCTTGTGACGTTGTGTTTGATGAGACTAACGGCTCTCAAGTAGAGCAAGTTGATCTTGATGAGATAGGTGAAGAACAGGCTCCGTGCATCGCGCTAAGGAACATGTCCATTGGAGATGTGTGTCCTAAGGAATCCAAAGAGCCTACAAATGCACAAGATCAACCATCCTCCTCCACGCAAGCGTCTCCACCGACTCAAAAAGAGGATGAAGCTCAAGTTGATGAAATAGAAGATCAAGCAAATGAGCCACCTCAAGATGACGGCAACAATCAAGTGGGAGATGCAACTAATCAAGACAAGGAGGATGAGGAAGTTCCAAGACCGCCACACCCAAGAGTCCACCAAGCAATCCAACGAGATCACCCCGTCGACACCATCCTCGGTGACATTCATAAGGGGGTAATCACTAGATCTCGTGTTGCTCATTTTTGTGAACATTACTCGTTTGTTTCCTCTATTGAGCCAACCAGGGTAGAGGAAGCACTCCAAGATTCGGATTGGGTGGTGGCGATGCAAGAGGAGCTCAACAACTTCACGAGGAATGAGGTATGGCACTTAGTTCCACGTCCTAATCAAAATGTTGTAGGAACCAAGTGGGTCTTCCGCAACAAGCAAGACGAGCATGGTGTGGTGACTAGGAACAAAGCTCGACTCGTGGCCAAGGGGTATTCACAAGTCGAAGGTTTGGATTTCGGTGAAACCTATGCACCCGTAGCTAGGCTTGAATCAATTCGCATATTATTAGCCTATGCTACTTACCATGGCTTCAAGCTCTTTCAAATGGACGTGAAGAGTGCCTTCCTCAACGGACCAATCAAGGAAGAGGTCTATGTTGAGCAACCTCCCGGCTTTGAAGACAGTGAGTATCCTAACCATGTATATAGGCTCTCTAAGGCGCTTTATGGGCTCAAGCAAGCCCCAAGAGCATGGTATGAATGCCTTAGGGATTTTCTTATTGCTAATGGCTTCAAAGTCGGCAAGGCCGATCCTACTTTGTTCACTAAAACTCTCGAGAATGACTTGTTTGTATGCCAAATCTATGTTGATGATATTATATTTGGGTCTACTAACGAGTCTACTTGTGAAGAATTTAGTAGGATCATGACACAGAAGTTCGAGATGTCTATGATGGGGGAGTTGAAGTATTTCTTAGGATTCCAAGTCAAGCAACTCCAAGAGGGCACCTTCATCAGCCAAACAAAATATACTCAAGACATTCTAACCAAGTTTGGAATGAAGGATGCCAAACCCATCAAGACACCCATGGGAACCAATGGGCATCTCGACCTCGACACGGGAGGTAAGTCTGTGGATCAAAAGGTATACAGGTCGATGATTGGTTCATTACTCTATTTATGTGCATCTCGACCGGACATTATGCTTTCCGTTTGCATGTGTGCAAGATTCCAATTCGACCCTAAGGAATCACACCTTACGGCCGTAAAACGAATCTTGAGATATCTAGCTTATACTCCTAAGTTTGGGCTTTGGTACCCTCGGGGATCCACATTTGATTTGATTGGTTATTCGGATACCGATTGGGCGGGGTGCAAGATTAATAGGAAGAGCACATCAGGGACTTGCCAGTTCTTGGGAAGATCCTTGGTGTCTTGGGCTTCAAAGAAGCAAAATTCGGTCGCTCTTTCCACCGCCGAAGCCGAGTATATTGCCGCAGGCCATTGTTGCGCGCAATTGCTTTGGATGAGGCAAACCCTGCGGGACTATGGTTACAAATTAACCAAAGTCCCTTTGCTATGTGATAATGAGAGTGCAATCAAAATGGCCGACAATCCCGTCGAGCACAGCCGCACTAAGCACATAGCAATTCGGTATCACTTTCTTAGGGATCACCAACAAAAGGGGGATATCGAGATTGCTTATATTAATACTAAAGATCAATTAGCCGATGTCTTTACCAAGCCTCTTGATGAACAATCCTTTACCAAACTTAGGCATGAGCTCAATATTCTTGATTCTAGGAACTTCTTTTGTTGATTTGCACACATAGCTCATTTATATACCTTTGATCATGTCTCTTTCATATGCTATGACTAATGTGCTTTCAAGTCTATTACAAACCAAGTCATAGGTACATTGAAAGGGAATTGGAGTCTGCGGCAAAAACAAAGACTTCCACTACGCAACTCATCCCTCGCCGTCGCTCCAAGCCACTCCTCATCCATGGGGGAGAAAGCAAAGCAAAAGGACTCCATCTTTGGTATAATCTTCACTTATACATTTTATTTGCCAAAGGGGGAGAGATTTGATAAAAGGGCTTATATTTCACTCTAAGTATCCGTTTTTGGCGATTCATGCCAAAGGGGGAGAAAATATAGAGCCCAAAGCAAAAGGACCGCACCACCACCTAATTCAAATTTTGTATTGGAAATTTTCAATTGGTATCTTTTTATGTTAAAAAGGGGAGAAAGCAGTATTTCAAAAATGATATTTTAAAACCCTCTTGAACACTAAGAGGAGGATCCCATTTAGGGGGAGTTTTGTTTAGTCAAAGGAAAAGCATTTGAAACAGGGGGAGAAAATTTCAAATCTTGAAAATGCTTTGCAAAATCTTATTCCTTTACCTTTGACTATTTGAAAAAGAACTTTGAAAAGAGTTTACAAAAGAATTTGCAAAAACAAAACGTGTGGTGCAAGCGTGGTCCAAAATGTTAAATAAGAAAGAAATCATCCATGCGCATCCTAAGTATTTATATTGGCTCAATTCCAAGTAATCTTTGCACTTACATTATGCAAACTAGTTCAATTATGTACTCTCATATTTGCTTTGGTTTGTGTTGGCATCAATCACCAAAAAGGGGGAGATTGAAAGGGAATTAGGCTTACACCTATTTCCATATTGATTTTGGTGGTTGAATTGCCCAACACAAATAGATTGGACTAACTAGTTTGCTCTAGTGTATAAAGTCTACAGGTGCAAAAGGTTTACACTTAGCCAATAAAAAGACCTAGCAAAGGTCTCAACCAAAGGAGCAAGGATCATCCGAAGGCTGCCCTGGCCTGGCACACCAGACTGTACGGTGTGCCACCGGACAGTGTCCGGTGCACCACCGGACAGTGTCCGGTGCACCAGGGCACCTCAGGCCAAACTCTTCGCCTTCGGGAAATCCTGGAGCCGGCGCGCTATAATTCACCGGACATGTCCGGTGTACACCGGACAGTGTCCGGTGCTCCAAGGAAGACGCGGCTCCAACTTCGCAGCCTCGGGAATTCACGGAAGCTGATCCGCTATAATTCACCGGACATGTCCGGTGTGCACCGGACTGTCCGGTGAGACGACGAGGCAACAGCTACTTCGGCGCCAACGGCTACCTGTGGGCGCATTAAATGCGCGCCAGCGCGCGTAGAAGTCAGGCTCGCCCATACTGGCGCACCGGACATTGAACAGTACATGTCCGGTGTGCCACCGGACATCAAGGCGGGCCTAGAAGTCAGAAGCTCCAACGGTCGGCCGGGTGACGTGGCTGTCGCACCGGACATGTCCGGTGTGCACCGGACTGTCCGGTGCACCATACGACAGACAGCCTCCACCAAACGGCTAGTTTGGTGGTTGGGGCTATAAATACCCCAACCACCCCACATTCATTGATATCCAAGTTTTCCCACTTCTACTACTTACAAGAGCTCTAGCATTCAATTCCAAGACACACCCAAGTGATCAAATCCTCTCCAAACTCCACACAACGTCCTAGTGATTAGAGAGAGAGATTTGCTTGTGTTCTTTCGAGCTCTTGTGCTTGGATTGCTTTCTTCTTTCTTTGACTCTTTATTGCGATCAAACTCACTTGTAATTGAGGCAAGAGACACCAATCTTGTGGTGGTCCTTGTGTGAGCTTTGTGCTCCAAGTGATTGAGAAGAAGAAGCTCACTCGATCGGTGGATCGTTTGAGAGAGGGAAAGGGTTGAAAGAGACCCGGCCTTTGTGGCCTCCTCAACGGGGAGTAGGTTTGCAAGAACCGAACCTCGGTAAAACAAATCCACGTGTCCCATTGTTCATTCGCTTGCGATTTGTTTTGCGCCCTCTCTCGTGGACTCGTTATTGTTTCTAACGCTAACCCGGCTTGTAGTTGTGTTTATATTTGTAAATTTCAGTTTCGCCCTATTCACCCCCCTCTAGGCGACTATCATCCTTAATCGACTCAGACGGAGACACTACACCGAGACTCTCTTCTCGTGCAAGTCACCCGCCCGGTCTAAGCTTAATCATTTAAACCCAAAGTCTGGTACCTGGCAGAGGTACATCTTTTCCGATGTTGAACCCATCACGACCATGATGAATCCACCATCAAGTTTTTATTTTCAAAACATTCCACCCACTTTTGCCACATCACATTTTGTAAAAACAAAACATTTTGTTTTTCTAAAGCAATACTAAGCATAGTAAAACCTTTTGTAAAAACAGGGTTTTAAGGAAGGTAATCAAGTTCAAGGAAGGTAATGCAGGAATTGTTTAAGCATTCAACTCCTATCACCTAATGCAGCAAGCAAGTGAGAAAGATTTAAAAACATCAAGGAAGGTGGCAAATGCACCGGGGCTTGCCTTCGTTAACAGGTGAGTCTGGCTCGGATCCACAAATATCAAAGTAGAAGCAGTTGCCTGCTTGAGAATCCGAGGGTGGTGGTATCCTTTCTTCGGTGACTTCCACTTCTTCTTCGCGTTCTAACATAACCATATATATATATATATATATATATATATATATATATATATATATATATATATATATAAGAATGAATGCCATGTGATGCTCATGAGAGTGCGAAGATAATAAAGATTTATTATCTAAGTCTTGAATACAACTTTCCTTCACGGAACTCCGAGATTTAGGGTTTTCCGGAGTCTGTAAAGGAGTTCATAGGGCAGGGGGTGTGGTTTTGGGTTCTAGTTATCAACATGGTCCAAATCAATTCAAACTCTGCCCAAGGCTTCTAAATAATATGAGGAGCTTATATAAAAATTTTGAGCATTTTTGGGATTATCATTTATCCTTTAAAAATCCAGAACTACTTCTTTAAACTCCTTAAAATGCCCTAAAATTCCCAATTTAAACTAAAAATCATGAAACTATTTTTATTAAATACTATGGAAAATAAGAAGCCTAGGAAAATTGGTTTCACAATTTTAGGATTTTTCTATAATTTTTAACAGATTTCCAAAGTCTTTCGGAAAAAGGAAAAGGGGTGAATAGTGTTGGGCTAATTCTAGCCCAGGCGGCCCAAACCCGGGCAGAAACGCGCCCGCGCTCGCGCGCGCGATGGCGGGTTTGCAGAAAAGCCCTCGCCTTTCTAAACAACCAGAAATAGAACCGAAGTGCTATTCACTGAGTCACTGACGCATTCCAGAAAACCCCTTGGACTTCTAATTCTTCGCAGGGGAGGGTCCTCGACGGCGTCGCGCGGAGGACGAACTCCGGTGAGCACGCAGACCGGCCGAATTGCTCCAAGACCGGCACCTAGACTAAGACCAAACCAAATCCATGACCAGGGGAGCATTTCCCCCAACATAATTGTGCTAATGATCAAAGGGTGTGCTCTGGCCACGGTGGCCGAGAACATAGCAGCTAGATCGTTGCGTTCCCGACGATTGGCGGTCCCCTAGTTCGAATTGATGGCTCGGCAAGCATCACAGAGTCATCAGAGTACTTAAACGAGGGAGAGAGAGCGATGAGCTAACCTGGAAAGGGCTGACCGCGGTGAGTTTGATTCTACGATGGCGGAAAGTGGATTTGGGGCGAACGTGAAATTAGTGATCTCTCGTGAGTGATTTGGAGCAATAGCTGGTGCGTTGGGTTCGTGATCACATAGCGCAACAGCCACGACCATCAATTTATAGGAGGGTAAAGCGGCGGCCAGTGAATTTAGGGAGGACGCGCGGCGGCCGGAGGGGAAGAAGAACACTGGCGCAGCGACTTGGTGTCTACTGCCGTGGCAGTTACTCCGGTGAGCCACGGAGAGCAAGGATAAGTCACGGCGGTGCGGTGGAAAGCGAGAGCCACGCGGCACAAGGTCGGACGGTGGCGATCGTCGGCGTCCTTATCGGTTCCACCGTGGTGAACACGGTACGGCGGCCGGGATACCTTAATGGCCGGGCTTTTCCACGGCAGTGTGTTCCGAGCGTTTATCAAGTCATCCTGAGCACGAATCGCAGCACGAGATCGACCACCGGCGGCGACTCATCGGCGACGAGCGAGCCAGCTGGCGGTCTGATCCCCAAGGGTCTACTGTACCATGGCGCATCTGCTTCAGTCGCCTGAACCGACCATGATCCAACCCAATTATCTCTAGATTCTTGTTAGGAACAGAGCGATCCCTCTTAATAAAATTTGTTCACTAATCATCAGTCTCCAAACTTACTATAGGATTCTTGGATCAAAACCGAATGTATTTAAAGTTATGGCATGCTCAAATCGGTCCCCTCTCACTGTGACCACTTCTGTCTTCAGGTTTAGCTTCAGTTTCTTGATACAAGCCTGACAGAGCCACTTCAGGCTCATTTATTTCAGAATTCTTCATGGTACCAAGGCATGAGTTCTATAGCAAAGTTATTCTCCTTTGATTGCTCTACAACTTTGGTGTGGTGATATAGGGCAAAGACCCTATGCTTTGAAAGTTACAAAGCCCCAAAGTTGGGCCAAAACTCTGAAGTTTCAGACTTAGAGTAGAACATTAATAGGGTCCATTTTGCAAATAAGTCCAAAACCAAGGGTTTTGCTTGTAAATCTCCTCAAATGTGGACCAAATGACTTTATAGGTTTAAACATACTAGTTTTTACACTTTAGTCCAAATGTGCATCAATTTTGCACATAGGTCCCTAGGTTTTAGTTTTAGGGCTTTCTAGTGTTCAAATGGGGATTTTTGATATCCCAGGGGTATAAATGTGACTCAACTTTGTTTTTGGGGACATTTTATGACTCTTTCCCTAAAGCCTTTAGGTTTTCTTCATTTGGATTAAGTTTTGCTCCATTAATCCCTATTCAGGGTCCAGTTTCTTAAACAGGGGTCTATTTGCAAAATACCAAAAACAATACACTTGTTTGAAATTTTTACCTAGTGAATGCACTCTAGGTGTGTCAAACATATGCAATGCCAATGTTTATGATGTCATGCTCAAGTTTTAGTTACAGTAACACCAGGGGTGTTACACCCGAGAGCGCCTGTTCCAGAAATGAATTTTAGTGGCGCACCGGACAGTGGCTGTTCACTGTCCGGTGTGCCATCAGCCCAACGGCTACCTGTCAGAACTAGCCGTTGGAAATGACCGTTGGTGCACCGTTGGCGCACCGGTGGCGCACCGGACTGTCCGGTGCGCCCGTGCGCAGAAAAGTGCTGGTAACGGCTAGTTGGTGGGTGAGGGCTATTTATACCCCCTCCACCCACCATATTCAATGTCTTGCTGCCCACATTAATTCCAGCACATTGCTAGAGCATTGCAAGCACCAAAAGCCTAGTGAGGAGATTAGAGAATCCTAATCCCGCATTTGTTCCTCATTAGCGCTAGCTAGAGCCACCTAGAATACACACCACTTGCATTAGGCTTCTCTTGGTCAAGCGAAAGTCTATGGCTTGTTACTCTTGGTGATCGGCATCACCTAGACGGCTTGGTGGCGTTGGGAGCTCGGTGATCACCGTGAAGATCTTGTTGGTGACCCGACTCAAGTTTGTAAGCGGTCTCGAGGGATCCACCGCGCCAGAGTGGCAAAGGATCATCTCGTAGTGAGCACTTGGTTCTTGCGAGGACCAAGGGGAGCGATACCCTTGTGCGGGTGCTCCAACAAGGACTAGTGGAGAGTGCCGACTCTTCGATACCTCGAGAAAAATTGGAGTCTTCTAAACCTTGCTTTACATTCCGCACTTAATTCAAGCACTTTACATTGTGTATTTGTTTAGCAAGTAATTTAAGTATTGTCTTAGCATTGTTGTATTTCTAGTATTATTTTTCTTAGTGCTAGTTGTTGGGGTGAAGTTGGGCTCTTGCTTAGCTCTTGCTTAGGTTTTAATTAGTGTTGATTTTTAGAAAAGCCCAATTCACCCCCGCTCTTGGGCATCGTGATCCTTTCAATTGGTATCAGAGCCTTGTTGCTCTTAGATTAGCTTAACCGCTAGATTAATGATGTCCGGTGGGGATGGACTGTGGGGGATAGATATCCCCCGGGTCCACTAAAAGAGTAAAGGACCTCACGAAAGGCCCAAGGGCCCAATAAATCGTAAGGTCATTCTTTCGTGGGCCTGGGGAGAAACAGCCAGCGGAGCAGAACGACATGGGGCCGGATTGGTACACGCCGGACGGCCCGCAGCATCGAGTGAATAACCGCGATAGAGATCCGACTTTCCCGCGCTGGAGCCTCCATGCAACGAAGCCGCGCGAGGATAAGTCGGCGAAGGTTACGTAGGGATAATCTCAAGAGGTTCACTATCTTTTAGCTACTCGTTGCTATCTTATCCACGTGTACTGCCCCACGGTCGAGTATATAAGGCCTAGGGGGCACCCCTTTAGAATGATCGACCCTTTACTTAGCCACCCATATCAACTCTCTGTATTCTCGACCCAGAGAGCTCTCTTGTAAGCCACATCCACCAAGCATACTCATCAGGACGTAGGGTGTTACGCATCTCTAAGCGGCCCGAACCTGAAAAACTCATCCACTGTCCCTCGTGCGATCGGCACGAACCATTTTGCTACAGTTGTCGACACCGTCCTACTCCTAAAACACCTTGAGGGGCAACCCCGGGTGTGCGGTCGGACCCGAAACACCGACAGCTGGCGCGCCAGGTAGGGGGTGTGTCGACAATCCAAGCTAGCTCAATGGCCATCTCCTTCAACAGCAAGATCATCCTGCGTCCCGGATCCGTGCTCCACTTCGGAACAATCTCGTTTGTAGCGGATGAAGAAGGAATTCTGCATCGCATCGCAGATCCGCCGGAAAAAAGATCTCCCCCAACAAACTCCGAGAATGTCGGAGAAGCACAACCTCCAGCTCTCCGGACGAGGATTGTCTCTGGAAAGTCAGGAGTCGAGAGCTCGCTGACCCGGAGAACTCCGCTGCCTACTTCTCCGACAAAAGGGTGGACACAGATCGCAAGAAGAAAAGTAACCGGGGGGAAGCAAGTTGCTCTTTCCGTCCCTCATGCCTCGAAGGGGGACGGGAAGAGGATCACCACCACCACAGCGCCGTTCTACCCCGACGTCCTCTTCATCGGGAGAGTGGAGTCGCCCATTATCTCCGATGACGAGCCGACTGTACCCGGGGAGGAACCGCCTCAACGAGAGTCCCGTCGACGGAGGAACCGGCGCAGGAACGTTCGACGACATCACGCAGCCGGAGAGCGGAATCCGGAACAGCCTGTCTCGCGAGACGAGGCCTCGGAGGTAGGAGAAACTCCGGAAGAGCGCGTCTTCAGAGAACGAAGGAACTCCCGACGACGTGATCGCCGACGAGCTCAGGAGCAGGCTGAGCAGGATGCAAGGCAGCGTCGAGAGAACCCATTCTTCGGGCGCAACCTGAATCCCGACTTCGCCCGAGCTATAAACACGCCGAGCGAAGTCGGAGGAGTGCTGGCTCGGATAGCTGAGGGACTTCCACGGACTCCTGACGCCGATGGCTACCGACGACTGCTCACCCAGGCGGCCAACCACCTTTTACCGCTTGCTCACCCGCCGAACGACCTACGACACACCATCAACAGTCACCGAGATGCGCGAAGCTCCATCAATGCTTCACGCGAGCGGCGGCATGAGAACGAGATTCGCCGTCGGGAGGAATATGACCGGGATCACGGCATCCCGACCCAGAGCCAAGCAACCAGAACTGAGTCGGCAACGGCCTCAACTAGCGGAATCACCCGGGGGCAGTCGAGGAACCACAATCACAACTCCCCTCCCCGGGACAGACATCGTCCCCGACGACAGGAGGACACATGCGGAGTGTCCGCTCTTACTCCGCGCCTTAGGGCCATCCAATGGCCTCCCAACTTCAAGGTATCCAACGTTGACAAATATGAACCTAAGCAGGATCCATGGGGTTGGTTAGCCGTCTACACCACCGCTGCTCGAGCTGCCGGGGCGTCCGAGGACGTGATGACCGCGTACTTACCCATTGTCCTTGGGCAAGACGCGCTGCAATGGCTGCGACATCTACCCCGACACTGCATCGACGTCTGGGGCGACTTCAGTCAACGCTTCACCGCCAACTTTCAGTCCCTCTCCGACAAGCCGGCGCAACCGTGGGACCTCAAATCCATCAAGCGCCGGGGGGACGAGACTCTCCGGTCATACCTTAAAAGGTTTCAGACCATGAGAAATCGTATCCCCGAGGTCACGGAGGCGGCCGTGATCGAAGACTTCTACAGAGGATCCAATGACTCGGCTTTCGTCCGAGCCATACTACAGAAGGCACCGACTACCTCCGAGGAACTGTTCCGGGAAGCCGACCTCTACATCACCGCCGACGAGCGAGCCCAGGACCTCATTGGAGGAGCAAAGCCCGCGCCAACAGCACCGCGACGCGACACAAACCAACAACCCGACAAGCGATGGGAGAAGAGGCCTCGCGAAGAAGTGCACGCTGCCGGACCACCTGCCTCTCGCGCTCGAGGAGGACCTCGTGGAGGCGAACGCACGTTGGACGACATCCTCGACGCCCAGTGCCCGTACCACAAGGACATGCGCCACACTCTTCGTAACTGCCGAGACTTCAAGCACTCCGTCGGACACGGCCGGCCCTTCCAACCCCTACCTCCTCCTCCACCGAGGGGAGGACCAGATGAACCACGACAACCCCATCGGCAGGAGGAGGGAGGAGGAGGAGGAGCTTTTCCACGCGTTGACAGGGAGGTCAACGTCATCTTCGGCGGACACGGATCGCAGGAGAGCAGAAGACAGCAAAAGCTCAACGATCGCCAAATACTGGTGGCGACCACCGGCCCTCCCGCCCCATACCGGTGGTCGGAGCACCCGATCACCTTCACTCGGGCAGATCAATGGCTCAACTTCGACCATCCGGGCAAATACCCGCTTCTCGTCGATCCGGTGATCCGAGAAAGCTGGGTGAAGAAGGTGTTAGTGGACGGGGGGAGCAGCATCAACGTCACCTTCCCCCGGACACTCCAAGGCTTGGGAGTTCACCTCAAAGAGCTCCACGAGTCGGACACTCCTTTCTTCGGCATCGTGCCGACGGAAGGGGAATACCCGCTGGGTCACATCTACATGCCAGTCACCTTCAGAACCCCGGAGAACTACAGAACCGAGTTCCTGAGGTTTGAAGTGGCGAATTTCGACTGCGGATACAACGCCATCATCGGGAGGCCTGGACTGGCCAAGTTCATGGCCATTCCGCATTACACATACATGATACTGAAGATGCCAGGACCACAAGGGATCATAACTGTGCGCGCCGACTTCCAAGGCGCCGCAGAGTGTTTCCGAGTGGCTATTCAAGCAGCCCTCACCGCCAGGCCATCGACAGCTCCCTCCACAATGGCGAACTCTAAGCCCGAGGAGGACCTCACAGTACCGGCAAGCGAAGCTCAGACCGCAACCTCTATGCGGCCGACTGAAGAAACCAAGAGAATCAACCTGGGGTTCGCCGACGAGCGCAAGACGGCTATCATCAGCTCCAGCCTAGATGACAAATAGGAAAGCGCGCTCGTCCGGTTTCTGCAAGATAACCGAGATGTATTCACATGGCAACCTGCGGATATGCCGGGAGTCCCAAGAGAACTGGCCGAGCACAAACTGAAGGTTTACCCCCAGGCAAGGCCGATTCGGCAAAAACTACGTCGTTTCACGCCTGACAAGAGAGAGGCCATTCGCGCCGAGTTAGCTCGCTTGGTCGCAGCTGGATTCATTAGAGAAGTATTACATCCCGAGTGGTTAGCCAACCCTATTCTTGTACTCAAAAAGAATAAAGTGGATTGGCGCATGTGTGTTGATTATACTGATCTCAACAAACACTGTCCGAAGGATCCTTTTGGGCTCCCGAGGATAGATCAGGTGGTGGACTCCACCGCTGGATGTTCTATGCTGTTTTTCCTGGATTGCTATTCTGGGTACCATCAGATCAGTCTGGCAAAGGAAGATGAAGAAAAAACGGCATTCATTACTCTGTTTGGTGCTTTCTGTTATACCTCCATGCCGTTTGGCCTCAAAAACGCTGGAGCAACTTACCAGAGAGCCATTCAAACATGTTTAGCTGATCACTGGGGCAAGCGTGTGGAAGCCTATGTGGATGATGTGGTAATCAAAACACAGGACTCAGAAGACTTCATCGAAGACTTGCAACTGGTTTTCAACAGTCTGAGGTGGTATAGATGGAAGCTTAATCCCGAGAAATGTGTTTTCGGAGTACCAGCCGAAAAGTTGCTCGGGTTTATTGTCAGCCACCGAGGAATTGAAGCTAATCCAGAGAAGATTGAAGCTATCATGAAGATGGAAGCACCTCGATCGCAGAAGAAGGTTCAGCGACTTACTGGATGCATGGCAGCTTTAAGCAGATTTATATCCAGACTGGGAGAAAAAGGTCTGCCATTTTACAAGTTACTCAAGAAGGTGGATAAATTCCAGTGGACTTCAGAAGCGCAAGAAGCTCTAGATGCTCTGAAAAAATTCTTGACAACACCACCAGTGCTGAAACCACCTCGGCGAGCTACGTCAACTCAACCAGCTGAAGATTTGCTGTTGTATATCTCTTGCACGACTCACGTGGTAAGCACCGCGTTAGTAGTCGAGCGAGTAGAAGAAGGGCATGCTTATCCAATACAACATCCTATCTACTTCATTAGTGAAGTCCTCGGCCCCTCGAAGAAAAAGTACCCTCAAGTTCAGAAGCTATTGTATGCAGTACTCCTAACTGCCCGCAAGCTGCGTCACTACTTTGACGACCACAAAGTCATAGTGGTTACAAGTTTTCCAATAGGGGATATTCTTCACAACAAGGAAGCCATCGGTCGAATAGCCAAGTGGGCTTGTGAGCTGGGATCTCATGACATCGAGTTCCGACCTCGCACTGCCATCAAAACTCAAGCACTGGTTGATTTCGTATCGGAGTGGACTGAACAACAAGTGCCAGACAACCCGGAGATTGCAGAAGTATGGCGAATGTATTTTGATGGCTCACTAAAGCTGCAGGGAGCAGGAGCAGGGATTCTCTTCACTGCGCCTGGAGGTGAACACCTCAAGTACGCCGAGTATGAAGCTTTGATCCATGGATTGAACATTGCCATATCGTTGGGTGTCAAAAGATTAATGGTATACGGAGACTCTCTGGTAGTCATCAGTCAGATAAACAAGGAGTGGGATTGCTCAAGCGATTCAATGGGAAAATACTGCACTGCCGTCCGAAAGCTGGAAGATAAATTTGAGGGTCTGGAATTTCATCATGTAGAAAGAGATCGGAACACAGCAGCCGATGTACTATCCAAACTGGGGTCCGGACGAACTCAGGTCCCACCCGGGGTTTTCGTGCAAGAAATTCTGCAGCCAAGTATCTCAATGGATCAAATAGAAGAGTGCAACGTCATAGATCAACCCGAGTCAGACCCTGATGACTGGAGAAGGCCGATCATTAAGTATATAAAGAATGAAGAAGAACCAGACGACAAGAATTCGGCAGAGCGCATTGCAAGACAGTCAGCTCACTATACACTTATTGGGGAGACATTATACAGAAGGGGTGCATCAGGCGTCTTCATGAAGTGCATTCTCCCATCCACTGGAAAGCAACTTCTGGAGGAAGTCCATGCTGGGCAATGTGGAATACATGCAGCCTCCAGAACACTAGTCGGGAAGGTCTTCAGGTCAGGATTCTATTGGCCAACAGCGAAGAACGACGCAGCCGAGTTAGTTCAGAGGTGCGAAGCCTGCCAATACTTGTCAAAGCAACAACACCTGCCAGCACAGCAACTGCAGACCATACCAGTAACTTGGCCTTTTGCATGCTGGGGATTGTGGATAAGGGAATTACCCTATGTTGTTTGGAGCCTAAGAACCCAACCTAGCCGAGCTTTGCATGGAAACACTCCTTTCTTCATGGTCTATGGGTCGGAGGCAGTGCTACCTGCTGATCTCAAATTTGGGGTGCCAAGGCTGATCTTTGAAAGCATAGCAGAAGCGGAGACCACCAGGCTGGAGGACATAGATATACTCGAGGAAGAACGGTTAAACGCAGTAATCCAATCGGCAAGGTACCAGCAGACTCTAAGGCGCTATCACGACAAGGCTGTGCGACAACGATTCTTCTCAGTAGGAGATCTCGTCCTCCGCCGAATTCTAACGGGGGAAGGACGACACAAGTTATCACCCTTATGGGAAGGACCTTTCGTGGTAGCAGAAGTCACTCGGCCCGGATCGTATCGCCTCACTCAGATGGATGGCACGGAAGTTGGGAACTCCTGGAACATAGAACACCTCAGAAAGTTTTATCCCTAGCTGTACCTCAAAACTGCTGGGACGATGATGATGTACTCTGTAAAGTGGAAATATGTCATCAATAAAAAAGAGGTCTCAAGGATACTCAATTCATTTACGATTGACTTGCATTCTTACTTAACTCGGGGTGACCACTATGCCCTGCTAACGGAGCAATCGACTTAAGTCGGCAACGACTTAAGGCGGTGCAACATGCTCACGCTTACTTAACTCGGGGTGACCACTATGCCCTGCTAACGGAGCAATCGACTTAAGTCGGCAACGACTTAAGGCGGTGCAACATGCTCACGCTTACTTAACTCAGGGTGACCACTATGCCCTGCTAACGGAGCAATCGACTTAAGTCGGCAACGACTTAAGGCGGTGCAACATGCTCACGCGTACTTAACTTAGGGTGACCACTATGCCCTACAAACGCAACAATCGACTTAAGTTGGCAGCAACTTAAGACCGGTACAACATGCTCGCGCCTATATAATACGGGGGATGACTTCCATATCCCGCAAACAAAACTCATAATCATCATGCGTCATTACTGCTGAACTCATTAACTAACAAATTCTGATACAATGAGAGAGTAATTATGTCATTCGAATGGTAAACTGATGTCCTCTAACAAATACTCAATCATGCAAACCGCGCGCTTGGAGCGCGCAAAATGTTTTTCTATTTTGCAACGTCTTTCTCAGGAGCGACCGACGAAGAAGGGCGACTCAAGGAATCAGGGGCGGCGTTCACGTCAGCTCTTATGTCTTCAGGAATAACTACGCCGGGTCTCCTCATCAAGATTCGTCCAGCCCGAATAGCCTTGTCCAGGGCTTTGTCACGTTGGGCCTTGAGAGTAGCAGAAGTTTCTTTAGCAGTTTTAGCAGCTAGTCGAGCGCTCTCTAACTCCTGAGCAATAGAGTTTTTGGAAGCTCGGAGCCCTTTGATAGTAGCATCTTTCGCTGATATCAACTGCTTAAGCCGGGTTACCTCCTCCATGGACTCCTGCAGCTTACGACGTTGGAGGTCTAATTCTTCCATGGTGAAGCGATGGCTTCTTTCCAAGATGGTCAGCGAATTGCTAGAATCCCGATACAACCTGTCAAGATTGTCACGAGAAGCAGCAAGGATGCGTTTTTCTTCCTGCAAGCACAAGTCAGTTCCTTCAAAAAACCAAGCAAGTAATAGGAGCACAGCAAGGCAAAGCACAGTTTCGCGTATCACCTTTTCAGAGTCGAGCTGAGCATGAAGAGAAGAACTCAGTGCATTGGCATCATCTAAGGCAGCGGAGACCTGACTCAGCTCAATCTGACTTTGAGAGTACTTTTCCTCAAAATCAGTGCATCGCTGGGCCAATTCAGCCTGATCTCGAGAATGTTTTTCCTCAAGAATTGCAATCTGCCGAGTCATTCCTAGCAAGAGGTAATTAAACAAAACGAGGTCAGAAGGTAAAACAGTCCACAACAAAGGCGAAGAAAAGAAAAAGGGCACTAACCACTGTTAGTCGCCTCCAACTCGGATACACGACGATGAAGTGACACTGGATTCCAACACGTAAGAGACAAAGCCACTTCTGGAACGGAAGCACCCTGCGATCTCAGCTGGCTGGCCATCCCATCCAGCAAAACCTGATGAGAAGAACAGATGAGCATAATGACAAAAGCTCATGCAACGTAAAGATAAAGCTAAAAACAGCACAGTACCTGGAGGTTGGAAAAGAACGAAGGGATCCCCAAATCAGGAGAAATCAGCCGATAATCAGGCGCAAGGCCACCACCCGAAGCAGCTTGCAACGGACCAGTAGGAATCAGCTCAGCACCTTCAACAGAGCCAAATGCCCGATCAATGGGGACGCTGCCCTCTAAAGCGACCCCCTGGTCCAAAGTTTGGGCTACCACCATGCAACCAGAGTGTGGAGGTGATCCCGCGTGAACGTCCATGGAAGTGCATGAAGGAGACCCTGCTTGGGCACCCTCGGGGGCTGGGACATAGTTAGCACTACCCACTTGAGCCGGATCATCCCCGGCAGCACCCTCGGGGGCTGGGCAGTGGCTTACACTCTTCATCTGAGCTAAGTCATCCCCGGCGACATCCTCGGGGGCTGGGCATGTGGCAGCACCATTCTTGAGGTCCAGACTCCCCGCAATGACCACCTCTAAGGTTGACGGGCCCTCAGCCACTTCCATGGAACCAGGACAATCCAAGTTAGCATCCCGACCCTCGAGATCGCGCTCTAAGGTCGACGAGGCACGGGATGACCTCAACCCAGCATCAGGCATGGCAGCGCAAACCTCCATCGTATCATCATCCACTGGCTCTGATAACAAGTCCTCTGGGACCATATCCTCAAGAGTCTGATCAAAGTTGGCCAGGGACAGCTCTTGCAGACCAATGAGGGCAGACAAAGCAGGAGAGGGAACTCCACTACTTTCACCACTGGCAAGAAATTGCCGACTGTTCTTCCGAGTCAGAGGAACTTCATTCTCTTCCTCCTTGTCGTCTTCATCAGCAACACAGGCAACACCCCCATTGGGATCAACGACAGATGGAGCACACCCATTGGGATCAACAACAGACATACCACACCCATTGGGGTCAGCATCAGAAAATTCAGGCACGGGAACCTCCTCAGCAGCAGGAACCGACGGACCAGCGCCCCGATCCAAACTAGATACTTGCCGAAGGCGTCTCTTTTTCTTTTTCTGCTCATCAGCAGAAAGATCAGTTTGATTGGCTCGGCAAGGACGTCTCGGGCGAGCGCGGACAAGTCTCTGAACATCCAAGGATGTACCAGCTTCGGGGAGAGGTGCCACCGCTAATGTCCCAGCAGGAGCAGCATCAGAAGAATCCTCAGCCAGCATATCAAGCATGGCACTTATTTCTGCATCATTAGGATCCAAAGGCACTTCAAAATGTACTTGTCGCTCGTCATCAGGAATCTTCCCAAGCGAGGCAACCAAAGCACTGACTTCTTCATCAGAGGGCCGCGTCCTAATGCCCAAATTGCCGTCAGTCGCAGGTGGGTTTGACACGAAAAGAGTGAAAGCTTTAGCAGGAGGAAAATTCCAGGCCGAGTACGCCACCGGAGCACCAACATTGGACACCTTGCCCCTGAGAATCATTTCCAGTCGGCTCACCAAGTCTGCAGAAGGGATTCTCCTGTTGGTGACCCGAGTTGAGTCGGCTAGCCCTCGATACAGATAAGCTGGGTGGACCCTATCTTTCAGTGGCTGAATGTTCTTAAAAACGAAGTCAGCAACCAAAGCTTCAGCGGTCAGACCTCTCTCTTTCAGCAGTCCAACCTCAGCTAGCAACACACCGGCCTCAGCAACCTCCTCATCTGTGGGAGACTCGGTCCAGCTTGGGGTGCGAACGTCTGGCTGTCTTCCCGACCGGGGGGGAGAGAATTTCCATAATTATCAACTATAAACCACTCTAGACGCCATCCCTTAATGCTGTCTTTAAGGGGAATCTCAAGATACTCAGTCTTCCGTCCCCGGCGCATCTCCAAACTGGCACCTCCGACCAACTGATGTTGTCCCCCGGCCATCCCAGGGCGACAGTGATACAGATATTTCCATAAACCAAAATGTGGTAGCACACCAAGAAAGGCTTCACATAAGTGAACGAAGATGGAGATTTGCAGAATTGAGTTAGGGTTTAGATGGGTCAGGTTAATGTGGTAGAAATCAAGGAGACCACGGAAGAAGGGAGAGATGGGAAGGCCAAGGCCGCGGAGAAGAAAAGGAGCGTAAACTACAGATTCGTGGGTATCCTCCGTCGGGACAGTAGTCCCGTGGCAAATCCGCCAAGAACAGAGTTCCCGCGGAGGGAGAACCCCGATGGACACGAGGTGGAGGAGTTCGGCTTCGGAGATGATAGACATGTGGTTACCTGCAAAAGGCAACTGGCTGTTGGGATCGATTGGAGGAATCACCACAGCGGACGAGCTCGCGATTTTCCTCTTGGGAGCCATCTCGATTCTACCAGTGAGCAGACTGGAGGCAAGCGCAGAGAGGATTCGGAAGCGGGAATGCAAGAACTAGGGTGCGGAAAGCAAAGGCGGCTAAAAGCGCAGCTCTTATGGGATATTCTCGAGCCAGATACCGTTTCAAAAAGTGCCCAGTCATCACCCGGCAGTTATTTCCAAAACCCCAGCATGCCACGTGGTCATTCGGCAGTTATTTCCAAAATGACGATGGGCCACCTCATCACTCGGCTATCATCCTCAAAATAGCTCATGCGGCCTGCTGTCACTCGGCGTTGCCTCTAAAACGCTGATCTCGTGTTCAATCGCTCGGCATTACTTCCAAAATGCCGATGGCGACCTTCAATCACTAGGCGTTGCCTCTAAAACGCTGACCTTGTGTTCAATCGCTCGGCATTACTTCTAAAATGCCGACGTCGACCTGCTCTCACTCGGCGCTGACTCTAAAACGCTAATCTCATACTCAGCCGCTCGGTATTACCTCTAAAGTGCCGACATCACCATCCAATCACTCGGCGTTGCCTCTAAAACGCTGATCTAGTGTTTAATCGCTCGGCATTACTTCCAAAGTGCCGATGGCGACCTTCAATCACTCGGGCGTTGCCTCTAAAACGCTGATCTCGCGTTCAATCGCTCGGCATTACTTCTAAAATGCCGACGTCGACCTTCAATCACTCGACATTGCCGCTAAGACGCGAGTATAGCGTTCGGTCGCTCGGCATTACCTCTAAAACGTCGATGCAGACTACAAGATTACTCGGCAACTACCTCTAGGAGCATCAGTATGATGTCCAAATTGTTCATCTACTGTCTCAAAAGAATCAGTCTTATAATCAAGCAAAGCAAGTCAGCAAGAAGAAGCAAACGACATTCTTTCATTAAGGGAAGACAATAAGCTTACAAATCAACTCTTTGCGAGTTGATGCTTCCCTACATTACACTACTACTACATTACACTACTACTACACTACTCTACATTACTACTACATTATTCTAACTATACTAAACTATACTAATATCTAAAAAGACTAGTGGCGTCTAGCCACTGGCCCTGCCCCTGCCCCCGCCGCCGCCGCCGCCGCCCTTGGTGCTGCCCTTGCTGCTGTCGCCCTTGGTGCTGCCTTTGCTGCTGCCCCTGCTGCCGCCGCCGTCGCCGCTGCTCCTGCCGCTGCCACTGCCGTCGCCGTCGCCACCGTCGTCGCCGTCGTCGTCGTCGTCGTCCTCGTCCTCGCCGCCGCAGTCCGAGTCCTCCTCATCCGAGGAGTACTCCGACTCATCCGAGCCCTCGAGCCCGGAGCGCTCGACGGCCCGGATGTACGTCCAGACTTCCGCGGCTATCCCCTGGGAGTCGTCCGAGTCATCGGACGACGCCGGGGGAGAGACGGGAGCCGGAGATCCCTCGGACTCGGAGGAGAACTCCTCCTCCGAGTATTCTGAGTCACTGAAATCCTCCGATGGAGGAGTCGGTTCGCGCTTGCGCTTGTTGCTTTTGCCCATGGTGGAAGCAAGCGGGAAAGAAGAGAAGGAAGCAGTAGAAGAACAGTGAAGAGATGTGAAGAAACCAGAGGGGCAACAGCGTTATTTATAGAAGGGAAAGGCAACCGCTCACCTCCAACCGCGGTCACTGAACAGTCGCAAAGCATTCAATAAGCACTTCCACCCGTCTGGAGACACGTCAGGCGGCTGACGCCGTTTCATGCAACACTACACCCATTGGGACTCCAGTCAACAGCGCAAAGGATATGATTACACTCGCCGTCCCATCACATTACAACTCAGAAGCAGCCGGCTAAAACACTCAGCGTACCAAACCGTCCCTTGCCCACACCCATTGGGGGGGGACGCCCAGAAATTATCAGTATATTTTTCAAAATGGTCACATCTGTGCAGAGCACGCAGTGAATGCTTCAAGACAAAAATGAGATATCAACAAGAGTTAGAGGGAAGCCAAATATAGCCAGCAGAGTGCAAAATATGGTCGACAGACACGACTTGAAGACTAGACAGAGAACGTCCATCAAATGTCCAATCAGTCACAGAGCAAATAAATTACACTACCCAGCAAGATACGGAAGGATTGCAAACTCGGCTGCAAAAGACAAAATACATGCTGACCTCTGAAGCATAATATTGATGACATAGCACGGATGACATCACGCCAACTTTTTCACAAGCAGAAAGGGTAATCTTCAGCAAAAGGACATAAAAAGAGGACCTTCAAGTGAATTATCCTCAAAAATCCACTTGAAGGTCGGGGGCTACACCCATTGGGTGCACCTCCGGTGCACCCTATGGATTATCATTCCAAGCCGACATTGTGCCGATTTCTAAAGCATGGGACAAGATTAAAAAAGCCAACCCTCAACCAAAATGAGCAAGCGCAAATGGAAATGATCTCTACTGAGGACCTTCGAGTAGATTATTTTCTAAAATCTACTCGAAGCTCGGGGGCTACACCCATTGGGTGCACCTCCGGTGCACCCAATGAAGTTTAGAATCTCACAAATTGGAATGCCGACCTCTAAGGCACAGGCATGATGCCAGGTTTTGGTCAACGAGTGATCGGAGCAGGAGAAGACAATAGGAAGCCATCTTTCTTCAGATTACCTACAAGCTGGACCTGAGATCTTCGGGTTGATTATCTCTAAATTAACCCAAAGATCGGGGGCTTGTGGGGGATAGATATCCCCCAGGTCCACTAAAAGAGTAAAGGACCTCACGAAAGGCCCAAGGGCCCAATAAATCGTAAGGTCATTCTTTCGTGGGCCTGGGGAGAAACAGCCAGCGGAGCAGAACGACATGGGGCCGGATTGGTACACGCCCGGATGGCCCGCAGCATCGAGTGAATAACCGCGATAGAGATCCGACTTTCCCGCGCTGGAGCCTCCATGCAACGAAGCCGCGCGAGGATAAGTCGGCGAAGGTTACGTAGGGATAATCTCAAGAGGTTCACTATCTTTTAGCTACTCGTTGCTATCTTATCCACGTGTACTGCCCCACGGTCGAGTATATAAGGCCTAGGGGGCACCCCTTCAGAACGATCGACCCTTTACTTAGCCACCCATATCAACTCTCTGTATTCTCGACCCAGAGAGCTCTCTTGTAAGCCACATCCACCAAGCATACTCATCAGGACGTAGGGTGTTACGCATCTCTAAGCGGCCCGAACCTGAAAAACTCGTCCACTGTCCCTCGTGCGATCGGCACGAACCATTTTGCTACAGTTGTCGACACCGTCCTACTCCTAAAACACCTTGAGGGGCAACCCCGGGTGTGCGGTCGGACCCGAAACACCGACATGGACCTCCTCCTGTTTTTGATGGTGACGATTTTCCATATTGGAAAATTCGTATGGAAGCATATTTAGAGGCTATAGACATTGGGGTCTACAAAGCCACCACACAAGGATTCCCCCAACCTAGAGATCCCACAAATCTTGTAGGTGATGAGTTTAATTATGAGAAATGGAATGCTAAGGCCAAAAACACCCTTTTTAGAGGCCTTTGCAAAGATGTGTTCAATAGAGTTAGAAATCATAAAAATGCTCATGATTTATGGATGGACATTTGTGCTCTACATGAAGGAACTAGGAGTGAGCGTGAGGAGAGATATCACATTGCTATGAGAAAGTTGAATTCTTTTGAAATGCTTGCTAATGAAAATGCCAATGCTATGTACTCACGTCTCAATATTCTTGTAGAGGAAGTAAATGGATTGGGGCTTACTCAAATCTCACAATCGGATGTTGTGAGGAAGATTCTCAGTGTCCTCCCAATAGACAAATATAGACACATTGTCACTATGCTACATCAAATGGATCTTTCAGTTACCACACCTACACAGATATTGGGAAAGATCAATGCTCATGAGATGTACATGCACATCAATGACAAAGATGAGTCATCTTCCAAGAGAAAGGATTTGGCTCTCAAAGCAAATCAAGAAAGAAAAGGAAAATCCAAAGTACAAATTGAGGAAGAATCCTCAAGTGATGATGACCTTGATGCTAACATTGCCTTGATGGTGAGGAAGACCACCAAGATGTTAAAGAAGCTCAACAGAGAAGGCATCAAATTTGATTCAAGAAAGAAGAAATTCTTTTCCAGCAAAATAAAGCCCATTTCTGAGATGGATTGCTACAACTGTGGAGAGCTTGGTCATCTTGCTCATCAATGTACCAAGCCCAAGAATAACAAGTTCAAGGGCAAGAAAGAAGATGACAGCGATGATGAGAAAAAGGAAAAGAAATTCTTCAAGAGAAAGGATGGAAAGCAAAAGAGGTTCCACAAAAAGAAAAATGGAAAGGCATATATTGTTGGTGACTGGCTCACTGACATTGAGTCATCAAGTGGATCTTCTTCAAGTGAAGAGGAGAATGATGAAAAGGTTGCCGCCATCGCCGGGGACTTCTATTCACCACCACCATCGCCATCATCGACTTCTCACCTATGCCTCATGGCTAGAGGTGAACGGAAGGTACAAAATGATATTGATATTACTGATGATAGTGATAGTGATGAGGAATTTGCTTCACCTTCATATGATGAACTAGCTGACTTGCTTAAAGAATATACTCAAATCATTAGGAAGTCAAAAGCTAAATGTGATAGGTTGAAAAATGAAAATGAATCTTTAAATGCCAAATATGACATAGTTATGAAAGCTAGTGATGAACTGAAAGAAGAGAACAAAACTATGTCATCAACTGTAAATGAGCTCACAACCTCCCTAAAAGATGCTAAGAATAAATGTGACAAGTTAAATGAAGCTAATAGGGAGTTGCAAGATAGATTAGTAAAAATCAAGGAAGATTATACTAAGATTAAATTTGATCATGATAATCTTCTTGTTGAGAATGAACTTTTATCTTGCAAAACACATGAGGCTATTAACCCCGTTGTTAAGATTGATGTAGCAACCTCATGTGATGATTTGAGTCAAGGAGAGCAAACTAGTCTACATGATGAATTGACTGAAAAAGTTGAAGTCTTGACTTTAGACAACCAAAAATTGAAGAGATACCTGACTGATGCAACTACTAGAGGAAAGGTTGCCATTGAGAATAATGATTTCAACAAAGAGTTGGCAGTGGATAATGAAAGGCTTAAAAATGAGGTCAAGAAACTTAAGAGTGAAAATGAACATCTTGCAACAAGTGTGCAAAAGTTCAACAAGGGCCAATACCTCCAAAATGAGTTGCTTATGAACACTGTCATGAAAAACAACAAGAGTGGTACTAGATACAATGCTTTTGTGCAAAAGAAAGCTACCACTCAATACAAGCCAAAGCAGACTCACAAGCCCATCAAATGCTTTGAATGTGGAAAAGAAGGTCACTTTGCCCACAACTGCAAAGCTAAACCACCAACTCCCTTGCCTAAGCACTCAAGACCATTTCCTTTCAATGCTCATTATGTTCTAAGAAAAGTAGCAAATGGAAAGGTCAAAGTTACATTCCTAGGTCCACCAAGCAAGAGTATACCTAGACAAATTTGGGTTGCAAAGTCCTTGATTGAGAGAGTCACTGGTCCTATGCAATATAGGGCCCTCAAAACTCAAGCTTGATTTGTCTGTGGATGTAGGTGAACTACAAGACCGGTGGGAGTCATTGGGTTATTGACAGTGGATGCACACAACATATGACAGGCAACCCACGGATGTTCACCTCACTTGATGAGAATGTTGATAGTCAAGACAAAATCACATTTGGAGACAATTCAAAAGGGAAAGTGCAAGGACTTGGCAAGGTGGCAATTTCAAATGATTTATCAATTTCAAATGTTCTCTTGGTTGCACCTTTGAGCTTCAATTTATTATCAGTGGGTCAACTCTGTTATCTTGGACTTCAATGCTTATTCACTCCAACAGAGGTTATTGTATAAAAAATGGATGATGAATCAATGGTGTTCAAAGGATTTAGATACAACAATCTCTACTTAGTGGATTTCACTTCAGAAGATGCAGACTTAAGAACTTGCCTCTTCACCAAAGCTTCACTTGGATGGCTTTGGCATAGGAGGCTTGCACATGTTGGGATGAGCACACTCAAGAAGGTATTAAAGAAGGACATGGTTAGAGGATTAAAGGATGTTGTATTTGAAAAGGACAAGCCTTGTAGTGCATGTCAAGCTAGAAAGCAAGTTACTAACATACATCCTACAAAAGCTTTCATGTCAACATCAAGGCCACTGGAACTACTTCATATGGATTTATTTGGACCTACAAATTATGTAAGTGCTGGTGGCAACCTCTACTGTCTGGTAATTGTTGATGATTTCTCAAGATACACTTGGGTGTTCTTTCTTCATGACAAATCTAAAGTTGCATCTATATTCAAGAAGTTTGCCAAGAAAGCTCAAAATGAATTTGATTGCAAGATCAAAAAGATTAGAAGTGATAATGGCAAAGAATTTGACAACACCAACATTCATGAGTACTGTGATGAAATTGGGATCAAGCATGAAGTATCTGCAACATATACACCTCAACAAAATGGAGTTGTTGAAAGGAAAAACAGGACCTTGATCACACTTGCAAGAACAATGATTGATGAGTATAACACACCGGAGAGGTTTTGGGCTGAAGCTGTCAACACTGCATGTTATGCATCAAACAGGCTATTCCCTCACCGGCTACTTGCGAAGACTCCCTATGAACTGCTAAATGGGAAAAAGCCAGACGTCTCCTTCTTCCGGGTGTTTGGATGCAAATGCTACATCTACAAGAAACGCCATCACCTAGGGAAGTTTCAAAGACGTTGTGATATTGGTTTTCTTTTGGGTTATTCATTAAAGTCCAAAGCATATCGAGTATTCAATCATGCCACTAGCGTGGTAGAAGAAACATATGATGTGGAATTTGATGAGACTAATGGCTCCCAAGGAGCACTTGAGAATTTTGATGATGTAGGTGATGAGCCACTTAGGGAAGCAATGAAGAACATGCCAATTGGAGCTATCAAACCAAAAGAAGATGAAGAAGAGGTGCAAAACATTGACAGGCCTTCTTCATCAAATGTACCACAAGATGATGAAAAAGATGAGAGGCATGCAAATGAAGATATATTTGTCTCTCATAAACAAGCAAGGGTACAAGCCGAAGATGTTGATGCTCCAGGATCTTCTTCCCAAGTGGTCAACAGGAGAAATTCATCACTACTTCAAGCTCATCCTCAAAACCAAATCATTGGGAGTCCTTCACAAGGGGTTATTACTCGATCTCATAGACATGCTTCTTTTATTGAACATCACTCCTTTGTTTCTTGTGTTGAGCCTACATGTATAGATGAGGCGCTACAGGATCCGGACTGGATGAATGCTATGCATGAAGAACTTAACAACTTCACCCGTAACCAAGTTTGGACCCTGGAGAAGCCCCCACAAGATGCAAGAATCATTGGAACAAAGTGGGTGTTCAGAAACAAACAGGATGGTCAAGGTGTGATTGTAAGGAACAAGGCAAGGCTTGTTGCAAAGGGATTCTCTCAAGTTGAAGGCCTAGATTTTGGAGAGACCTTTGCACCGGTTGCTCGACTGGAAGCCATCCGTATCCTACTTGCATATGCATCATGCTATGATATAAAACTTTATCAAATGGATGTAAAAAGTGCATTTTTAAATGGCTTCATAAATGAACTTGTATATGTTGAGCAACCACCTGGATTTGAAGACCCTAGATATCCTAACCATGCTTACAGGTTGTCCAAGGCACTATATGGGCTAAAGCAAGCTCCAAGGGCTTGGTATGAGCGCCTTCGCGACTTCCTCATTGAAAAGGGCTTCAAGATCGGGACCGTCTACACAACTCTATTCACAAAGAAACATAACTGTGATATTTTCATTTGTCAAGTATATGTTGATGATATAATCTTTGGCTCGACAAATGACTATCATTGCAAGGAATTTAGTGAGTTGATGTCGAAGGGGTTCGAGATGTTAATGATTGGTGAGCTGACGTACTTCCTCGGCTTTCAAGTCAAGCAAATGAAAGATGGTAACTTTCTCTCACAAGAGAAGTATATCGAAGACTTGTTGAAAAGGTTCAACATGGAGTAGTGCAAACCAATCAAGACACCTATGCCAACAAATGGACATCTCGACCTAGATGAGGGAGGTAACCCGGTTAATCAAACTCTCTACTGTTCTATGATTGGTAGTTTATTGTACCTTACCGCATCTAGGCTCGATATCATGTTTAGTGTCTGCATGTGTGCTAGATTTCAATCTAATCCTAAGAAAGCTCATCTTCGCGCTGTTAAAAGAATTCTTAGGTATCTCAGGCACACCACAAGCATTGGTCTGTGGTATTCCAAAGGAGCTACTTTTGATTTAATTGGCTATTCCGATTCGGATTATGCCAGTTGCAAAATTGATAGGAAAAGTACTTCTGGGGGATGCCATCTGCTTGGTAGATCACTAGTATCATGGATATCCAAAAGCAAAATAGTGTTGCCTTGTCAACCGCCGAAGTGGAATACATTGCCGCGGGTGCTTGTTGCACACAAATTTTATATATGAAACAAACTCTTCTAGACTATGGCGTAGTTCTAGAAAAGGTACCTTTGTTGTGTGATAATGAGAGTGCTGTTAAAATTGCTAATAATCCTGTACAACACTCTCGCACCAAGCACATTGATATCCTTCATCACTTCCTTAGAGATCATGTTGCTAAAGGAGATATCATTTTAGAAAGAGTGAGGTCGGAAGATCAATTAGCGGATATTTTCACTAAGCCACTTGATAAGACCCGCTTTTGCATGTTGAGGAATGAATTAAATATACTTGATCTCCGAAATTTTATTTAAGATGTCAAATGGTGTTGTCAAGCTTGCATTGCATATTTAAATTTCTTGTATTGCATCTAGAGCTTGTCTAACCTAGTTGAGATAACCGCCAACAAAGCGAGTGAAAAAGCTTAACTCGGATCAAACTTGACAAGTCTTAGTTTTAAGCTTTTAGTACTTAAATTCCTACTTTTATGTAATTGTTGGTTCTTGAGATATGCATGAGGTACTGCATTTAGGGGGAGTATTCAAAACTCAAATCTTTCATGAAAACCCCTAGTGCAATACCAAAATGCAAATCTCACCATTTGCCTATTTTCTCTAAAAAATTATCTAGCTTATGGCAAAATATTTTGAAAATTATGAGAAAATATATGAGGGTGCCAATACCTGTCCCAACAAGTGTTATTTTGTGTGATTATAAGTTGGGATTTGGTTTGGTTGGAAATTAGATATAAAAATTCAAAAATTTCAAATCTTCCCTTTGTCTGGGCTCATCGGACAGTCCGGTGTGCACCGGACACTGCACTGTGCAATGTCCGGTGCACCGGCAGCCGCACGCTCAAAATCCATTTTCCTATGCGCTGTCCGGTGGTTCACCGGACAGAATCCATTTTCCTGTGCGCTGTCCGGTGGTTCACCGGACAGCTACTGTGCGTTGTCCGGTGTGCACCGGACAGGCACTGTAGACTGTCCGGTGCGTCCATATCATGTTTTAAAAAATCGCCTCTAGCCCGAAGCCAAGCCAGAGGCTTTTCTGTTCCTCTCTGCCCTCTGTCTCTCTCTGCTCTCTAGCGGTCTCACTGAGAGCACCTAGAGGGGGGGGTGAATAGGTGATCCTGTGACACTTAAACTTATAGCCACAAAAACTTGTTAAGTGTTAGCACAATAATCGCCAAGTGGCTAGAGAGAAGTCTCAACAAAACACAATATCACAAGAGATCAAACACAGAGATGACACAGTGGTTTATCCCGTGGTTCGGCCAAGACCAACGCTTGCCTACTCCACGTTATGGCGTCCCAACGGACGAGGGTTGCAATCAACCCCTCTCAAGCGGTCCAAAGACCAACTTGAATACCACGGTGTTTTGCTTTACCTTTCAATATCCCGTTTGCGAGGAATCTCCACAACTTGGAGCCTCTCGCCCTTACACTTGAGATTCACAAGAAATACGGAGTAAGGGATGAAAGCAACACACACAAATCCACAGCAAACTGCGCACACACACGGCCAAGAATCGAGCTCAAAAGACTATCTCAAAGTTCTCACTAGAACGGAGCTCGAATCACTGAGAATGACAAACAAATGCGCAAAGACTGAGTGTGGATGATCAAGAATGCTCTAAGGTTGCTTGGTGTACTCCTCCATGCGCCTAGGGGCCCCTTTTATAGCCCCAAGGCAGCTAGGAGCCGTTGAGAGCAAATCTGGAAGGCCAATCTTGCCTTCTGTCGTCGGGTGCACCGGACAGTCCGGTGCACACCGGACACTGTCCGGTGCCCGATTTCCTTCCTAAAATGGCGCTGCCGACTGTTGCCGACCGTCGCAGATCTGGGAGCCGTTGGCGCACCGGACATGTCCGGTGCCCCCTTCCGACCGTTGGCACGGCCACGTGTCGCGCGCAGATTCCGCGGCCGACCGTTGGCCCGGCCGACCGTTGGCTCACCGGACAGTCCGGTGCACACCGGACAGTCCGGTGAATTTTAGCCGTACGCCGTCGGCGAATTCCCGAGAGCAGCTACTTCACGCCGAGCCAGCCTGGCGCACCAGACACTGTCCGGTGCACCACCGGACAGTCCGGTGCTCCAGACTGGACAGACTTTGGCTGCTCGAGCCATCTCTTCTCCAACTTGATTTTTTCTGTTTCCAGCACTTAGACACAATACATTAGTCCATAAAACAATGTACTAAGTCTGAGAAACATACCTTTATCCTTGATTTGTACTTTGTCCACCATTTTACAATTAGGCACCTGTGTTGGGCACTAAATCACCAAAATACTAAGAAATGGCCCAAGGGCACATTTCCCTTTCAATCTTCCCCTTTTTGGTGATTTATGCCAACACAACATAAAGCAAGTAGAACAAGTACAAAAACACTTCAAATAAGAACTCAAATTATTTTGATTCAATTTTGACATATATGGATCACTCTATGCCACCACTTGGTTTGTTTTTGCAAATCAAACTCAAATCTCTATCTCTAAGTCAAACACACATGTTGAATCATAAAGAGAGTCATTCCAAAAGAGATTGATCAAAGATTTCAAAAACTCCCCCTTTTTTCCATAATCAATACTTCTCCCCACAAGAAACCAACTTTTGATAAGAGAGACAACAAAAGAGTTTTGACAAACCAAAAGCTCTATTCTACTATTTTCAAAATCTCTCAAGTGGTAGCTGATCCATTTATCGCTTTGGCCTTTATTTTCTCCCCCTTTGGCATCAAACACCAAAACGGGATTAATCTTGGCTCTATAACCCCATTGCCTCACCAAAATCTTCAATTAAGAGCAAATGGCAATAAGAGTTCATGAGATGAACTTGGAATAAGTTACCCTCTCATCGGAGTGCAGTGGAAGTCTTTCATGGTCCAAGTCCACCTTTTCCCTTTCAATTTTCCTTAGAGACTAAAACAACCAAACTCAAGTACATGGTTAGTCTCAAAGGGTCAAGTTGTAGCACAGCTCCCCCTAAATATGTGCATCACTTGCAAACAGGACTTGTGAGGTCCAGGGAGTGTTTGTACAACTTGAGCACCACAATAAGCAACAAAATGCAGAATGAACATGATCAAAGGCATAAACACATGTATGCTACATTTCAATCCAAGTTCCGCGAATCTAAGATATTGAGCTCACTACGCAGCCTGCAAAAGGTCTTCTCATCTAGAGGCTTGGTAAAGATATCGGCTAGCTGGTTCTCGGTGCTGACATGAAACACTTCGATATCTCCCTTTTTCTGGTGGTCTCTCAAAAAGTGATGCCGGATGTCAATGTGCTTTGTGCGGCTGTGCTCAACAGGATTTTCCGCTATTCGGATAGCACTCTCATTATCACATAGGAGTGGGACTTTGCTCAGATTGTAGCCAAAGTCCCTGAGGGTTTGCCTCATCCAAAGTAGTTGCGCACAACACTGTCCTGCGGCAACGTACTCGGCCTCAGCGGTGGATAGGGCAACGGAGGTTTGTTTCTTAGAGTTCCATGACACCAGGGACCTTCCTAAGAATTGGCACGTCCCCGATGTACTCTTCCTATCGACCTTACATCCAGCATAGTCGGAATATGAGTACCCAATCAAGTCAAAGTTAGACCCCTTTGGATACCAGATCCCGAAGCAAGGCGTAGCAACTAAATATCGAAGAATTCGCTTCACAGCCACTAAGTGACACTCCTTCGGATCGGATTGAAATCTAGCACACATGCATACGCTAAGCATAATATCCGATCTACTAGCACATAAATAAAGCAAAGAACCTATCATGGACCGGTATGCTTTTTGATCAACGGACTTACCTCCTTTGTTGAGGTCGGTGTGTCCGTCGGTTCCCATTGGCGTCTTTGCGGGCTTGGCGTCCTTCATCCCAAACCGCTTTAGCAGATCTTGTGTGTACTTCGTTTGGGAGATGAAGGTGCCGTCCTTGAGTTGCTTCACTTGGAACCCAAGGAAGTAGTTCAACTCGCCCATCATCGACATCTCGAATTTCTGCGTCATTACCCTGCTAAACTCTTCACAAGACTTTTGGTTAGTAGAACCAAATATTATGTCATCGACATAAATTTGGCACACAAACAAATCACCATCACATGTCTTTGTAAAAAGAGTTGGATCGGCTTTCCCAACCTTGAAAGCATTAGCAATTAAAAAGTCTCTAAGGCATTCATACCAAGCTCTTGGGGCTTGCTTAAGTCCATAGAGCGCCTTAGAGAGCTTACACACGTGGTCGGGGTACCGTTCATCCTCGAAGCCAGGGGGTTGCTCCACGTACACCTCCTCCTTGATTGGCCCGTTGAGGAAAGCGCTCTTCACATCCATTTGGAACAACCTGAAGGAATGGTGAGCGGCATATGCTAGCAAGATACGAATTGATTCTAGCCTAGCCACAGGAGCAAACGTCTCCTCAAAGTCCAAACCTGCGACTTGGGCATAACCTTTTGCCACAAGTCGAGCCTTATTCCTCGTCACCACCCCGTGCTCGTCCTGTTTGTTGCGGAACACCCACTTGGTTCCCACAACATTTTGCTTGGGACGAGGCACCAGTGTCCAAACTTCATTGCGCTTGAAGTTGTTGAGTTCCTCCTGCATGGCCAATACCCAATCCGGATCTAGCAAGGCCTCCTCTACCCTGAAAGGCTCAATAGAAGAGACAAAGGAGTAACGCTCACAAAAATTAACTAATCGAGATCGAGTAGTTACTCCCTTGCTAATGTCACCCAAAATTTGGTCGACGGGATGATCCCTTTGAATCACCGCTCGAACTTGGGTTGGAGGTGCCGGTTGCGCTTCTTCCTCCATCACGTGATCATCTTGTGCTCCCCCTTGATCACACGCCTCCTTTTGATGAACCTGTTCATCGTCTTGAGTTGGGGGATGCACCGTTGTTGAGGGAGAAGGTTGATCTCGTTCATCTTGTTCCTGTGGCCGCACTTCTCCAATCGCCATGGTTCGTATAGCGGCCGTCGGAACATCTTCTTCATCTACATCATCACAATCAACAACTTGCTCTCTTGGAGAGCCATTAGTCTCATCAAATACAACGTCGCTAGAGACTTCAACCAAACCCGATGATTTGTTGAAGACCCTATACGCCTTTGTATTTGAATCATAACCTAATAAAAACCCTTCTACAGCTTTGGGAGCAAATTTAGAATTTCTACCCTTCTTCACTAGAATGTAGCACTTGCTCCCAAATACACGAAAGTAAGATACATTGGGTTTGTTACCGGTTAGTAGCTCATACGACGTCTTCTTGAGGAGGCGGTGAAGGTAGACCCTGTTGATGGCGTGGCAAGCCGTGTTCACGGCTTCCGACCAAAAGCACTCGGGGGTCTTGAATTCTCCAAGCATAGTCCTCGCCATATCTATGAGCGTCCTGTTCTTCCTCTCTACCACACCATTTTGCTGAGGTGTGTAGGGAGCGGAGAACTCGTGCTTGATCCCTTCCTCCTCAAGAAACTCCTCCACTTGAAGGTTCTTGAATTCGGACCCGTTGTCGCTCCTTATCTTCTTCACCTTGAGCTCAAACTCATTTTGAGCTCTCCTTAGGAAGCGCTTGAGGGTCCCTTGGGTTTCAGACTTATCCTGCAAAAAGAACACCCAAGTGAAGCGGGAAAAGTCATCAACAATAACTAAACCATACTTACTTCCTCCTATGCTTAGATAGGCGACGGGTCCGAAGAGGTCCATATGTAGCAGCTCCAGGGGTCTTGATGTGGTCATCACGTTCTTGCTGTGATGCGCTCCTCCCACCTGTTTACCTGCCTGACAAGCTGCACAAGGTCTATCTTTTTCGAATTGTACGTTAGTCAAACCTATCACGTGTTCTCCCTTTAGAAGCTTGTGGAGGTTCTTCATCCCCACATGTGCTAAGCGGCGATGCCACAGCCAGCCCATGCAAGTCTTAGCCATTAAGCATGCATCTAGACCGGCCTCTTCTTTTGCAAAATCAACTAAGTAAAGCTTGCCGTCTAGTACACCCTTAAAGGCTAGTGAACCATCACTTCTTCTAATGACAGACACATCTACATTTGTAAAAAGACAATTATATCCCATATTGCATAGTTGACTAACAGATAGCAAATTGTAACCAAGAGACTCAACTAAAAACACATTGGAGATTGAGTGTTCATTAGAAATTGCAATTTTACCTAACCCTTTTACCTTGCCTTGATTCCCATCACCGAATATTATTGAATCTTGGGAATCTTTATTCTTGACGTAGGAGGTGAACATCTTCTTCTCTCCCGTCATATGGTTTGTGCATCCGCTGTCAATAATCCAGCTTGAACCCCCGGATGCATAAACCTGCAAGGCAAATTTAGGCTTGGGTCTTAGGTACCCAACTCATGTTGGGTCCTATAAGGTTAGTGCAAATATCCTTAGGGACCCAAATGCAAGTTTTGTCTCCCTTGCATTTTGCCCCTAACTTCCTAGCAACTATTTTCCTATCCTTTCTACAAATAGCAAAGGAAGCATTTAAAGCACAATAAATTGTAGAAGGTTCATTCACTACTTTCCTAGGAACATTAACGACATTTCTCCTAGGCATATTATGAATAACATTTCTCCTACCAACATTTCTATCATGCACATAATAAGAACTAGAAGCAAACATGGCATGAGAATCAAAGGCATTATATGCATTACAACTCCTATAAGCATTTCTATTTTGTCTCTTACCATGGTACATAAAAGCATGGTTCTTTTTAGCACTAGTTGTCATAGGGGCCTTCCCTTTCTCCTTGGCGGAGATGGGAGCCTTATGGCTTGTCAAGTCCTTGGCTTCCCTCTTGTAGCCAAGTCCATCCTTAATTGAGGGGTGTCTACCAATTGAGTAGGCATCCCTTGCAAATTTTAGCTTATCAAAATTACTCTTGCTAGTCTTAAGTTGAGCATTAAGACTAGCCAATTCATCATTAAGTTTGGAAATTGAAACTTGGTGTTCACTACAAGCATCAATGTCAAAATCTTTACACCTATTGCAAGTTTCAACAATTTCTACACAGGAGTTGGATTTATTTGCTTCTACTAGTTTAGCACTTAAATCATTGTTAACACTTCTTAAAGTAGCAATGGTTTCATGACAAGAAGATAATTCACTAGAGAGCATTTCATTCCTTTTAATTTCAAGAGCAAGAGATTTTTGTGCACTAACAAATTTATCATGCTCCTCATATAGAAGATCCTCTTGTTTTTCTAGTAATCTATTCTTGTCATTTAAAGCATCAATCAACTCATTAATCTTATCAATTTTGGATCTATCTAATCCCTTGAATAAGCATGAGTAATCTATCTCATCATCATCACTAGACTCATCCTCACTTGAAGAAGCGTAAGTGCTAGTATCATGAGTGCTTACTTTCTTCTCCCTTGCCATGAGGCAAGTGTGACGCTCGTTGGGGAAGAGGGATGACTTGTTGAAGGCGGTGGCGGCGAGTCCTTCATTGTCGGAGTCGGAGGAGGAGCAATCCGAATCCCACTCCTTTCCGATATACGCCTCGCCCTTGGCCTTCTTGTAATGCTTCTTCTTCTCCCTTTTGTTCCCCTTTTCCTGGTCACTTTCATTATCGGGACAGTTAGCAATGAAATGACCAATCTTACCACATTTGAAGCACGAGCGCTTCTCCTTTGTCTTGGTCTTGCTTGGCTGTCCCTTGCGACCCTTAAGCGCCGTCTTGAAGCGCTTAATGATGAGGGCCATCTCCTCATTATTTAGCCCGACCGCCTCAACTTGCGCCACCTTGCTCGGTAGCGCCTCCTTGCTCCTCGTTGCCTTGAGAGCAACGGGTTGAGGCTCGTGGATTGGACCGTTCAACGCGTCGTCGACGTATCTCGCCTCCTTGATCATCATCCGCCCGCTTACGAATTTTCCGAGTACCTCCTCGGGCGTCATCATCGTGTACCTGGGATTCTCACGAATATTGTTCATGAGATGAGGATCAAGAACGGTAAAAGACCTTAGCATTAGGCGGACGACGTCGTGGTCCGTCCATCGTGTGCTTCCGTAGCTCCTTATTTTGTTGATAAGGGTCTTGAGCCGGTTGTAAGTTTGAGTCGGTTCCTCGCCCCTTATCATCACGAATCGTCCAAGCTCGCCCTCCACCAACTCCATCTTGGTGAGCATGGTGATGTCATTCCCCTCGTGAGAGATCTTGAGGGTGTCCCATATCTGCTTGGCATTGTCCAAGCCGCTCACCTTATTGTACTCTTCCCTGCACAAAGATGCTAAGAGAACAGTAGTAGCTTGTGCATTTCTATAAATTTGTTCATTTATAAGCATAGGGCTATCCGAGCTATCAAATTTCATTCCATTCTCTACAATCTCCCATATGCTTGGATGGAGAGAGAATAAGTGACTACGCATTTTGTGACTCCAAAATCCGTAGTCCTCCCCATCGAAGTGTGGAGGTTTGCCAAGAGGAATGGAAAGCAATTGCGAATTCGAACTATGTGGAATACGAGAATAATCAAATGAAAAGTTCGAATTTGACCGTCTTCCTGTAGTCGTTGTCGTCGTCCTTTTGGGAAGAGGAAGATTCGTCACTGTCGTAGTAGACATTCTCCTTGATGCGTCTTGTCTTCTTCTTCTTCCCTTCTTTGCGTCTGTGCCCCGAGCCCGAGTCGGTAGTCTTGTCGTCCTTTGGCTCGTTGACGAAGGATTCCTTCTCTTTGTCGTTGATCACGATTCCCTTCCCCTTAGGATCCATCTCTTCGGGCGGTTAGTCCCTTTGTGAAGAGAACGGCTCTGATACCAATTGAGAGCACCTAGAGGGGGGGTGAATAGGTGATCCTGTGACACTTAAACTTATAGCCACAAAAACTTGTTAAGTGTTAGCACAATAATCGCCAAGTGGCTAGAGAGAAGTCTCAACAAAACACAATATCACAAGAGATCAAACACAGAGATGACACAGTGGTTTATCCCGTGGTTCGGCCAAGACCAACGCTTGCCTACTCCACGTTGTGGCGTCCCAACGGACGAGGGTTGCAATCAACCCCTCTCAAGCGGTCCAAAGACCAACTTGAATACCACGGTGTTTTGCTTTGCCTTTCAATATCCCGTTTGCGAGGAATCTCCACAACTTGGAGCCTCTCGCCCTTACACTTGAGATTCACAAGAAATACGGAGTAAGGGATGAAAGCAACACACACAAATCCACAGCAAACTGCGCACACACACGGCCAAGAATCGAGCTCAAAAGACTATCTCAAAGTTCTCACTAGAACGGAGCTCGAATCACTGAGAATGACAAACAAATGCGCAAAGACTGAGTGTGGATGATCAAGAATGCTCTAAGGTTGCTTGGTGTACTCCTCCATGCGCCTAGGGGCCCCTTTTATAGCCCCAAGGCAGCTAGGAGCCGTTGAGAGCAAATCTGGAAGGCCAATCTTGCCTTCTGTCGTCGGGTGCACCGGACAGTCCGGTGCACACCGGACAATGTCCGGTGCCCGATTTCCTTCCTAAAATGGCGCTGCCGACCGTTGCCGACCGTCGCAGATCTGGGAGCCGTTGGCGCACCGGACATGTCCGGTGCACCCTTCCGACCGTTGGCACGGCCACGTGTCGCGCGCAGATTCCGCGGCCGACCGTTGGCCCGGCCGACCGTTGGCTCACCGGACAGTCCGGTGCACACCGGACAGTCCGGTGAATTTTAGCCGTACGCCGTCGACGAATTCCCGAGAGCAGCTACTTCACGCCGAGCCAGCCTGGCGCACCGGACACTGTCCGGTGCACCACCGGACAGTCCGGTGCTCCAGACTGGACAGACTTTGGCTGCTCGAGCCATCTCTTCTCCAACTTGATTTTTTCTGTTTCCAGCACTTAGACACAATACATTAGTCCATAAAACAATGTACTAAGTCTGAGAAACATACCTTTATCCTTGATTTGTACTTTGTCCACCATTTTACAATTAGGCACCTGTGTTGGGCACTAAATCACCAAAATACTAAGAAATGGCCCAAGGGCACATTTCCCTTTCACTCACCCCTCTCACCGGCGACCTCCCCTCACCGGTGTCCACTGTCCTCCGGCGACCTCGACCGAGTGCTCCTCTCCTGCCCTCGCTCGGTGAGCAGCTCGTTCTCCCTCTACCTTTTCTCTCTCTCTATTTCTCTAGGCAGTGCACTCCTTATTTCCACCCTTTGTGCCCAATTCAAAATCCTGTGAATTCTAGTGAATCCAAGTCGTGCAATGAGTTCCTATGTGCCCATTAAGTATCCCTGCAGGTTTCTAGCTCCCTTTGGGAGGGTTTCAATCCTCAAATAGCCATTTCTCCAAAACCCTAGAACTATGCACGTCACCTGTTCGGTGAAATGTCCAAACCAGCCAAAAATGCTCCGATTGAACCCAAATTTTTCAGGCACCTTCACAACACCTCTAGTAACATATTCACCAAATTTCACGCCCATCCGATATACCAGGCTTCATTTTCACCAAATTCCCCGTTTCGAGCGATCGTTTCCGAGCCGAGTGCCCAAATTTCATTTTCTTCGCCTAAATTCAAACCAAGCACACACTTCACTCATATTTACACATATAAACCTATTCGTGAAGTATCGGCTCAATTCGAAATCATTTCATGCCTCTTTTTCAATTTCAAACCTCCTATGGCACTATTTCTCGTTCAAACGTCATTTTCGCGTCGTTTGACCTCTCGATCTCCAAGACTCTTTTTTCTGTGCCATAATTCTGTGTATGTATTTATTCATATTTCATATACTTATGACTATGTGACTAATACGTGCTCACCTCTTTTGTCATTTTAGTGACCTTGCCTGCCCGTGAGCCGTCTCCTGTTCTGCCTGGATTTTCACCTCTCATGTGAGTGTTCCAGGTAGACATCTCTTCTTTTGATATTCTATTGGCTATTATCGACTTGTGCTTAGATTCTCTCTCTCATTTGCAGTCGTCAGGTCAGGATGCCGCGCACGAAGAATGTGTCGGCGCCAGGGGGAGGCGATGATGAGGATCCTCGTCGCCCCTTCAGGCAGGTCAAGGGCAAGACCGTATACTTGGAGCAGCAGGAAGGCCGCAAGAAGCGGCATATGGACAGAGCAGCCCGAGCAGTGGCAGCAGCAGCAACACCTGCTGAGCAGGCCGAGCTAGGAGATCAGCCTCAGACTCCTTCTGATCAGATTGCGTACCGAGTTCGTCGCCTCGCCTCCCGGCCTCGCTCCTCCACTCCCACCACTGCTTCCACTCCACCACCCACTTTGCCTGCTCCCATCACCCCTGCTGCGCCATCCACCACCTCCACTACACCAGCTTCCACTGCTCCTCCTCCAGCTCCCGTTTCCGCTCCACCTATCCCACCTGCTCGCTTCCAGGAGCGCGATGAGACTGAGGTGCGACCTCTGGCTGCAGATCCCAGGTTGTTTGACCTTCAGCGTGCTATAGCGGCACGGGTACGCAGGTTCAGATACGTACCCGTGGAGTCTTGGTTACCGGCTCAGAGGGACCCTGGTGCAGTTGACCTCTTCAGCACCCGTATTCAGGAGTCCTTTTTCAGAGCTCAGATGTCTGCACAGATTGCTCTGCGAGTCCACCGGCTTCTGGATCTTCCTGCATTTCTGCTTGCCGCCGGTGCTGACTCTGAGGTTCACCTCACATATCTGCCTGGACTTCTCACTCTTTTGACTACCAGCGGCAGATGTGTTGAGGAATGGGTCCGAGTTTTCTATGCCTCAGTCTGGATAGATCCTGATCACCAGTGGATGAGATTCCGGTTTGAGCGAGAGGATGTCACTATTCATGCCAGCCAGATTCGCTAGCTTTTTGGATTTCCCGAGTCATCGACTCGTCTTCACAGCTTATGCTATGGCACCTCTGACCCTCCTCGTCGCCCTCACGGCAGTGTCGCTTCGGGTACATCTCACGTCGCGGCTCTGTTCCGACCGCCCTTCTCAGATGGGTCGCGACGCTCTCCGGCAGATTTCACTACAGCAGCAAAGTTCCTATTTCAGCTTATGAGACGGACACTTCTGCCGCGGAAGGGATACAGGGAGGCTACCACACATATCCAGCTCTGGCTCCTTGGTGCCCTGGTCTCTCACTCCGAGTTTGACGTTGTGGATTTCCTTATTTATGAGATCGAGAACACTGTTTTGGATGGTCTGCGTGCCCGTCGACAGCTGTCGTATGCTCACTATCTATGTCATATTTTTGCTCAACTGATTCGACCTCCCCAGTTACAGGGCACACTTGAGGCCTCACGCCTTGTCTTTGGGTCCTACCGTCCAGTGCCTGAGGCTCCTGTGCTAGCACCTGCTCCAGTATTTGACACTCAGGCCGAGGATACTGCACTTCATCAGTTCGAGGCTCAGGACACAGCAGTTGATGATGATGATGACGACTTTGGGATTCCACCTCCGCCTCCGCCTCCTATGCCTCCACGCTCACATGATCATGAGGCTGGGAGTTCTAGTGCTACCCCTGCTGCCCCTCCTACCATTGACCCTGCTCTTGCTTCGATTCTCCAGACACTTACTCAACAGCAGACTCACTTGGTAGCCGAGCAGACCCGCTAGGCAGCAGCCCATCAGCAGTTGTCCGAGAGGATGCTCTCGATGTTTCAGACCATACAAGACAAGCAGGATTCTCTTCAGCAACAGCTTCTTCAGGATCGGGCTGAAGGCAAGGCATTCATGACTCTTATGCTACAGCATTCTGGTATATCAATTCCCCCGGTTCAGTCAGTCCCACCTCCTCCTCTTTAGGCTCCTGTTGTGCCAGCGCTTCAGCCTGGACCCCCTGTTGGTCCTTCTTCCTCTCCGCTCCGGCCGGTCACCCTAGCTTTCACGTCACCGGTCTTCAGCTCCGTCTTCCCTCAGCCGTCAGTGCCACCAGCTTCTGTTGTTCCCACTACTGTTATGGCGGTGTCTGTGACCACTTCTTCGGCTTCGGCAGCTCCAGCAGCGCAGCTTCTGTCCGAGTCAGTACCAGCTCCAGCTTCTACAACAGATCCTGGATCTGAGACTGACTCTGACCCCTAGCTAGCGTTCGCTCTACTGCCTCGACCGCGACCGGATGCGCCTCCGCCGCCTCCTCCTCCCACTTCTGATGTGTAGGTCCGGGTGCTCTTTTGGTGTTTGACGCCAAAGGGGGGAAATATGAGTTGTGAGAGCTAGGGGGAGTTAGGGAGTTAGTAGAGAGTCATTTTGATGTAATATATGTGCTTGTTACTCTCTATACTAGCTTCACCTTTGTATGATTCTTTTAGCTCACAAACTCTATTATATACTCTCGATGCTTATGTTGACTGTGTGTGTATTATGTTTTCACCTTATATTTTATCACCAGTCTTCTAGTTCTTGTTCATCGATTTGATTTCACTTTTATATGAACAAGAAACTTATGATGTGTATGCGCTCATTCTTATTATTTTGGTACACACTCTTTCTGTCAAAGATTACTAAGTATAACTAACTATCTTCTCTATTGACAGAAATTTCAAATCAAACTACTCTCACAAATCTTGTAGGGTTGTCATCAATCACCAAAAAGGGGGAGATTGAAAGCATCTAGGCCCCTGGTTGGTTTTAGTGATTAATGACAACGTAATGTTATATGTGACTAACGTGTGTTTTGCAGAGACAAATGGTAAGTTAGGTCGCATTACAGGTAGAAGTACTACATCGGTGAAAACAATCCCGGAGATAAGAACTCGAAGCGACGGCTGAAACGACGAAACAAAAGGTGAAGGACTATGGAGTCCGAGTGTCAAGGAGATGTGGACACTCGTGATTTAGTTAGGTCTTTTATTCTCTTTTAGCCGTACTATAAAGAGGGGTTGTCGATGAGTAGTTTGACCAAGAGAGTTCTAGTGTAGTGTTGGTGCACATTCACACTCACATATAGTGCTAGGTGTCACTCTAGAACTCACTCACAAGTTAGAACGAAAACCGATTTGAAAATCAGCTGAAAAACAAGAAATAGGGTTTCTGGCCTTGGGGCACCGGACTGTCCGGTGTGCACCGGACTGTCCGTTGCACCCTCTGCCAGGTGGGGCCAAGGTGGCCCTGGGAAAGAGTTTGTTCCCCCAGAAACCCGAGAGCGCCTGTTCCAGAAATGAATTTTAGTGGCGCACCGGACAGTGCACTGGACAGTGCACCGGACTGTCCGGTGTGCACCGGACTGTGGCTATTCACTGTCCGGTGTGCCATCAGCCGAAAGGCTACCTATCAGAACTAGCCGTTGGAAACGACCGTTGGCGCACCGTTGGTGCACCGGTGGCGCACCAGACTGTCCGGTGCGCCCGTGCGCAGAAAAGTGCTGGTAACGGCTAGTTGGTGGGTGAGGGCTATTTATACCCCCTCCACCCACCATATTCAATGTATTGCTACCACATTAATTCCAGCACATTGCTAGAGCATTGCAAGCACAAAAAGCCTAGTGAGGAGATTAGAGAATCTTAATCCCGCATTTGTTCCTCATTAGCGCTAGCGAGAGCCACCTAGAGCACACACCACTTGCATTAGGCTTCTCTTGGTCAAGCGAAAGTCTACGACTTGTTACTCTTGGTGATCGGCATCACCTAGACGGCTTGGTGGTGTTGGGAGCTCAGTGATCACCGTGAAGATCTTGTTGGTGACCCGACTCAAGTTTGTAAGCGGTCTCGAGGGATCCACCGCGCCGGAGTGGCAAAGGATCATCTTGTAGTGAGCACTTGGTTCTTGTGAGTACCAAGGGGGAGCGATACCCTTGCGCGGGTGCTCCAACGAGGACTAGTGGAGAGTGCCGACTCTTTGATACCTCGGGAAAAATTGGAGGAGTCTTCTAAACCTTGCTTTACATTCCGCACTTAATTCAAGCACTTTACATTTAAGTATTGTCTTAGCATTGTTGTATTTCTAGTATTATTTTTCTTAGTGCTAGTTGTTGGGGTGAAGTTGGGCTCTTGCTTAGCTCTTGCTTAGGTTTTAATTAGTGTTGATTTTTAGAAAAGCCCAATTCACCCCCCCTCTTGGGCATCATGATCCTTTCAGTCCTCACGCGACTGCTCGTGATCTTCTGACCTCGTCGACTCTGCTGACTTCGCTGCTTCGACGTCGTCGACCCTGCTGATTCCGACGCGCGCCATCTATCAGTATGTCTAATCAATTTGCATCATCTGATTTGACTTTTTACTTCAGTTCTTCTGATTTGGTCATGATTTATATTCGGAATTAATCTGGAATTTGTCTAATTATTCAACACCTACCGGTTTTAATGTTTATATAAATCTACATATTTACCTACATACTGTTGGTGATCTTCCTCTTCCGAAGGTCCTTAAAAACATAACTTACCATCTACTTTCAGCATAACATGGATTATTACAAGGAGTTTTGGCTTCAGGATGGAAGTTTTCTTCTAGGGCAAAGGTGTATAGGACAAAGATATAGCCCAAAGATGATAAGAACGAACGCTGAAGCTATAGCCGAAGAGTAACATCTTCGTCTTAAGACGATGATAAAGATCAAACATGATGCTGGTCCGAAGATAAAAAGACTAGCCAGTCTCTAATGATTTATGTTATAGTTGTGAATAAATGTTGAGGACACAAATTACTTTTACTCGGGCTGCGTCCCGTGCCTATAAATAGATGAATAGTAGCACTGTACTATTCACGCTGAATTGTAATCGCTCTTGCATCAATACCTTCAAACAAGCCGAAGGTATCAGTGTAATTTGAATTTTGTTATTGCACATATGTGTGTTATAGAATACATATGTGTATGAGCCAATAGATTACATTCATTGTCTTTTCATACATCAATTATTATGAATTATGAAGGAATGTCCTTCATAACCTTTGTCTGAAGATTATTGTATCCAAGAGGAGATAATACTTCGGAGGACGAAAGTCCTTGACCTTTAACAATGTGTTGGCTTGTTCTTGATTCACAGTATTTAAGAACAAGTGACCAACATTGGCGCCCACCTCCGGTGAACTCACTTCCACAACCTTCAACAAGCATTCACCTTCGACATGCGGTCAAAGAAGGCAATAGCGCCAGAGGCTGCCCTTCTTTGAGAGAAGCCTGGAGCCAGAAAAGGAAGGCTACTAGCCCAACACCGCAGGAGGAGTTGGACCAAAAAATCAGAGACCTGGAAGCCATACACCAACAAGTGTAGAGGAAAAGAGAGAAGATGCTTCGGCTAGCCGACCTTTAGAGGAAGATCGATGAAGCTGCTGAAGAAATGCGTCACACCACCCAAGATGACCAAGGACGAAGGCCTCAACAAACAGAGCTTCGTCAAGAAAGTCAAATCAATGATGATGAATGGTATGATGACTTTCATCATGGTAACTTTGCTTTTGATGATGCTTCTCCTCTAGCAGCAGAATTGCAGGATACCCCATGGCCACCATCTTACAAACCACCGCAGCTTCCTATGTACGATGGGCATTTGGATCTGAAGCAGTTTATCATGAGTTACAAAGCAATCATATCCTCATATGGTGGCAACACGGTTGTCATGGCAAAATCTTTCGTCATGGCAGTCAAGAGTGTAGCTTAGACGTGGTATTCTTCCCTTCGTCCGGGAACGATCACATCATGGCAAAAGCTGAAGGACATGCTGGTAACTATATTTCAGGGTTTCTAAACGAAGCCAGTAACCTCCCAAGCCTTATTCCAATGTATGCAAGACCACGAAGAGTACTTGTAAGCATATGTCCGAAGATTTCTACGACTTAGGGCCCAGGCACCAACGGTGCCAAATGAGATTGTTATCAAAGCTATGATCAAGGGGCTCCGACCAGGCCCGACAGAGTAGTATTTTGCTAAGAAGCCACCACAAACTCTGAAAAAGCTCCTTAAGAAGATGGATGAGTACATCAAGGCTGATAATGGCTTTCGACAGAGAAGGGAGGAGGCCTACAGGTATTCTGAGATGACTAGGGGCTTCGGAGGAAGGCTCCACCCTAGGCATGTCAGAACAATCCACAATCCTAGCTCAAATGATGACAGGGCAAACCACACTCAAGGAAACCAACGAAGCTCCCAATCTTCAGGAATGCAACAAAGCTCTTACAGACCACAAGCTCCAAGGGGCAGAGGAGGAAGAAGCTTTAGAGGAATGTTCAACTCCCAACCTAGGAGGTTGTTCTATTTATTCTGCGGGGAGGATAAAGGACATACAACAAGGACGTGTCAAGCCATGATCCAAAAGCAGAAAGAGATAGCTGAAGCCGAAGCACGACAGAATCAGCCGAAGCAAGTCCTGCATACTGCTTCATGCTATTCTCCATACATTCCTGAGTATGTGGGCAATCAATAGCCCACAGCATCAATTGCTTCGGCGAGTCACTCTCAAGCTGCATGGGTTCATCTACCACCACCACAACCTATGGCACCAACCTTGATTCACAATCAACAGCCAGAAGGGCATCCAAGCGCAGCCACATTGCGACACACGAGAGAGATTACCTTATGCAGAGTTCTCCTACAACAACAGTCATCAGACCAATTTAAAGATGTCACCGTTCCAGGCATTCTATGGGAGGAATTGTTGAACTTTGTTGCATTGGGATCAACCTAGAGAGAGGCAGATGTTTGGTCTAGACATTTTGCTCGAAGCCGAGAAGAATATCAAAATGGTCCGAGAGAAGCTGAAGATAGCACAGTCAAGGTGGCAAAGCTATGCCGACACTAGAAGAAAAGAGTTGAGTTTTGAAGTGCGAGTGTTTGCCTGAAGGTGTCACCGATCAGGGGAGTCAAAAGGTTTAGAGTCAAGGGCAAGTTAACACCTCGATATATCGGACCATATCAGATTCAGACAAGACATGGAGAAGTGGCGTACCAGCTCAGCCTACTAGAAAGTCTGTCAGTCGTGCACGATATTTTCCACGTATCTCAGTTGAAGAAATGTTTGTGAGTTCTAGAGGAGCAGTTGCCAACCGAGGACCTTGAAGTCCAAGAAGACTTGACATACATAGAGAAGCTAACTCAAATTCTAGAGACAGTGGATAGAGTCACTTGAAGGAACACCATCAGAATGTGCAAAGTCAAACGGGGCCATCACTCTGAGGAAGAAGCAACCTAGGAGCGAGAGGATGACCTGAAAACCAAGTATCCCAAACTCTTTGCTGGCCAACCCTAAATCTCGAGGGTGAGATTCTTTTAAGGGGAATAGGTTTGTAACATCCTGAATTTGAGGTATAAAATATCTTTGCTTGTATTCACAAATTCACTCAACACCCAAGTGATGATCACTTACCCTGAATTGGCTTAAATAATTACCTACAAAGATCAAGAATAAGTTAAATTTGTTATGTCATTTCAAGGTGTAGACCTCCACGTACACACTGTAGACCTCTCTAAGTGACATATCGTTGTGGTGTTTAGTGCACACATGCGTGTCTGGTGTACTCTAAACTTCAGCCCGATGTTTAGTAATGGCACTGCTCCTATTCAGTGCAATATTCCGTGTTACATCAGACATGTCCAATGCTAATTTGTGGCATGTTTTCTTCGTTTCTTCATGTTACTTTATTTGGGCTTCTTCTGTTTTATGTCTTCATGTTACTTTTAATTTTTAATTTGTTTTTGTATGATAACAAATCAAATTTTTATTTTTATATGTCTATAAGAATAATTGTTATTTATCTTTGTGCTAACACATGCTATATTTTGTTGGATTCATGATTTTGTCTAATGTAGTTTTTATTCTTGAAAGAAAAATGGAGATTATAAATATATAAAATGCAACGAAGCAAATCTGTAATTTCAGTATAAAATATATGTAATAGTTGTTGCATGGGAAAACTAAAATTCAGTGACTTAAATTTTAGCAAGTGCCATATATTAAATAAAAGAAGTTTGGCACTTAGAAATATTTGCTAAATTTTATGTTACTCACCGACACTACCTAGCTAACGTATCTCCAACTCATATAGCTAAAAGACAATCTACATATCCATATCAATTCTCGATAAATTCATTCCAATCATCTTCCTCCATAAAAATAATTATCATAAATTGTTGCCACTTTTTTTAAAAAAACAATTTCATCCAATCAATAATAGTCAAAACTACTCCCTCCGTCCTAAAATTATATTCGTTCTATCTCTTGGTTTGTATGTTTATATTCAAATGTACGATGATGAATCAAGTATTGTATGGATCTTAATTATATAAAATAAATTTTAATATAAGGCAGAATGGATCTTAATTATATAAAATAAATTTTAATATAGGACAGATGGAGTATTGATGTAGAAATAATGGCGCATTACAAGCCTGTTTGATCGTGGCTAACTGTGCTATACTTTGTCTAAGTTTGGTCATTCGAATTGAAGAATTAATCTTAGTCAGAAAAGTCAGGCAAAGTGTGGTAAGTTGGACACTGAACCAAACACGGTACTTTCAATCCAAATACAAAGCCTCCAAAACCTTTCCTAAGGGCTTGTTCGGTTATTTTCAATCCATATGGATTGGAGGTTATTGATACAAATTGAAAGAGATTTTGACTTACTAGGGATTAAAACCCCCTCAATCTCCCTCAACCTATATGGATTGAGGTAGAACCGAACAAGCCCCAAAAAAGATACGTAGTTCATAGGCATAACCGAGCTTGGTGTACCAAACATAGGCATAACCGAGCTTGGTGTACCAAACTTGCTTGGCAGCAGAACTCTAGAAACAATCTTTAGCCAAATAATTACAAAATTCACTTTGATCTTAAAATGATGTCCTATTACTCATTAATCATGTCTTTCCTATTATTATTGCTGTTATAATACTTACAATATCGCCCGGAGACATTCTCCGTCTTCATCCACTGCAAAGCCCCAAAACCCTCACTAAAGCACTGCAAAAGGGCCCTACCTGCTTTGCTATTGCTACCCAGCCGCCATTAATATCACTACCACCAGACCGCCTCACTTTGAATCTCACTCCCCTCCACTCACACGCTCCATCCAATGGAGCTTACTCTCCCCTTCGTCCTCCTCCTCGCACTCCTCGCAAGCCCCTCGCTTCCCCATGCCAATGGCGACGGCGGCAACACGACGACGTACATCGTGTTCATGGATCCGGCGCGAATGCCGTCTGTGCACCGGACACCGGCGCACTGGCATGCGGCGCACCTCGAGTCCCTGTCCATCGACCCGGCCCGCCACTTGCTGTACTCCTACTCCGCCGCCGCGCACGGATTCGCGGCGGCGCTGCTACCGGGCCATTTGCCCCTGCTCCGCAGCAGCCCCGAGGTGCTCCAGGTTGTGCCGGACGAGATGTTCCAGCTCCACACCACGCGCTCCCCAGAGTTCTTGGGCCTTCTCACGCCGGCCTACCAGCCTGCCACGGGCAATCTGGAGGCGGCCACGCACGACGTGGTCATAGGGGTTCTTGACACCGGCGTATGGCCAGAGTCGCCGAGCTTCGCGGGCGGCAACCTGCCGCCACCGCCCGCTCACTGGAAGGGGGTGTGCGAGGCTGGCGTGGATTTCCCGCCGAGCTTGTGCGGGAGGAAGCTGGTGGGCGCGCGCAGCTTCTCGCGCGGCCTCCGTGCGGCAAACGGCGGCGCAATAGGCGTGGGGAAGAGGACGTTCAGGTCGGCCCGGGACAGGGACGGGCACGGCACGCACACGGCGACCACGGCGGCCGGCGCGGTGGTGGCGAACGCAAGCCTGCTCGGGTACGCCACGGGGACGGCGCGCGGGATGGCGCCCGGGGCGCGCGTGGCCGCGTACAAGGTGTGCTGGCCGGAGGGGTGCCTCGGGTCCGACATCCTGGCCGGCATTGACGCCGCTGTTGCTGACGGGGTGGGCGTGCTGTCGCTGTCCCTCGGCGGCGGCTCAGCGCCGTACTTCCGGGACACCGTAGCGGTGGGCGCCTTTGGTGCGGCGGCGGCCGGAGTGTTCGTCTCTTGCTCCGCCGGGAACTCCGGCCCATCCGGATCCACCGTCTCAAACTCCGCTCCGTGGGTCGCCACCGTCGGCGCCGGGACACTGGACCGCGACTTCCCGGCATACGTGATGCTCCCCACGGGCGCGCGCCTGGCCGGCGTGTCCCTCTACGCGGGGCCTTCTCCCTCCCCACGCCCCGCCATGCTCCCGCTCCTCTACGGCAGCGGGCGTGACAACGCCAGCAAGCTGTGCCTCTCCGGGACGCTGGACCCGGCCGCCGTGCGCGGCAAAATAGTTGTGTGCGACCGCGGCGTCAACGCGCGCGTGGAGAAGGGCGCCGTCGTGAAGGCGGCCGGCGGCGCCGGCATGATACTGGCGAACACGGCAGCCAGCGGAGAGGAGCTCGTGGCGGACAGCCACCTGCTCCCCGCGGTGGCGGTGGGGCGCGCGGTGGGCGACAAGATACGGGAGTACGCGGCGCGCGGCGGCGGTAGGCCCATGGCGATGCTGAGCTTCGGCGGCACGGTTCTGGGCGTCCGGCCGTCTCCGGTCGTGGCGGCGTTCAGCTCCCGCGGCCCCAACACCGTGGTGCCGGAGATCTTGAAGCCGGACATGATTGGGCCGGGGGTAAACATCCTGGCCGCCTGGACGGGCGTCGCTGGACCGACCGGACTCGCCAAAGACGGCCGTCGGACTCGCTTCAACATCATCTCAGGTGAGTGGCCCACTGTCCGCACCAAGGTCTTGAGATTCAAAAATTTTGCACTGTCACTACCATGCTCTTGCAGTGTTCAGATTCAAAATTTCTCGTGCTCGGTGCTCAGATTCAAATTTTCACATGTTGTTGTCATGTTGCTGCTAGCCTGTCTGGAATTACAATACTGATTTATTATTACTGCTCCTCCTACTCCTCTACGCATAGACGAGTCGGTCAGTAAAAGACATAATACTGGCAAACAGGGCCTTTTATCAAATTATTACTATCGTGCTGTTGCAGAAAGGCCGTTTCATCTTGAACTTCCATTTGTGTCGTAAGAAATCGCATTTGCTTTCACCAGCTTTTGTCAGGGTTGCACATGTGGTGCTCTCCAGAATACGAACCGCTTGACTTGAAAGGTAACAGCAGCAAGGACAAGTTACCTTTTGCTTTTGCTTTTGCTTTTTTTTCTCTCTCTCTCTCGACAACTCAAAAGGAATCATCAGGCAAGGGGACACTGAATGCACCAATATATTAGCTTAGGCTTTGTCACTGCAAAACATTGCTACAGGAATTGATTTCGTAGTTGAACTACTGACATTCCTCTGTCCTGAATGCACTGCACCGATATATTATTAGCAGTTGACCCCTGTTTGGGTTGGTGCACGTGCACGTGCAGGGACTTCGATGTCATGCCCTCACATCAGCGGGGTGGCGGCGCTGATGAAGGCGGCACACCCAGACTGGAGCCCAGCCGCCATCAAGTCGGCGCTGATGACCACCGCCTACACCGTGGACAACACGAACTCGTCGCTCCGGGACGCGGCGGACGGCTCCCTCGCCAACGCGTTCGCGTACGGCGCCGGCCACGTGGACCCGCAGAGGGCGCTTTCGCCGGGCCTCGTGTACGACATCTCCACGCACGACTACGCCGCCTTCCTCTGCTCCCTCAACTACAGCGCCCCGCACGTCCAAGTGATCACCAAGGCGTCCAACGTCTCGTGCGGGCCCCCGAACAAGTCCCGCCCCGGGGACCTCAACTACCCGTCCTTCTCGGTGGTGTTCGGCGCCCAGAGGCGGAAGACGAAGCCGGCGGCGGCCCTGCGTTTCAGGAGGGAGCTGACCAACGTCGGCCCCGCGGCGTCGGTCTACGACGTGAAGGTGGTCGGCCCCGAGTCCGTCGCCGTCACGGTGACGCCGGCGAGGCTCACGTTCAGGCAGGCCGGGCAGAAGCTCAGGTACTATGTCACCTTTGCGTCCAGGGCTCGGCAAGGCCACGCGAAGCCGGACTTCGGGTGGATTTCCTGGGTCAACGATGAGCACGTCGTCCGCAGCCCCGTCGCGTATACGTGGAAGGTGTGATGTGAGGTTCCCTGCCTGGCGTCCAAGTCTAGCTATTAATCGTGCTGCTGCATAGCAGTAGCTGATGCTGAAGGAATAGGATAGGTTGGTGTAGTTTGCTCACCGCTTCGCAAAGAGAATCGGCGTGAAGCTCTCTTATCTCTCTCTCTCTCTCGGCTGCAGATCTGTACTTGTTTCCTATCTTTCTTTTCGGACATCAAGTAACCCTGAATCTGAATGACGAATCCGCCGTTTGGTGTTTGCCATATATGATATGCTTGCCGGTGAATCTGACTGGATTCCTCTGCTGCCTTGTCAGGTTGTACTGATCTGATTTTTTATATTTCTTTGGTTTAGAGATTGAAGATCTAACCTGTGTATCGATGAAAATGTCCAGCAGATGTTTCTGCTACTTTTGTCCGCACTCCCTACGTGAGCTGCTTGCCTGCCAGTTTCATAGTACAAGGTTGCTACAGGATAGGCATATGCGAAAATTCTTGCCCGAAATCCTCCTACCGTAGTGAAGACACAGCACGGGTCCTCGCTTGGTGGTGTGCCATTTGCAGGACGTTCGATCTGCTTTTGTGGGACACCGCGGAAAAGAAAAGAAAAAGGCTGCGTGCATTGTCTCGCCACGCCGCCTTTCGCCCAGGCAACCGGCGGCATGCGTGCTCCCTAGTCCCTACCAAAGTACCATCCCCGACTCCCCGTGGCCTTCTCTTTCCAGCAGGATCAAGATAAGCAGCGGATGCCCACGCTGACCCGACGTCGCCGCGGCCAATCCCCACGTTGGGAGAGACAGCAAGGAGCCGCGTACTGCGCCGGTCGATGCCGAGAAGATGCTTCTGTTGAGCCCACTTTTGGCCAGCGGTCCGCGGACCAGATGGTCCATGATGGTGACATGGACGGTTCACGCGTGCGGTTGATAAGTTAGAATTTCGAGTTTTTTTGTTTTGTTAGTTAAATGTGTGGGATTAACTCGAGAAAAACGACTTTTAATGGATCCAGACCTCTCCTTTATGTAGATAAAGGGCTACGGCCAATTGAACCCCCGATTTTTACCTTATGCATTAGGAATAGTTCTAGTTTAGCCCTAGTTTAGCGTTCATTTACCTCAAATATTCACCTCTCTTCGGCTCCACGTCGACTAGAGGCGTCTTGGATGGTCTGCCAACGCAAATACACAACCTAGGATCTCTCATCTCCGACGGGTCCCTCCCGAGAGGCGAGATCTAGGTCTGCTGCGGAGAAGACCCTCTACGCCATCGCGGACTGTCCGAGCCCTAGGCGCGGACCGTCCGGACGTACGTATAGGAGGAGCCGCTCCTACGTCAGGTCGCGGACCATCCGGCCCAGGGCCACGGACTGTCCGCGCATCCGCAGAGAGCATTGTCAGGCGGTCCATTCCAGTGTTTGGCGCCCAGATCGGCTACATGCGTTAAGCGAAGGAGAAATTCTTGTCACAATACACGGTAGATCGCCACTAGAATGTTGTCAAACATGGAGAGACCGACGTCGCATCTCTTCTATCTTCGCTTCAAGTCCCCAACGTAAGTAAATCAGACAACATCCAGTCTATTAAACATTGTGTAGGTCAATGACAAGATCAAATGAAACAACAGACTGGAGGGTTAGAAGAATCAATTAGAAAATTAACACATGCGTTGGAGAAGTCCGTTGCTCCTAGTTTTCCATCATATGAAGCTAGTAACAGGATATCTATATGTAATACATCGGCAACAAATGGGGATTCGTAGCCCCAACCATTATATGGTATTGTTGATGAACTCATATCTAGGGTAAATACCACCACCGTCGTCCCTGCTTGGCAGATCGGCGCCCCTGGACACGGTCAGACCGTCTAGCTTTACCTGCCGGATAGTCCGAGGCCGCACCAGAACCACCGCGTGGCGCCCCAATAGCAGCGAACACAACCGGGTAGATCAGATTTACCGCCGGATAGACTAGATACACTTATGCAGAACCTATTGTTGCATTCTATGCACCAAATTATTACACACCATAGCAGCAGTACGTTCCGCCCCCTACATATTTAAACCACAGCGCACCATATGATCACAGACCATATCTTGAAAGCTATATGTTCCTGAATCAAATCCCTAGAACCAATGTAGCTACACGGTGTTGAAGACCACCAGACATGCTTGAGCATTTTCAGAATTCACGATGGTAGTCCTCCTAATGCCGAAACGTGACTAAATGGATCATTAAATCACGTCCTTGACATCCTCTCTCTTAGCCAAGTCATTTTTAACATAGAACCATTGCTTCATCCATGATCTTGGCCATTTTTTCCAAAACGTTAGAACAGGATGCCTCCCATTAGAGCGGTATGTGAAGGAGTAGCAGCCGAAATTGTTGTGATATTGCTCCTATCTGATTGCCTTCGTCCGGTAAGATAATTCGTGGATATTGCAGAAGCAATCGGCATCTGATTCTAGCCCTTGGCTTCTCATCGCCCAGATAAAAACTCTAACTTTAACCAAAGATTCAGGAGTAAGCTCATGAAGTAATATCTCAAACCTCTTCAACACTTCGACTAACATTCTGTGCAGGGGAATACGTAGCCCAGCTTTCATGAAACTTCGGAAAACCACTACTTTGTTTGCCTCAGGAAGAGGAACAATGTTCTCTCCTCCAACTCTCACTACAGATATATCATGAAAATACTTACCCTTCATCGCCTCAATATATCCTTTCTTAACAGTAGATTTTCTGAAGACAACCTAACTTGGCCTCCATGGCTGATCTTTGGCATCATCTGCACCACTATCAGCATCAAAATCATCACTGTCCTCAAAATCTTCAGACAGTCTAGCAAGAATTTCGCTGGTTATTTTCTCAGCGTTGGTCCTTTTCGTATTCTCGTAAAACCCAGCCAATGTGGGGTCTTCTCTTCTCTTCTCTTCGTCCATCTCACCTCTACCTAAGCAAGGAACCGAAGTTAGAAAATGAATACAAATGCAATGGATTAGAAAAAACCAACGTAAGTCGGTGGCACAAAAAATGATTTATCATGATCCTCATATTTATATACAAAAAACAATATAAAGTGGCCCCCACAACTTAGAAAGTTTCGCTATTCTAGCGAAGGGAAGGTGTTTTTTCGGACCTTCGACATAAGGCTTTTGTTCATTTCGCAGTCTGAGTTTATTACAAGGAAATAAACTAATACCGCGAGGTGCTACTGTTGGGGGGCTTTCGTCTGTCGAAGGTCTTCAAAAACAGGATTAACCATTGGTTATCAACATGTTGTCAAGTGAAAGGGAAATAGGCTTACACCTTTTCCTAAATGATTTTGGTGGTTGAATTGTCCAACACAAATAATTGAACTAACTAGTTTGCTCTAGATTATAAGTTCTACAGGTGCCAAAGGTTCAACACAAACCAATAAAAAGTCCAAGAAAGGGTTCAAATAAAAAGAGCAAAAGACAACCGAATGCTGCCCTGGTCTGGCGCACCGGACAGTGTCCGGTGTGCCACCGGACAGTGTCCAGTGTGCCAGGGTGGATTCTCTCCAACTCGCTAGCTTCAGGAATTCTGGGAGCCACTCCGCTATAATTCACCGGACTGTCCGGTGTAGCACCGGACTGTCCGGTGTGCCAGCGGAGTAATGGCTATACAGCGCCAACGGTAGTCTGTAAAGGAACAGTGAAACGCTACAGTACGCGCTTGCGAGCGCAGAAGTCAGAGCAGGCATCAGATGGCGCACCGGACAGTGAACAGGACCTGTCCGGTGCACCACCGGACTGTCCGGTGGCCCATATGTCAGAAGCTCTAACGGTCGAACCCTAAGGGTTGGGTGACGTGGCTGGCGCACCAGACAGTGTCCGGTGGCGCACCGGACTGTCCAGTGCGCCATACGACAGCAGCCTTCTCCAACGGTCATTTTGGTGATTGGGGCTATAAATACCCCCAACCACCACACTTCAATGCATCCAAGTTTTCAGCCATCAAACCTCATACAAGAGCTCTAGACTTCATTACAAGACACAAACAAAGAGATCAAATCCTCTCCCAAGTCCGGAATCACTCCAAACAAATTAGTGACTAGAGAGAGAGACTTTTTGTGTTCTTTTGAGCTCTTGCGCTTATATTGCTTTTCTTCTTCCTTCTTTCTTGTTCTCAACTCAATTGTAATCAAAGCAAGAGACACCAAGTTGTGGTGGTCCTTGTAGTAGACTAAGTGTCCCATTTGATTGAAGAGAAAAGCTCACTCGGTCTAGGTGACCGTTTGAGAGAGGAAAAGGGTTGAAAGAGACCCGGTCTTTGTGACCAACTCAACGGGGAGTAGGTTTGCAAGAACCGAACCTCGGTAAAACAAATCACCGTGTCATCCGCTCTTATTCTCTTGTGATTTGTTTTCACCCTCTCTTTCGGACTCGGTTATATTTCTAACGCTAACCCCGGCTTGCAGTTGTGCTTAAACTTTATAAATTTCAGATTTGCCTATTCACTCCCCCTCTGGGCGACTTTCATCAAGTATTATGAGAGCTTTGACACCAGAACACCTTCGGTGCGGAACGATGGAGGGGCGACGAAGCTAGCTTCGTCATAACAACACAGAAAGACTATGTAAGAAGGTGTCATCTTGAATGCTGAAAGCAAAAGACAATGTTGCCCTTGTATTATTTGTAAATACTGCGTGTAATCGTTGTGGTATAAATGTAATTTCTTATGAAGTTGTACGATTCCCTATAAATAGATGAGCAATGTCCTGCATAAAGTACCTTTGGAAGGGCTGGATACTTGTTGTGTGTAATCTTTTCTATAGAGCACCTTCGTTCTAACTCACTCTGTAGAGCCGAAGGTACGATTTTAAATTCATTATACGAAAGAGGAGAAATGTGATATTGATATATCTAAGATGAGTTATCATGTTTAAACTCCTTTACGTTCTTTACATATTTATTTATTTATGCAACTGAGTCATGATTTACTCAATTAAGTCTTAATATTCATTTTAGAAGGAGTTATCCTGAAGAGATGACTACTTGAGGACGAAGGTTGATTATCTTTTTAACATTATGTTACCTTGTTTTTTATTATACATATCAATTAAGAACAAGTGACCAACAACAGCAAAATCCTCGTACCTCAATGGCATCCTTCTAGAAATTGCTCTCGCCATTGGTTTCCAAAATTGAATCGGATGATGGAGGATGCCATGAGGTAGGAAGGGAGTCGAGTCTACTATGTGGTACACCATTGTGGGTCACCACCCAAATCCTAGGGAGAGAAGGAAGTTGAACGGTTGTGGCTTTCTTTGCATAGTAGAGCATAGTAGAGCAAGAGAGAGAGAGAGAGGCGAATATAGCCTTTTAGATAAAGAACTTTCAGTATTATCATGTGCACCCAAATGGTCAATTCTCGGTAAAGTCTCTTTATCTGGCCCTTATCAAAGAAGAGGTACCAAACCTAAATAAGAGACTATGGAGAATAAAAGCACCCCTCAAAATCAAGATTTTTCTATGGTATCTTCGTAGGGGAGTGCTCCTCACCAAAGACAACCTAGCTAAACGAAATTGGAAAGGAAGTAAAGCATGTAATTTCTGTCAAGGCAATGAAACAATTCAGCACTTGTTTTTCGAATGCCGATTTGCTCGTATGGTATGGAGCATGATGTTTTGGGCGTTAGGAATCCCAAAACCAACTTCCACTTCAAATATGTTCGGGAATTGGCTTTCACAATTTGATAAAAAATTAAAAAATTTAGCCCTACTAGGAGTAGCAACCATCTGTTGGTCACTCTGGCTTAGTAGGAATGATCTGGTTTTTCAAAAGAAATTTAATATGTCTCCTTTGCAGGTTATTTTCACTACTACCCACTGGCTACGGTCTTGGGTTGTACTGCAGAGGCACGATCAACAGTCTATTGTGATGGAAGCTTCACAACGTTTGGAGCAGGTGGCTACGAAGTTCTTATCTCAGGCACATGGGTGGCGTTCTAGTCGTAGGATTGACAGCCATTAAGAATGTGCTTACCATGTTCTTTTTCTTTTCTCTTTTTCTTTCTTTTCTAGGCTGTGTGCATCTTATTGTTGCAGAGGCCGGGAGACGATTTGTATCAAACTTTTAGATGCAATGAAAAATCTTCCTTATCAAAAAAAAAACCTTTTAGATAAAAAAAGCCGTGTTCTTCGGTACTTGTACTTTCTAAAGATCGGAATTGATAAAATCGAAAACCAAAGCATGCGGGATTACCGTTGTCGAATGAGCAACGAGAAAGCCTCTCGAAGATTGATGACCTTTGAAAGGAATTATCGGAACTTCTCACGCTTGGATTAAAATGAACAGACCTTGGTTGCCAAGAACCTCTTCGAATTGGAATGGAATTTGGTGTAGTGAGAATAGGATTATTGACAACTTCAACATAAAAGCGCCTGGAATTATTTGCATGAGCCAATTCCCAAGAGGAAGCTTCTCCAAAAAGGTATAAGTCATATTTCTTCCTCCAATTTAGACCACCAGAACTCCAGATATTGAAAAACACCTTAATTTTTTTTGCATTCATAATACTTGAGATTATAAATGAAGAAACCAACTTGTTTGGAAGAGACTGAGAAGACCTTCAAGGAAGAGTACTGTAAACACATTTGGTAAAAAATAATAATAATTATCCTTTTCGCACTGTGTTACTCCTCAGCTTCCTGTGAAGGAAAGACAACTACAACAGCATAGACATACACAGCACAAGACTCCGACAGACTTATGCATGTCTTTTTGGGAGCTTTGACAATTCACCCATCAGTCCCGCGTCCCGGACTGGAAGATGAGGAAGGCCGTGAGGACGCCGACCACGCCGGTGAGCGCCAGCGCCAGCGTCGGCACCGGCGCGGTCAATCCCACATTCTGCAGCAGCCAAAATTTAACCAACCATGAGAGAACACGACCAAAAATGCATGCCACGGATCAACTGTGTGTCAGCAGAGGCAAGCAAGAAAGACGGCCCCACACCTGAAGCACGCCTTTCCCGGTGGTCAGCTCCACGGCCACCGCTCCGACGAAGCCCAGCATCGCCCCGCGGCTCAGCCACACGTCCAGCCCGCCACCGCCCTTGGCTCCCTGCTCGCACCTCACGCTCAGCAGCCTCACCCTCCTGCCCGCGGGGCGTGCTGACGCCACGCACAGCCGGGGCCAGGGAACAGAGTTCCCTACAGGGAGAAGACGCGAACAAACAAGCGCGGACGAGAGGAGGGGATGAGCCATGGGTGGAGGCCGGAGAGGAGACGGGACAGCGGAGCGCAAGCTTCTGGATTCTTATCCGTGGTGGCGCGCCGTGCTTTATCGTCTGCCGTCCAATGGCTTTGTTTGTCGTGCTGACAAGGCCTGTTGACCGCTTCCCTTCACTTGTAGGACTGTTTGTTTGTATAGTACTAAAATTTCTAAACTTTAACACTTAGGGGGTGTTTGGAAACAAAGTTTTTCTGCAGTTTTGGAAGAATACTGCAGTATTCTCAAATACTGCAGTATTATATACATAATGGTGTTTGGCAAGCTGGGTAAAATCTCTGTTTTCAAAACTGAAGTATTGCAAATACTATAGTTGTTTTAAGTCATTCTAAACTTAGCTCTGGACCTCAGTTTTCAAAACTGCGGTATTATAAACTACGGTATTGTCATAACTAAAGTATAGTATAGTATTTCAAAAACTGTGGTTTTCAAAAACTTTGTTCCCAAACAGGGCCTTATGCTGTTTGGATACAAGACTATAGCACATTAATTACAGCCACGTTACTATTAACCAAGCATGAGGAGGAGAGAGAAAAAGTGAATGTTGTGGGTGGGGGATAGAGTGAAAGGGCTTGGGACCACTTTTAGCTCATTTTAACACCTTTGGAGGAGCTAATATATGCTAAACTTTAGCACAATACTTTTAGTCACCCTATTTATTTCTTTAGTATGGAAACTTTAGCAAAAAGTGCACTACTAGACTTTTTTATGTGTAATACTATAGTGCTTACCAACACTGTTTTTATTGATTGAAAAATATGTGTACATGTTTTGACTAAAAGAGAGGGGGTAGTACTTCACTACAGAGTGTTGTATCCAGTTTCTAATCCAATCTCCTATCTTGGGCTTAACGTGGTAGCAGATGTAGATCATTTCTTTCTTGAACATATTTTGCAGGCCATCACCGTGGGCGGAGTGTTTTCGAAGATCCAGTTATTTCGACATTTCCAGATGCGCCAGTGTCACACCCGGTTTTGGAAGATAAACCGAATGCGAACCATGTACGTGTCAGGATCAGAAATTCACGTACATAGCGATTACATAAATGACTCATCATAGTACAATGTTTCGAATAACAATAAAGAGTAATTAATAATATTACAAACTAGAGTCATTTACATAATATAAATCAAAGTGCACATAATAGAAACGTAGCCAACGTAAACAAACCGACCACAGGTAGCTGACTAGGGAGGTTGCTAGCCTAATCCTTGAACTCATCGAAGTCCTGAAACTCATGGAGATCCACCTCGACGCCTTCTTCTCCTATACCTGAGCAAAGGTTGCACCAAAGGCAACCTGGTGTTTTGTAAAAGTAAGGGTGAGTACATGTTGGAACTTGCTCTCTGTTGCAAGGGGATCCAACGGGAGGTGTAGTGACGTAAACAGGGTTCTCGCGCAAGATGGTAATAGCTCTGTTAATCTAGCCTCTCACGGGCACTGTGCGGGGGTATTTATAGGTATCTGAGTGCCCAGCGTCCTGTGTTAAGGACGCATGTGCCCTCAGACACCTAGGTTATCCCCAGAATATTCCCATAAAGCAGGGTTACAGACTGTAATTACAGGGATGCCTTTACAAATTAGGCCCGTAACACGCAGCGGCCACGCAGGGCCCGTTACAATGGGCCGGATCACACGTGGGCCTCCGTGCTGGACGAGGCCGCACGGTGGGATGACCTCGTCGCAGGTCTTCGTCTGATGTCGTATGGGGCGAAGGGTGTCCCTACCCGTTGTCTTGTCTCTGTTGGACCAACGACTGCAGCGAAGGCCTCGAGCGAAGGGTGGCGTCTTTGCCTTCGCCCCAACATTTGCCCTCCGAGGGACCAGTTCGACTAAGTCATCTGGTGCCGAAGACGTCGCTAGATGGCGGAGACGCTGCCCTCGCTCGAAGTGGTTCCGCGGGGGTTTTTGACATGACCGTTGATTGACACCGTACTATTGGACTGCGGGTTTCCTGAAGCGCCGCGCCCTGTGTATAAAAGGGGGCGGGGGGCAGCGCGTTTTGAACTTCACTTTCCATGCTCCGTGAAAACCCTAGCCGCCTTTTCCACCGTCTGGCTGCTCGTTTGCCCTCCTTGCTCTTGTTCGCCGGAGATCTGGCTCGAGTGAAGCAGTCCGCCCGCCGCCGCCGACGGTACGTAGCGATGCCGACCTCTTCTTCTTCCGCTGCCGCTATGCCGCCGGCCGACGCGTCGTCTGAGGAAACGGTGAGTACTTTGGCGGCGGAGGAGTTGCGCGCCGGCGATACGATGGATTTTGGTGTGTCGCGGATGTCGTCGGTCCGCGTGCAAGATATGCAGCGGCTGGGTTACTTTGGCGGCGGAGTCGCTCGTGTCCCGGGGACGGAGGAAGTCCCCGAGCCGGAAGGCAAGTTGGTTGTGTTCGAGGTGTTCTTCGCCGCCGGTCTCCGCCTGCCTGCGCACCGATTTGTTGGAGAAGTCCTGCGCAGATTTAACGTTCAGATCCATCAGTTGACTCCGAATGCCGTGGTGGCTCTGTCGAAGTATGTCTGGGCGACGACTTCGTACGGCGGACAACCATCAGTCGAAGTCTTCGCGAAGTACTATTGCCTGCACTAGCAGAAGAGGATGATTGGAGATGAAGTTGCCCAGTTTGGGTCCTGTACATTTACGCCGAAGACCGACAAGACCACGATGGAGGTAGTTGAGTTGGTTCCTTGCGCCCGCAACAAGTGGGGCAATTGGCATGAGTTCTGGTTCTACGTCGCGGAGGGTACCGTCGAAGACCATCCGGGGCTCCCCGTGTCCGAGATGTGCTCGCATTTTTACTCAGCATACCTGAAAGGGAAATGTGCCCTTGGGCCATTTCTAAGTATTTTGGTGATTGAGTGCCAACACATGTGCTTAATTGTGAATTTGTGTACATGGATGAACAAGGTGCAAATCATGAAGTAAAGGTATGTTTCTAAGCCTTAGTACATTGGTTTTATGGACTAACATATTTGTCTAAGTGTTAGAAACAGAAAGAAGAAAAAGAGAAAAGGGGAGAGAAAGACTTGGCTGTGTGCAGCCAAGTCTCAGCTCGGTCTGGAGCACCGGACTGTCCGGTGTGCACCGGACAGTGTCCGGTGCGCCAGGCTGCCTCGACTCGAACTGGCTGCTCTCGGGAATTCGCCGACGGCGTACGGCTAAAATTCACCGGACTGTCCGGTGTGCACCGGACTGTCCGGTGAGCCAACGGTCGGCCAGGGCCAACGGTCGGCCGCGCAATCCGCGCGGGACACGTGGCCGAGCCAACGGTCGGAAGACGGCACCGGACTGTCCGGTGTGCACCGGACTGTCCGGTGCGCCAACGGCTCGCAGATCTCCAACGGGCTGCAACGGTCGGCAGCGCCAGAAAAGGAAACAAATCGGGCACCGGACAGTGTCCGGTGTGCACCGGACTGTCCGGTGCCCCCGACGACAGAAGGCAAGGATGGCCTTCCGGATTTGCTCTCAACGGCTCCTAGCTGCCTTGGGGCTATAAAAGGGGCCCCTAGGCGCATGGAGGAGACACACAAGCAACCTTTGAGCATTCTTGATCATCCACACTAAGTCTCTGCGCATTCGTTTGTGTTTCTAAGTGATTCGAGCTCTGTTCTAAGTGAGAACTCTGAGATAGTCTTGTGAGCTCGATTCTTGGCCGTGTGTGCGCGCTTTTGCTGTGGATTTGTGTGTGTTGCTTCCCTCCCTTACTCTGTGCTTCTTGTGATCATATACTTGTAAGGGCAAGAGACTCCAATTTGTGGAGATTCCTTGCAAACGGGATAGTGAAAAGCAAAGCAAAACACCGTGGTATTCAAGTGGGTCTTTGGACCGCTTGAGAGGGGTTGATTGCAACCCTCGTCCGTTGGGACGCCACAACGTGGAGTAGGCAAGCGTTGGTCTTGGCCGAACCACGGGATAAACCACTGTGTCAACTCTGTGATCAATCTCTTGTGGTATTGTGTTTTGTTGAGACTTCTCTTTTAGCCACTTGGCAATTATTGTGCTAATACATAACAAGTTTTTGTGGCTTAAGTTTTAAGTTTCACAGGATCACCTATTCACCCCCCTCTAGGTGCTCTCAATTGGTATCAGAACCGTTCTCTTCACAAAGGGACTAACCGCCCGAAGAGATGGATCCTAAGGGGAAGGGTATTGTGATCAATGACAAAGAGAAGGAATCCTTCGTCAACGAGCCGAAGGACGATAAGCCTACCGACTCCGGCTCGGGCCAAAGACGGAAGGAAGGGAAGAAGAAGAAGACAAGGCGTATCAAGGAGATCGTCTACTACGACAGCGACGAGTCCACTTCTTCCCAAAAGGACGAGGACCACAACGACTACGAGAGGAGAAAACCGGTTAATTCGAACTTTTCCTTTGATTACTCTCGTATTCCGCAAAGTTCACATTCTCATCTGCTCTCCATTCCACTTGGCAAGCCCCCACACTTTGATGGAGAGGACTACGGATTTTGGAGCCACAAAATGCGTAGTCATCTATTCTCTCTCCATCCTAGTATATGGGAGATTGTAGAGAGTGGAATGCACTTTGATAGTTCGGATAGTCCCATGTTCATTAATGAACAAATTCATAAGAATGCACAAGCTACTACTGTTCTTCTAGCTTCCTTGTGCAGGGATGAATACCATAAGGTGAGCGGCTTGGATAACGCCAAGCAAATATGGGACACCCTCAAGATTTCTCATGAGGGGAACGACGTCACCTTACTCACCAAGATGGAGTTGGTGGAAGGCGAGCTTGGACGGTTCGCAATGATAAGGGGCGAGGAGCCGACGCAAACATACAACCGGCTCAAGACCCTTATCAACAAGATAAGGAGCTACGGAAGCACACGATGGACGGACCACGACGTCGTCCGCCTAATGCTCAGGTCATTTACCGTTCTTGATCCTCACTTGGTGAACAATATACGTGAAAATCCCAGGTACACCAAGATGTCGCCCGAAGAAGTTCTTGGAAAATTCGTTAGCGGGCGAATGATGATCAAGGAGGCGAGGTATGTGGACGACGCCTTGAATGGTCCGATCAACGAGCCGCAACCCCTTGCTCTCAAGGCAACACGAAGCAAGGAGGCGCTACCTAGCAAGGTGGCACAGATTGAGGCGGCTGGCCTTAATGATGAAGAGATGGCTCTCATCATCAAAAGATTCAAGACGGCGCTAAATGGTCGCAAGGGGCAGCCAAGCAAGACCAAGACAAAGGGGAAGCGCTCATGCTTCAAATGCGGTAAGCTTGGTCATTTTATCGCTAACTGTCCCGATAATGAAAGTGACCAGGAAAAGGGGAACAAAAGAGAGAAGAAGAAGCAATACAAGAAGGCAAAGGGCGAGGCGCATCTAGGAAAGGAGTGGGACTCGGATTGCTCCTCCTCCGACTCCGACAACGAAGGACTCGCCGCCACTGCCTTCAACAAATCGGCTCTCTTCCCCAACGAGCGTCTCACTTGCCTTATGGCAAGGGAGAAGAAGGTGAGTACTCAAGACTCCACTTATGCTTCTTCTAGTGATAGTGAGTCTAGTGATGATGATGACATAGATTATTCTTGCTTGTTCAAAGGCTTAGATAGATCTAAAATTAATAAGATTAATGAGTTGATAGATGCTTTAAATGACAAGAATAGATTACTAGAAAAACAAGAGGATCTTTTATATGAGGAGCATGATAAATTTGTTAGTGCACAAAATTCTCTTGCTCTAGAAATTAAAAGAAATGAAATGCTTTCTAGTGAACTATCTACCTGTCATGAAACCATTTCTACCTTACAAGGTGTTAAAAATGATTTAAGTGCTAAATTAGAAGTAGCATATAAATCTAATTCCTGTGTTGAACATGTTGAAATTTGTACTAGGTGTAAAGATTTTGATGTTAATGCTTGTAGTGAACACTTAGTGTCAATTTCAAAACTAAATGATGAAGTGGCTAGTCTTAATGCCCAACTTAAGACTAGCAAGAATGAAGTTGATAAAATAAAATTTGCAAGGGATGCCTACACGGTTGGTAGACACCCCTCAATTAAGGATGGGCTTGGCTTCAAGAGGGAAGCCAAGAACTTAACAAGCCATAAGGCTCCCATCTTCGTCAAGGAGAAAGGGAAGGCCCCTATGGCTAGTAGTGCTAAAAAGAACCATGCTTTCTTATACCATGATAGGAGACATGCTAGAAGTGCTTATAATGATTTTGATTCACATGTTTATGATTCTCATGCCATGATTGCCTCTAGTTCCTCTCATAAGCATGATAGAGATATGAGTAGGAGAAATGTTGCGCATATGCCTAGGAGAAATTTTGCTCATGTTCCTAGAAAAGTTGTAAACAAACCTTCTACCATTTATTATGCTTGCAATACTCCCTTTGCTATTTGTAGAAAGGGTAAGAAGGTAGTTGCTAGGAAATTAGGGGCTAGATGCAAGGGAGATAAATCTTGCATTTGGGTCCCTAAAGATATTTGTGTTAACCTTGCAGGACCCAACATGAGTTGGGTACCTAAGACCCAAGCCTAAATTTGCCTTGCAGGTTTATGCATCCGGGGGTTCAAGCTGGATTATCGACAGCGGATGCACAAACCATATGACGGGGGAGAAGAAGATGTTCACCTCCTACGTCAAGAATAAGGATTCCCAAGATTCAATTATATTCGGTGATGGGAATCAAGGCAAGGTAAAAGGGTTAGGTAAAATTGCAATTTCTAATGAGCATTCTATATCAAATGTATTCCTAGTGGAGAGTCTTGGATATAATTTGCTATCTGTTAGTCAATTATGTCAAATGGGATATAATTGTTTATTTACAAATGTAGATGTGTCTGTCTTTAGAAGATGTGATGGTTCACTAGCTTTTAAGGGTGTACTAGACGGCAAGCTTTACTTAGTAGATTTTGCAAAAGAAGAAGCCGGTCTAGATGCATGCTTAATGGCTAAGACTTGCATGGGCTGGCTGTGGCATCGCCGCTTAGCACATGTGGGGATGAAGAATCTCCACAAGCTTCTAAAGGGAGAACACGTGATAGGTCTAACCAATGTTTATTTCGAAAAAGATAGACCTTGTGCAGCTTGTCAGGCAGGTAAACAAGTTGGAGGAGCACATCACAGCAAGAATGTGATGACCACGTCAAGACCTCTGGAGCTGCTGCATATGGACCTCTTCGGACCCGTCGCCTATCTAAGCATAGGAGGAAGTAAGTATGGTTTAGTTATTGTTGATGACTTTTCCCGCTTCACTTGGGTGTTCTTTTTGCAGGATAAGTCTGAAACCCAAGGGACCCTCAAGCGCTTCCTCAGGAGAGCTCAAAATGAGTTTGAGCTCAAAGTGAAGAAGATAAGGAGCGACAACGGGTCTGAGTTCAAGAACCTTCAAGTGGAGGAGTTTCTTGAGGAGGAAGGGATCAAGCACGAGTTCTCCGCTCCCTACACACCACAGCAAAATGGTGTGGTAGAGAGGAAGAACAGGACGCTAATCGATATGGCGAGGACGATGCTTGGAGAGTTCAAGACCCCCGAGTGCTTTTGGTCGGAAGCTGTGAACACGGCTTGCCACGCCATCAACAGGGTCTACCTTCACCGCCTCCTCAAGAAGACTTCGTATGAGCTACTAACCGGTAACAAACCCAATGTATCTTACTTTCGTGTTTTTGGGAGCAAGTGCTACATTCTAGTGAAGAAGGGTAGAAATTCTAAGTTTGCTCCCAAAGCTGTAGAAGGGTTTTTATTAGGTTATGATTCAAATACAAAGGCGTATAGGGTCTTCAACAAATCATCGGGTTTGGTTGAAGTCTCTAGCGACGTTGTATTTGATGAGACTAATGGCTCTCCAAGAGAGCAAGTTGTTGATTGTGATGATGTAGATGAAGAAGATGTTCCAACGGCCGCTATACGAACCATGGCGATTGGAGACGTTCGGCCACAGGAACAAGATGAACGAGATCAGCCTTCTTCCTCAACAACCGTGCATCCCCCAACTCAAGACGACGAACAGGTTCATCAAAAGGAGGCGTGTGATCAAGGGGGAGCACAAGATGATCATGTGATGGAGGAAGAAGCGCTACCGGCACCTCCAACCCAAGTTCGAGCGATGATTCAAAGGGATCATCCCGTCGACCAAATTTTGGGTGACATTAGCAAGGGAGTAACTACTCGATCTCGATTAGTTAATTTTTGTGAGCATTACTCTTTTGTCTCCTCTATTGAGCCTTTCAAGGTAGAGGAGGCCTTGCTAGATCCGGATTGGGTGTTGGCCATGCAGGAGGAACTCAACAACTTCAAGCGCAATGAAGTTTGGACGCTGGTGCCTCGTCCCAAGCAAAATGTTGTGGGAACCAAGTGGGTGTTCCGCAACAAACAGGACGAGCACGGAGTGGTGACAAGGAACAAGGCTCGACTTGTGGCAAAAGGTTATGCCCAAGTCGCAGGTTTGGACTTTGAGGAGACTTTTGCTCCTGTGGCTAGGCTAGAGTCCATTCGTATCTTGCTAGCATATGCCGCTCACCATTCTTTCAGGTTGTACCAAATGGATGTGAAGAGCGCTTTCCTCAACGGGCCGATAAAGGAGGAGGTGTACGTGGAGCAACCCCCTGGCTTCGAGGATGAACGGTACCCGACCACGTGTGTAAGCTCTCTAAGGCGCTCTATGGACTTAAACAAGCCCCAAGAGCATGGTATGAATGCCTTAGAGATTTCTTAATTGCTAATGCTTTCAAGGTTGGGAAAGCCGATCCAACTCTTTTTACAAAGACATGTGATGGTGATTTGTTTGTATGCCAAATTTATGTCGATGACATAATATTTGGTTCTACTAATCAAAAGTCTTGTGAAGAGTTTAGCAGGGTGATGACGCAGAAATTCGAGATGTCGATGATGGGCGAGTTGAACTACTTCCTTGGATTCCAAGTGAAGCAACTCAAGGACGGCACCTTCATCTCCCAAACGAAGTACACGCAAGATTTGCTAAAGCGGTTTGGGATGAAGGACGCCAAGCCCGCAAAGACGCCGATGGGAACCGACGGACACACCGACCTCAACAAAGGAGGTAAGTCCGTTGATCAAAAAGCATACCGGTCAATGATAGGGTCTTTACTTTATTTATGTGCTAGTAGACCGGATATTATGCTTAGCGTATGCATGTGTGCTAGATTTCAATCCGATCCTAAGGAGTGTCACTTGGTGGCGGTGAAGCGAATTCTTAGATATTTAGTCGCTACGCCTTGCTTCGGGATCTGGTATCCAAAGGGGTCTAACTTTGACTTGATTGGGTACTCAGATTCCGACTATGCTGGATGTAAGGTCGATAGGAAGAGTACATCGGGGACGTGCCAATTCTTAGGAAGGTCCCTGGTGTCATGGAACTCTAAGAAACAAACCTCCGTTGCCCTATCCACCGCTGAGGCCGAGTACGTTGCCGCAGGTCAGTGTTGCGCGCAACTACTTTGGATGAGGCAAACCCTCAGGGACTTTGGCTACAATCTGAGCAAAGTCCCACTCCTATGTGATAATGAGAGTGCTATTCGAATAGCGGAAAATCCTGTTGAGCACAGCCGCACAAAGCACATTGACATCCGGCATCACTTTTTGAGAGACCACCAGCAAAAGGGAGATATCGAAGTGTTTTATGTTAGCACCGAGAACCAGCTAGCCGATATCTTTACCAAGCCTTTAGATGAGAAGACCTTTTGCAGGTTGCGTAGTGAGCTAAATGTCTTAGATTCGCGGAACTTGGATTGAAATATAGCATACATGTATTTATGCCTTTGATCATGTTCATTCTGCATTTTGTTGCTTATTATGGTGCTCAAGTTGTACAAACACTCCCCGGACCTCACAAGTCCGTTGCAAAGTGATGCACATATTTAGGGGGAGATGTGTTACAACTTGACCCTTTGAGACTAACCATATGTTTGAGTTTGCTTGTTTTAGTCACAAAGGAGAATTGAAAGAGAAAAGGTGGACTTGGACCATGAAAGACTTCCACTGCACTCCGATGAGGGGTAACTTATTTCCAAGTTCATCTCATGAACTCTTGTCGCCATTTGCTCTTAATTGAAGATTTTTGGTGAGGCAATGGGGTTAAAGGGCCAAAATTTATCCCGTTTTGGTGCTTGATGCCAAAGGGGGAGAAAATAAAGGCCAAAGTGATAAATGGATCAGCTACCACTTGAGAGATTTTGAAAATAGTAGAATAGAGCTTTTGGTTTGTCAAAACTCTTTTGTTGTCTCTCTTGTCAAAAGTTGGCTTCTTGTGGGGAGAAGTATTGATTATGGGAAAAAGGGGGAGTTTTTGATCAAACTCTTTTGGAATGACTCTCTTTATGCTTCAACATGTGTGTTTGACTTAGAGATAGAGATTTGAGTTTGATTTGCAAAAACAAACCAAGTGGTGGCAAAGGATGATCCATATATGCCAAAATTGATTCAAAATAAATTTGAGTTATTATTTGAAGTGTTTTTGTACTTGTTCAACTTGCTTTATGTTGTGTTGGCATAAATCACCAAAAAGGGGGAGATTGAAAGGGAAATGTGCCCTTGGGCCATTTCTAAGTATTTTGGTGATTGAGTGCCAACACATGTGCTTAATTGTGAAGTTGTGTACATGGATGAACAAGGTGCAAATCATGAAGTAAAGGTATGTTTCTAAGCCTTAGTACATTGGTTTTATGGACTAACATATTTGTCTAAGTGTTAGAAACAGAAAGAAGAAAAAGAGAAAAGGGGAGAGAAAGACTTGGCTGTGTGCAGCCAAGTCTCAGCTCGGTCTGGAGCACCGGACTGTCCGGTGTGCACCGGACAGTGTCCGGTGCGCCAGGCCGCCTCGACTCGAACTGGCTGCTCTCGGGAATTCGCCGACGGCGTACGGCTAAAATTCACCGGACTGTCCGGTGTGCACCGGACTGTCCGGTGAGCCAACGGTCGGCCAGGGCCAACGGTCGGCCGCGCAATCCGCGCGGGACACGTGGCCGAGCCAACGGTCGGAAGACGGCACCGGACTGTCCGGTGTGCACCGGACTGTCCGGTGCGCCAACGGCTCGCAGATCTCCAACGGGCTGCAACGGTCGGCAGCGCCAGAAAAGGAAACAAATCGGGCACCGGACAGTGTTCGGTGTGCACCGGACTGTCCGGTGCCCCCGACGACAGAAGGCAAGGATGGCCTTCCGGATTTGCTCTCAACGGCTCCTAGCTGCCTTGGGGCTATAAAAGGGGCCCCTAGGCGCATGGAGGAGACACACAAGCAACCTTTGAGCATTCTTGATCATCCACACTAAGTCTCTGCGCATTCGTTTGTGTTTCTAAGTGATTCGAGCTCTGTTCTAAGTGAGAACTCTGAGATAGTCTTGTGAGCTCGATTCTTGGCCGTGTGTGCGCGCTTTTGCTGTGGATTTGTGTGTGTTGCTTCCCTCCCTTACTCTGTGCTTCTTGTGATCATATACTTGTAAGGGCAAGAGACTCCAATTTGTGGAGATTCCTTGCAAACGGGATAGTGAAAAGCAAAGCAAAACACCGTGGTATTCAAGTGGGTCTTTGGACCGCTTGAGAGGGGTTGATTGCAACCCTCGTCCGTTGGGACGCCACAACGTGGAGTAGGCAAGCGTTGGTCTTGGCCGAACCACGGGATAAACCACTGTGTCAACTCTGTGATCAATCTCTTGTGGTATTGTGTTTTGTTGAGACTTCTCTTTTAGCCACTTGGCAATTATTGTGCTAATACATAACAAGTTTTTGTGGCTTAAGTTTTAAGTTTCACAGGATCACCTATTCACCCCCCCTCTAGGTGCTCTCAATACCCGCCTTTTGAAGTGGCGGAGGAGGATGCGGACGAAGGGGCCCTTCGGTGCGCCGCCGGCCTGAGCAGTGGGCGCGATTTGGTTGAGGAATTTGTGGCGTACGGGGTATGGCCTTTGGCGCATGGCTGGGCGTTGGGCGAAGTGTGCCCTCGCCAGATGCCTTCCCATGGTGGGAAGCTGGTGCGAAGTCCTGTCTTCGCGCTGGATCTGCAAAGCCGCGATCCGGCCGCCTTTGTGCGTGAGGCGGAGGATGGGGCGATGCGGATCGTTGGTCGGTACGTGCCGAGGATAGAGGGTCAGCGTAGCTGGGATATCCGCGGGTCGAATGACCGTTTGAACAGGGTTTTTGAATTGAATCGACTGCCGTATGGCGGTTATCCCGGCCAAGACGATGTGGATCGTCGCGGAAAGAAACCGGTGGTAGAGTCTGGAGACGACCCCGCGCCGGCGGCCGCCCCATCCTCTAAGAAGAGGAAACTAGGTACTGCTATGGGAGGACTTGGGGTTTCCGATGGTTTTGCTATAGAATTGATGAGGACATGCGCGGCCCCGGGGGAAGGATGTCTTCGCCCGAGCTCCGGGAGTCTTCGGCGCAGATGCTGAGGGTTACCGGGGGTTGGTGGCCTAGGAATGTTCCTATCCCCCGCGCGGCCGGCGAAGACTTTTTTACATCTCGCATGTTTTATGAATGGAAAGTGTTTCCTTACGGGCGGAATATTGCTGCTGTTGTGTCGGCAGTGATGGACAAGGATCGCCAGGGAGCTGCACAGAAGCGCCAGGCGGTCGTTAGGCTTCATGAAGCCAGGCCGAAGAGGCAGCGGGGGGCTGCGAAGGCTGCTGCCCCCGGCGGAGGCCAGCCGCCGCTGGCGGCGAAGTCGGCCGTCCCTGCATCCAGCAGGGCGCCGGAGGCTGCGGCTGCCGTCGGTGGTTCCAAGTCTGGGAAGGCTGCACCGGCGTCCAGCAGGGTGCCGGAGGCCGCGAAGGCGGCCCGAGGTTTGCCACCGCCGGGCAAGCGCGTCGCCGACTTCGCCACCGACATTAGTGTGGATGACTATCTTGTTGGTAAGCCGTTGGCTCGATTTTCTTTTCTTTTTTTTCTTTTTTTTGTAATTTGTTGATACGTCGCAGGGTCGGACGAAGGCCAACTTGTCGTTGTTCCGCCTGCCGCGGCGACCACGGCGGCTGCCGGAGTGCCAAAGGCGAAGGGCGGTGCCCTTTGTGCTGGCGGCGAGATGCCGGCACTCACTGCTGTGAGGGACGAGGCGGGTGCTATGTCCCGCCGGCTGAAGGAGATGAAGGAGGCGCTAAGTCAGGTACGCTGAGCTAGACTTCGTTTTTTTACCGGCTGCACCGGGGCTGTGGTCTTATGTGTGTCTTGTAGGCGGCTGACTTCGCAGACCGCGCGACGTCAGGGGCCCTGACGGCAGTTGTGTCTGCCGAAGTCGAGAGACTTCGGACGCAACATGCTGACGCCGTCCGGGAGAAGTCGGCCGCCGACAGTAAGTGCCGCAAGCTGGCGGACAAGGTGGCCGCGCTGGAGGGGGAGAAGACTGACCTCCGGCGTCAACTGGCGGAGGAGAGGAAGGAGGCCAATGAGGCCCTCGCCAAGGCGCAGGCTGCGCAGGCGGAGGCCAATTTGGCGCGAGTGGACGGCGGTCTTGCCAGGGAGCACGCCGAGCAGTTGGAGGAGCGGCTCCGCGCTCTGCAGAGCCGTGTGGAGAGGGCCGAGGCCGCGACGTGCACGGAGGCTGAGCGGACTCGCAAACAACTTATGGATTCATACCATGAGCTGGGCGCGCGGACCGCTGACTTCGAAGTGCCGGACCGAGAGCCCGGACTTCGCTGCCTGGAGTGGGTACAGGAGGAGTTGCAGGCGCTCCCCAATACCGTGGAGGGGTTTATGTCTTATGCTTCCCTAGTCACCTGCGTGGGGGCGATGAACGCGCTCTCTCGCGAAGGGTGCCGGCACTATGAAGTCTTCGACCAAGCTGATGAGGATTTCGAGCGTGATATCTACAAGGTTGAGGACCCTATATTGAAGGAATCCGCCGGAGCCCTCTACGACCGGATGTGGGGCCCCCACGGTCGAGAGGTGGTCAGGGAACGGGCCGAGATGGCGAGGGGTCAGGTAATGTTTGGCTTTTGTTTGGTGTTTGTTGGATGTGGGCTATGTATGGGTTTGCTGAATTTGTGTGTTGTGTCTCAGGCGGCGCGTGGCGAGAGAGTGGATGACTTTGGGGCTTTGAACAGCGCGCTGCCTGACCCGGAGTCGAACCCAGCGGAGGCCGCCCTGGAGCCGCCCCCGGAGACCGCCGAAGGCGCCCCTGATGCCCCCGCAGCCGCTGCGGCCGGCGGAGGCCCGCCCCCGGAGACCGCCGAAGGCGTTCCTGATGCCCCCGTAGCCGCTGCGGCCGGCGAAGGCCCGCCGCCAACTGCTGCGCCGAGGGCTGAGGATCCTGTGACGGTGGCGGCGGAGGCGACAGCGGAGGCTCCCGCGACGGCTGGGTCTTCGCAGGTGGCGTAGTGGTTGTGGGTAGTTAGGGAATTTTGGATATGTTGCTGAATCTTGGTTGCTGCGTAGGTTCAAGATTTTGGGCCTGCGCACGCAACCGCCACTACTAATTTTTTGGCGGCTTCGACCGTGGATGATGGTAATAAATCGGATGGCTCTGCATCTAAGTTTTCTGATTTTGGTGACTCTGGGAGCTCGGTTGAGTGGACTGAGGAGTCGTCGGATGAGGACTTGGACTACTTTGCGGCCTTAGATGTGGCAGCGACGGAGGCTTCACCGCACGCTGCGGATGCAGAAGATGTGCCTGGTCCGAGTACTGGGCGTAGGCGGCGAAGGCGGTTGCGAAGCATAGAGTGAGTGGGGCGGACGGCGGTCGACTTCGTGTGAGTAGGGCTGGCCGGCAGGAACTGTTGTCCTTGCCGGCCGCCGTGAGTACAGGTGAGGGGGAATTGCGAAGTCTTTTTGCGGGTGAGGAGCTTAGGATAATGTTATTTAACTATAGGGAGATGAGAATTATTCCGAAGGTTGAGCCGATGTAGAGTGTGATGCCCTCACTTGTACATGTGTAATGGCTTGTATGATGAAGTTGTGTGCCCTCGCACATTCGGCTATGCTCGCGAAGGCGTTACGTACTTGGTCAGGTGTAATTGTTATGCTGGACTGGTGCGCGTGTAGTCGGTCTTTGCGCGGACTGTTGCGCGGATAGTCGATTCTTCGCACTTATTGCGCTAGCCCGGCTGCACCCGTAGGCGACTTCTGCACGGATAGTCTCCACGGTAGACTTCAGTTTTTCGCACTTGTTGTGCTAGTCCGGCTGCACCCTTAGGCGACTTCTGCACGGATAGTCTTCGCGGTAGACTTTGATTTTTCGCACTTGTTGTGCTAGTCCGGCTGCACCCTTAGGCGACTTCTGCACGGTAAGTCTTCGCGGTAGACTTCGATTTTCCACACTTATTGTGCTAGTCCGGCTGCACCCTTAGGCGACTTCTGCACGGATAGTCTTCGCGGTAGACTTTGATTTTCCGCACTTATTATGCTAGTCCGGCTGCACCCTTAGGCGACTTCTTGAGAGCACCTAGAGGGGGGGGGTGAATAGGTGATCCTGTAAAACTTGAAAAACTTAAGCCACAAAAACTTGGTTAATCGTTAGCATAGTAAATGCCAAGTGGCTAGAGAGGAATCTCAACAAAACACAATAACCCCAAGAAATCAATCACAGAGATGGCACGGTGGTTATCCCGTGGTTCGGCCAAGACCAACGCTTGCCTACTCCACGTTGTGGTGTCCCAACGGACGAGGGTTGTAATCAACCCCTCTCAAGCGGTCCAAAGACCCACTTGAATACCACGGTGTTTTGCTTGCTTTACTCAATCCCGTTTGCGAGGAATCTCCACAACTTGGAGCCTCTCGCCCTTACACTTGAAATTCACAAAGAAGCACAGAGCAAGGGAGGGATTAGCAACGCACTCAAGACAAGAAATCACAGCAACACCACGCACACAAGTTGCAATGAGAGCTCATAACACAACTCAATGAATTCACCACTCAACTAGAGCTCTAATTGCTATCGCAAAGAATCAAAGGCGCGGAATCAATGTCTTGGTGATTAGGAATATTGTAGGAATGCTTGGTGTTCTCCTCCATGCGCCTAGGGGTCCCTTTTATAGCCCCAAGGCAGCTAGGAGCCGTTGAGAGCAATCTAGGAAGGCTGATCTTGCCTTCTGTCGACTGGCGCACCGGACAGTCCGGTGCACACCGGACACTGTCCGGTGCCCGATTCCTTTCCATAAATGGCGCAGTCGACCGTTGGTGGCCAGAGAGCCGTTGGCGCACCGGACATGTCCGGTGCACACCGGACAGTCCGGTGCTTTCTTCTAGCCGTTGGCTCGGCCACGTGTCCCGCGTAGATTGCGCGGCCGACCGTTGGCCCGACCGACCGTTGGCTCACCGGACAGTCCGGTGCACACCGGACAGTCCGGTGAGTTATAGCCGTACGTCGCCGGTGAATTCCCGAGAGCGACGATTTCACCTGTGAACGGCCCACCGGACAGTCCGGTGCACACCGGACAGTCCGGTGAATTATAGCCGTACACCGCCGTCGAAGTCCCGAGAGCAGCCTGTTTGCCAGAGCAGCCTGGCGCACCGGACACTGTCCGGTGCACCACCGGACAGTTCGGTGCTCCAGACTGAGCAAAGTCTTGGCTGCTCGAGCCAAGGCATTTCCAATTGGATTTTTCCTGTTTCCAGCACTTAGACACAATACATTAGTCCATAAAACAATGTACTAAGTCTTAGAAACATACCTTTATCCTTGATTTGTACTTTGTCCACCTTTTTACACTTAGGCACTTGTGTTGGACACTAAATCACCAAAATACTTAGAAATGGCCCAAGGAGTAATGCTCACAAAAATTAACTAATCTCGAGCGAGTAGTTACTCCCTTGCTAATATCACCCAATATTTGGTCGACGGGATGATCCCTTTGGATCGTCGCTCGAACTTGGGTTGGAGGTGCCTGAGGTGCTTCTTCCTCCTCAACTTGAACATCCTGTGATCCCCCTTGATCATGCGCCTCCACTTGAGGTACCTGTTCGTCATCTTGGGTTGGGGAATGCACCATAGTTGAGGAAGACGATTGATCTTACTCCAATTGTTCCTGAGGCCGTACATCTCCAATCGCCATGGTGCGTATCGCGGCTGTTGGAACGTCTTCTTCATCTACATCATCAAGATCAACAACTTGCTCTCTTGGAGAGCCATTAGTCTCATCAAATACAACGTCGCTAGAGACTTCAACCAAACCCGATGATTTGTTGAAGACCCTATACGCCTTTGTATTTGAATCATACCCTAATAAAAACCCTTCTACAACTTTGGGAGCAAATTTAGAGGTTCTACCTTTCTTCACAAGAATGTAACACTTGCTCCCAAATACACGAAAATAAGACACATTGGGTTTGTTACCAGTTAGCAGCTCGTATGAGGTCTTCTTGAGGAGGCGGTGAAGATAGACCCTGTTGATGGTGTGGCAAGCCGTGTTCATGGCTTCCGACCAAAAACGCTCGGGGTCTTGAACTCTCCAAGCATAGTCCTCGCCATATCAATGAGTGTCCTGTTCTTCCTCTCTACCACACCATTTTGCTGAGGTGTGTAGGGGGCGGAGAACTCGTGCTTGATCCCCTCCTCCTCAAGGAACTCCTCCACTTGAAGATTCTTGAATTCGGACCCGTTGTCGCTTCTTATCTTCTTCACCTTGAGCTCAAACTCATTTTGAGCTCTCCTTAGGAAGCGCTTGAGGGTCCCTTGGGTTTCAGACTTATCCTGCAAAAAGAACACCCAAGTGAAGCGGGAAAAGTCATCTACAATAACTAGACCATACTTACTTCCTCCTATGCTCAGATAGGCGACGGGTCCGAAGAGGTCCATATGCAGCAGCTCCAGAGGTCTTGAAGTGGTCATCACATTCTTGCTGTGATGTGCTCCTCCCACTTGTTTACCTGCTTGACAAGCTGCACAAGGTCTATCTTTTTCGAATTGTACGTTAGTCAAACCTATCACGTGTTCTCCCTTTAGAAGCTTGTGAAGGTTCTTCATCCCCACATGTGCTAAGCGGCGATGCCACAGCCAGCCCATGCTAGTCTTAGCAATTAAGCATGCATCTAGACCGGCCTCTTCTTTTGCAAAATCAACCAAATAAAGTTTGCCGTCTAGTACACCCTTAAAAGCTAGTGAACCATCACATCTTCTAAAGACAGACACATCTACATTTGTAAATAGACAATTATATCCCATTTTACATAATTGACTGACAGATAGTAAATTATATCCAAGAGACTCAACTAAAAACACATTAGAGATAGAGTGCTCATTTGATATTGCAATCTTGCCTAAGCCTTTCACCTTGCCTTGGTTCCCATCACCGAATATGATTGAATCTTGGGAATCCTTATTCTTGACGTAGGAGGTGAACATCTTCTTCTCCCCCGTCATATGGTTTGTGCATCTGCTGTCGATAATCCAGCTTGAGCCCCCGGATGCATAAACCTGCAAGGCAAATTTAGGCTTGGGTCTTAGGTACCCAACTCTTGTTGGGTCCTACAAGGTTAGTCACAATTTCCTTAGGGACCCAAATGCAAGTTTTATCACCCTTGCATTTTGCCCCTAATTTCCTAGCAACTATCTTCCTATTCTTTCTACAAATAGCAAAGGAAGCATTTAAAGCATGATAAATTTTAGAGGGACCATTCATAACTTTTCTAGGAACATGAACAATATTCTTCCTAGGCACATGATGAATATTTTTCCTAGGCATATCTCTACCATGCATATAGGAAGAACTGGGAGCAAACATAGCATAGGAATCATAGTGAAAGGGAATTAGGCTTACACCTAGTTCCTAAATAATTTTGGTGGTTGAATTGTCCAACACAAATATTGGACTAACTAGTTTGCTCTAGTACATAAGTTACACAGGTGCAAAAGGTTCACACTCAGCCAATAAAAAGATCAAGTTTTGGATTCAACAAAGGAGCAAAGGGGCAACCGAAGGCACCTCTGGCTGAAGGCACCGGACTATCCGGTGTACACCGGACAGTGTCCGGTGCGCCCAGAGGACTCAAACTCGAACTCTTCGCCTTCGGGAATTCTCAGAAGCCGGCGCGCTATAATTCACCGGACTGTCCGGTGTACACCGGATAGTGTCCGGTGCTCCAAGGAAGCGCGGCCTCCTCAACTCGCCAGCCTCGGGTTCACGCGGGAGCCACTCCGCTATAATTCACCGGACATGTCCGGTGTGCACCAGACTGTCCGGTGTACCAGCGGGGCAACGGCTATTTCGGCGCCAACGGCTACCTGCGGTGCATTTAATGCGCGCGCAGCGCGCGCAGACGTCAGGCGCGCCCATACCGGCGCACCGGACATCAAACAGTACATGTCCGGTGTGCACCGGACACCCCGGCGGGCCCAGAAGTCAGAAGCTCCAACGGTCAGAATCCAACGGCATTGATGACGTGGCAGGGGCACCGGACTGTCCGGTGTGCACCGGACTGTCCGGTGCGCCATCGAACAGACGCCTCCAGCCAACGGTCAAGTTTGGTGGTTGGGGCTATAAATACCCCAACCACCCCACCATTCATTGCATCCAAGTTTTCCAACTCTCAACCACTTACAAGAGCTAGGCATTCAATTCTAGACACATACAAAGAGATCAAATCCTCTCCAATTCCACTCAAGCCTTTAGTGACTAGAGAGAGAGATTTGCCGTGTTCTTTTGAGCTCTTGCGCTTGGATCGCTTTCTTTCTTTCTCATTTGTTCTTGTGATCAAAACTCAATTATAACCAAGGCAAGAGGCACCAATTGTGTGGTGGCCCTTGCGGGGAAGTTTTGTTCCCGGTTGATTGAGAAGGAGAAAAGCTCACTCGGTCCTAGGGACCGTTTGAGAGAGGGAAGGGTTGAAAGAGACCCGGCCTTTGTGGCCTCCTCAACGGGGAGTAGGTTTGCGAGAACCGAACCTCGGTAAAACAAATCCGTGTGTCACTCTCATCATTTGCTTGCGATTTGTTTTGCACCCTCTCTCCCGGACTCGTCTATATTTCTAACGCTAACCCGGCTTGTAGTTGTGTTTATTTTTGAGAATTTCAGTTTCGCCCTATTCACCCCCCCCCTCTAGGCGACTTTCAATTGGTATCAGAGCCCGGTGCTTCATTAGAGCCTAACCGCTCGAAGTGATGTCGGGAGATCACACCAAGAGGGAGATGGAGACCGGCGACAACAAGCCCACTACAAGCCAAGGGAGCACTTCATCGGAAGAGTCCCGCACCAAGAAAAGGGAGAAGAAGAAGAACTCCACCAAGCGGAAGGAGAAAAGATCTTCCTCTTCTCACCACAAGGAGAAGAAGGAAAAATCTTCTTCTCACAAGCCCCATCGGAGTGGGGACAAGCACAAGAGGATGAGGAAGGTGGTCTACTACGAGACCGACACTTCATCAACATCCACCTCCGACTCCGATGCACCGTCCGTAACTTCTAAGCGCCAAGAGCGCAAGAAGTTTAGTAAGATCCCCTTAAACTATCCTCATACATCTAGACATACTCCTTTGCTTTCCGTTCCATTAGGCAAACCGCCGACTTTTAATGGCGAAGATTATGCTAGGTGGAGTGATTTAATGAAATTTCATCTAACCTCACTCCACAAAAGTATATGGAATGTTGTTGAGTTTGGAGTACAGGTACCATCAATAGGGGATGAGGATTATGACACGGACGAAGTGGCCCAAATCGAGCACTTCAACTCCCAAGCCGCAACCATCCTCCTTGCCTCTCTAAGCAAGGAGGAATACAACAAAGTACAAGGGTTGAAGAACGCAAAGGAGATTTGGGACCTACTCAAGACGGCGCACGAAGGTGATGAACTCACCAAGATCACCAAGCGGGAAACGATCGAGGGGGAGCTCGGTCGCTTTCGTCTTCGCCAAGGGGAGGAGCCACAAGACATGTACAATCGGCTCAAGACCTTGGTGAACCAAGTGCGCAACCTCGGGAGCAAAAAATGGGATGACCACGAGGTGGTTAAGGTTATTTTAAGAGCACTTATTTTCCTTAACCCCACTCAAGTCCAATTAATTCGTGGTAATCCTAGATATCCACTAATGACCCCCGAGGAAGTTATCGGGAATTTTGTAAGCTTTGAATGCATGATTAAGGGCTCCAAGAAGATCAACGAGCTTGATGAACCTTCCACATCCGAGGCGCAACCGGTGGCCTTCAAGGCAACGGAGGAGAAGAAGGAGGAGTCTACACCAAGTAGACAACCAATTGACGCCTCCAAGCTCGACAATGAGGAGATGGCCCTAATCATCAAAAGCTTTCGGCAAATCCTCAAGCAACGGAAGGGGAAGGACTATAAACCCCGTTCCAAGAAGGTTTGCTACAAGTGTGGTAAGCCCGATCACTTTATTGCAAAATGTCCTATGTCTAGTGACAGTGACAGGGGCGACGACAAAAAGGGAAGAAGAAAGGAGAAGAAGAAGTACTACAAGAAGAAGGGCGGCGATGCCCATGTTTGTCGGGAGTGGGACTCCGACGAAAGCTCAAGCGACTCCTCCGACGACGAGGACGCCGCCAACATCGCCGTCACCAAAGGCCTCCTCTTCCCAAACGTCGGCCACAAGTGTCTCATGGCCAAGGACGGCAAAAAGAAGGTAAAATCAAGGTCCTCCACTAAATATGAAACATCTAGTGATGAGGATGATGATAAAAATGAGGAGGATAACTTGCGCATTCTTTTTGCTAACCTCAACATGCAACAAAAAGAAAAATTAAATGAATTTATTAGTGCTATACATGAGAAGGATGATCTCTTGGATTCTCAAGAGGACTTCCTTATTAAAGAAAATAAGAAGCATGTTAAGGTTAAAAATGCTTATGCTCTAGAAGTAGAAAAATGTGAGAAATTGTCTAGTGAGCTAAGTACTTGCCATGAGACTATAGACAACCTTAGAAATGAAAATGCTAATTTGTTAGCTAAGGTTGATTCTCATATTTGCAATGTTTCAATTCCAAATCCTAGAGATGATAATGATGATTTGCTTGCTAGGATTGAAGAATTGAACATTTCTCTTGCTAGCCTTAGAAATGAGAATGAGAAATTAATTGTTAAGGCTAAGAATTTTGATGTTTGCAATGCTACTATTTCCGACCTTAGAACTAAAAATGATTTGTTGCATGCTAAGGTCATTGAATTAAAATCTTGCAAACCTTCTACATCTACTGAGCATATTTCCATTTGTACTAGATGTAGAGATATTAATGTTGATGCTATTCATGATCACCTAGCCTTAATTAAAAAACAAAATGATCACATAGCACAACTTAATGCTAAGATTAGTGAGCATGACTTAGAAAATGAAAAATTTAAATTTGCTAGAAGCATGCTCTATAATGGGAGACGCCCTGGCATTAAGGACGGCATTGGCTTCCAAAAGGGAGACAATGTCAAAATTAATGCCCCTCCAAAGAACTTATCTAACTTTGTTAAGGGCAAGGCTCCCATGCCTCAGGATAACGAGGGTTACATTTTGTACCCTGCCGGCTATCCTGAGAGCAAGATTAGGAAAATTCATTCTAGGAAGTCTCACTCTGGCCCTAATCATGCTTTCATGTATAAGGGTGAGACATCTAGTTCTAGGCAACCAACCCGTGCCAAATTGCCTAGAAAGAAAACTCCTAATGCATCAAATAATCATGCCATTTCATTTAAAACTTTTGATGCATCTTATGTTTTAACTAACAAATCCGGCAAGGTAGTTGCCAAAATTGTTGGGGGCAAACACAAGGGCTCCAAGACTTGTGTTTGGGTACCCAAAGTTCTTGTGTCTAATGCTAAAGGACCCAAAACCGTTTGGGTACCTAAAATCAAGAACTAAAATTGTTTTGTAGGTTTATGCATCCGGGGCTCAAGTTGGATACTCGACAGCGGGTGCACAAACCACATGACAGGGGAGAAAAGGATGTTCTCCTCATATGAGAAAAACCAAGATCCCCAACGAGCTATCACATTCGGGGATGGAAATCAAGGTTTGGTCAAAGGGTTGGGTAAAATTGCTATATCACCTGACCATACTATTTCCAATGTTTTTCTTGTAGATTCCTTAGATTACAATTTGCTTTCCGTATCCCAATTGTGTCAAATGGGCTACAACTGTCTATTCACTGATATAGGTGTTACTGTCTTTAGAAGAAGTGATGATTCAATAGCATTTAAGGGTGTGTTAGAGGGTCAGCTATACTTAGTAGATTTTGAAAGAGCTGAACTCGACACATGCTTAATTGCTAAGACTAACTTGGGTTGGCTCTGGCATCGCCGACTAGCCCATGTTGGAATGAAGAATCTTCACAAGCTTCTAAAGGGAGAACACATTTTAGGACTAACCAATGTTCATTTTGAGAAAGACAGGATTTGTAGCGCATGCCAAGCCGGGAAGCAAGTTGGTGTCCATCATCCACACAAAAACATCATGACTACCGACAGGCCACTGGAGCTCCTACATATGGATTTATTCGGCCCGATCGCTTACATAAGCATCGGCGGTAGTAAGTATTGTCTTGTAATTGTGGATGATTATTCTCGCTTCACTTGGGTGTTCTTTTTGCAGGACAAATCTCATACCCAAGAAACTTTAAAGGGATTCTTGAGACGGGCTCAAAATGAGTTCGCCTTAAGGATCAAGAAAATTAGAAGCGATAATGGGACGGAGTTCAAGAACTCTCAAATTGAAGGCTTTCTTGAGGAGGAGGGCATCAAGCATGAGTTCTCTTCTCCCTACACTCCACAACAAAATGGTGTAGTGGAGAGGAAGAATCGAACTCTATTAGACATGGCAAGAACCATGCTTGATGAGTACAAGACACCGGATCGGTTTTGGGCCGAGGCGGTCAACACCGCCTGCTACGCCATCAACCGGTTATATCTTCACCGAATCCTCAAGAAAACATCCTATGAACTCCTAACCGGTAAAAAGCCAAATATTTCATATTTTAGAGTTTTTGGTAGCAAATGCTTTATACTTATTAAAAGAGGTAGAAAATCTAAATTTGCTCCTAAAACTGTAGAAGGCTTTTTACTAGGATATGACTCAAACACAAGGGCATATAGAGTCTTTAACAAGTCCTCAGGACTTGTTGAAGTTTCTTGTGACGTTGTGTTTGATGAGACTAACGGCTCTCAAGTAGAGCAAGTTGATCTTGATGAAATAGGTGAAGAACAGGCTCCATGCATAGCTCTAAGGAACATGTCCATTAGGGATGTGTGTCCTAAGGAATCCGAAGAGCCTCCACATGCACAAGATCAACCATCCTCCTCCATGCAAGTATCTCCACCAACTCAAAATGAGGATGAGGCTCAAGATGTTGAACAAGAAGATCAAGAAGATGAGCCACCTCAAAATGACGGCAACGATCAAGGGGGAGATGCAAATGATGAAGACAAGGAGGATGAACAACCAAGGCCGCCACACCCAAGAGTCCACCAAGCAATACAACGAGATCACCCCGTCGACACCATCCTCGGCGATATTCATAAGGGGGTAACTACTCGATCTCGTGTTGCACATTTTTGTGAACATTACTCTTTTGTTTCCTCTATTGAGCCACACAGGGTAGAGGAAGCACTACAAGATTCGGATTGGGTGATGGCGATGCAAGAGGAGCTCAACAATTTCACAAGGAATGAGGTATGGCACTTAGTTCCACGTCCTAATCAAAATGTTGTAGGAACCAAGTGGGTCTTCCGCAACAAGCAAGACGAGCATGGTGTGGTGACAAGGAACAAAGCTCGACTCGTGGCCAAGGGGTATTCACAAGTCGAAGGTTTGGATTTTGGTGAAACCTATGCACCCGTAGCTAGGCTTGAGTCAATTCGTATATTATTGGCCTATGCTACTTACCATGGCTTCAAGCTCTACCAAATGGACGTGAAGAGTGCCTTCCTCAACGGACCAATCAAGGAGGAGTTCTATGTTGAGCAACCTCCCGGCTTTGAAGATAGTGAGTACCCTAACCATGTTTATAGGCTCTCTAAGGCGCTTTATGGGCTCAAGCAAGCCCCAAGAGCGTGGTATGAATGCCTTAGAGATTTCCTTATTACTAATGGCTTCAAAGTCGGCAAGGCCGATCCTACTTTATTCACTAAGACTCTTGACAATGATTTGTTTGTATGCCAAATTTATGTTGATGATATCATATTTGGGTCTACTAACGAATCTACATGTGAAGAATTTAGTAGGATCATGACAAAGAAATTCGAGATGTCTATGATGGGGGAGTTGAAGTATTTTCTAGGATTTCAAGTCAAACAACTCCAAGAGGGCACATTCATTTGCCAAACAAAGTATACTCAAGACATTCTAAGCAAGTTTGGAATGAAGGATGCCAAGCCCATCAAGACTCCCATGGGAACAAATGGGCATCTCGACCTCGACACGGGAGGTAAGTCCGTGGATCAAAAGGTATACCGGTCGATGATTGGCTCATTGCTTTATTTATGTGCATCTCGACCGGACATTATGCTTTCCGTATGCATGTGTGCAAGATTCCAAGCCAACCCTAAGGAATCACACCTTACGGCCGTAAAACGAATCTTGAGATATTTGGCTTATACTCCTAAGTTTGGGCTTTGGTACCCTCGGGGATCCACGTTTGATTTGATTGGTTATTCGGATGCCGATTGGGCGGGGTGTAAGATTAATAGGAAGAGCACATCGGGGACTTGCCAGTTCTTGGGAAGATCCTTGGTGTCTTGGGCTTCAAAGAAGCAAAATTTGGTCGCTCTTTCTACCGCCGAAGCCGAGTATATTGCCGCAGGTCATTGTTGCGCGCAATTGCTTTGGATGAGGCAAACCCTGCGGGACTACGGTTACAAATTAACCAAAGTCCCTCTTCTATGTGATAATGAGAGTGCAATCCGCATGGCGGGTAATCCCGTCGAGCATAGCCGCACTAAACACATAGCCATTCGGTATCATTTTCTTCGGGATCACCAACAAAAGGGGGATATCGAGATTTCATACATTAACACTAAAGATCAATTAGCCGATATCTTTACCAAGCCACTTGATGAACAATCTTTTACCAGACTTAGGCATGAGCTCAATATTCTTGATTCTAGGAATTTCTTTTGCTAAACTTGCACACATAGCTCATAAATATACCTTTGATCATGTCTCTTTTATATATGCTATGACTAATGTGTTTTCAAGTGTATTTCAAACCAAGTCATAGGTATATTGAAAGGGAATTGGAGTCTTCGGCGAAGACAAAGGCTTCCACTCTACTACTCATCCTTCGCCGTCGCTCCGCATCACTCTCCAACGTTGGTATAATCTTCACTCATCTATTTTATGACCAAAGGAGGACAAAGTACTTCAAGGGCTTATATCTCACTCAAAGTATCCGTTTTTGGCGATTCATGCCAAAGGGGGAGAAAGTATGAGCCCAAAGCAAAAGGACCGCACCACCACCCTAATTTTAAAATTGATGATTTTCAATTGGTAAATTTCAAAATTGGTATCTCTTTGTGTTCTAAAGGGGGAACAAGTAATATTTTCAAAATTGATGTCTCAAAACCCTCTTGAACACTAAGAGGAGACTTTATTTGAGGGGGAGTTTTGTTTAGTCAAAGGAAAAGCATTTGGGACAAAGGAAGAAAATTTCAAAAACTTGAAAATGCTTTGCAAAATTTTATTCATTTACCTTTGACTATCTTGCAAAAAAAGACTTTGAAAAGAATTTACAAAAGGATTTGCAAAAACAAAACTTATGGTGCAAATATGGTCCAATATGTCAAAAACAAAGAAAACAATCCATGCGCATCATGTAAGTAGTTATATTGGCTCAATTCCAAGCAACCTTTGCACTTACATTATGCAAACTAAGTTCAATTATGCACTTCTATATTTGCTTTGAGTTGTGTTGGCATCAATCACCAAAAAGGGGGAGATTGAAAGGGAATTAGGCTTACACCTAGTTCCTAAATAATTTTGGTGGTTGAATTGTCCAACACAAATATTGGACTAACTAGTTTGCTCTAGTACATAAGTTACACAGGTGCAAAAGGTTCACACTCAGCCAATAAAAAGATCAAGTTTTGGATTCAACAAAGGAGCAAAGGGGCAACCGAAGGCACCTCTGGCTGAAGGCACCGGACTGTCCGGTGTACACTGGACAGTGTTCGGTGCGCCCAGAGGACTCAAACTCGAACTCTTCGCCTTCGGGAATTCTCAGAAGCCGGCGCGCTATAATTCACCGGACTGTCCGGTGTACACCGGACAATGTCCGGTGCTCCAAGGAAGCGCGGCCTCCTCAACTCGCCAGCCTCGGGTTCGCGCGGGAGCCACTCCGCTATAATTCACCGGACATGTCCGGTGTGCACCGGACTATCCGGTGTACCAGCGGGGCAACGGCTATTTCGGCGCCAACGGCTACCTGCGGTGCATTTAATGCGCGCGCAGCGCGCGCAGACGTCAGGCGCGCCCATACCGGCGCACCGGACATCAAACAGTACATGTCCGGTGTGCACCGGACACCCCGGCGGGCCCAGAAGTCAGAAGCTCCAACGGTCAGAATCCAACGGCATTGATGACGTGGCAGGGGCACCGGACTGTCCGGTGTGCACCGGACTGTCCGGTGCGCCATCGAACAGACGCCTCCAGCCAACGGTCAAGTTTGGTGGTTGGGGCTATAAATACCCCAACCACCCCACCATTCATTGCATCCAAGTTTTCCAACTCTCAACCACTTACAAGAGCTAGGCATTCAATTCTAGACACATACAAAGAGATCAAATCCTCTCCAATTCCACTCAAGCCTTTAGTGACTAGAGAGAGAGATTTGCCGTGTTCTTTTGAGCTCTTGCGCTTGGATCGCTTTCTTTCTTTCTCATTTGTTCTTGTGATCAAAACTCAATTATAACCAAGGCAAGAGGCACCAATTGTGTGGTGGCCCTTGCGGGGAAGTTTTGTTCCCGGTTGATTGAGAAGGAGAAAAGCTCACTCGGTCCTAGGGACCGTTTGAGAGAGGGAAGGGTTGAAAGAGACCCGGCCTTTGTGGCCTCCTCAACGGGGAGTAGGTTTGCGAGAACCGAACCTCGGTAAAACAAATCCGTGTGTCACTCTCATCATTTGCTTGCGATTTGTTTTGCACCCTCTCTCCCGGACTCGTCTATATTTCTAACGCTAACCCGGCTTGTAGTTGTGTTTATTTTTGAGAATTTCAGTTTCGCCCTATTCACCCCCCCCTCTAGGCGACTTTCACATAGGCATGTGAATCAAAAGCATTACAACTCCTATGAGATTGTCTTCTGTCATTGTACATAAAAGCATGGTTCTTTTTAGTACTACTTGCCATAGGGGCCTTCCCTTTCTCCTTGGCGGAGATGGGAGCCTTATGGCTTGTTAAGTTCTTGGCTTCCCTCTTGAAGCCAAGCCCATCCTTAATCGAGGGGTGTCTACCAATTGTGTAGGCATCCCTAGCAAATTTTAGTTTATCAAAATCACTTTTGCTAGCCTTAAGTTGGGCATTAAGACTAGCCATTTCATTATTTAACTTTGCAATAGAAGCTATGTGTTCACTACAAGCATCAATATCAAAATCTTTACATCTATTGCAAATAACAACATTTTCTACATAAGTTGTTGATTTACTAGCTATTTCTAACTTAGCATTCAAATCATCATTAATGCTTCTTAAGCTAGAAATTGTCTCATGGCAAGAAGATAATTCACAAGAAAGCATTTCATTTCTCTTAACTTCTAAGGCATGAGATTTTTGAGCTTCTACAAATTTGTCATGTTCTTCATACAACAAGTCCTCTTGTTTTTCTAAAAGCCTATTTTTATCATTCAAGGCATCAATCAATTCGTTAATTTTATCTACCTTGGTTCTATCTAGGCCCTTAAATAAACATGAGTAATCTATTTCATCCTCATCACTAGATTCGTCCTCACTTGAAGAAGCATAAGTAGAGTTTCGACTACATACCTTCTTCTCCCTTGCCATAAGGCATGTGTGACGCTCGTTGGGGAAGAGGGATGACTTGTTGAAGGCGGTGGCGGCGAGTCCTTCATTGTCGGAGTCGGAGGAGGAGCAATCCGAATCCCACTCCTTGCCAAGATGTGCCTCGCCCTTTGCCTTCTTATAGTTCTTCTTCTTCTCCCTCTTGTTCCCTTGATCCTGATCACTATCATTGTCGGGACAGTTAGCAATAAAATGACCAAGCTTACCACATTTGAAGCATGAGCGCTTCCCCTTTGTCTTGGTCTTGCTTGGCTGCCCCTTGCGACCCTTTAGCGCCGTCTTGAATCTCTTGATGATGAGGGCCATCTCTTCATCATTAAGTCCGGCCGCCTCAATTTGTGCCACCTTGCTAGGTAGCGCCTCCTTGCTTCTTGTTGCCTTGAGAGCAAGGGGTTGAGGCTCGTTGATTGGATCGTTCAACGCGTCGTCCACGTACCTCGCCTCATTGATCATCATTCGCCCGCTTACGAATTTTCCAAGTACTTCTTCGGGCGACATTTTGGTGTACCTGGGATTCTCACGAATATTATTCACCAAATGAGGATCAAGAACGGTAAAGGACCTTAGCATCAGTCGGACGATGTCGTGGTCCGTCCATCGCGTGCTTCCGTAGCTCCTGATTTTGTTGATAAGGGTCTTGAGCCGGTTGTATGTTTGGGTTGGCTCCTCGCCCCTTATCATCGCGAATCGTCCAAGCTCTCCCTCCACCAACTCCATCTTGGTGAGCAAGGTGACATCGTTCCCCTCATGAGAAATCTTGAGGGTGTCCCATATTTGCTTGGCGTTATCCAAGCCGCTCACTTTGTGGTATTCATCCCTGCACAATGAAGCTAAAAGAACAGTAGTAGCTTGTGCATTCTTATGAATTTGCTCATTAATGAACATGGGACTATCCGTACTATCAAAGTGCATTCCACTCTCTACAATCTCCCATATACTAGGATGGAGAGAGAACAAGTGACTACACATTTTGTGACTCCAAAATCCGTAGTCCTCTCCATCAAAATGAGGAGGTTTACCAAGTGGAATAGATAATAAATGAGCATTTGTACTTTGAGGAATACGAGAGTAATCAAAAGAAAAGTTTGAATTGACCGTTTTCCTTTTCTCGTAGTCGTCATCGTCCTTTTGGGAAGAGGAAGATTCGTCGCTGTCGTAGTAGACGATCTCCTTGATGCGCCTTGTCTTCTTCTTCTTCCCGTCTTTGCGCTTGTGGCCCGAGCCTGAGTCGGTAGGCTTGTCATCCTTCGGCTCATTGAAGATAGACTCCTTCTCGTTGTTGTTGACCACCATCCCTTTTCCCTTAGGATCCATCTCTTCGGGCGATTAGTCCCTTCTTGAAGAGAACGGCTTTGATACCAATTGAGAGCACCTAGAGGGGGGGTGAATAGGTGATCCTGTAAAACTTGAAAAACTTAAGCCACAAAAACTTGGTTAATCGTTAGCACAGTAAATGCCAAGTGGCTAGAGAGGAATCTCAACAAAACACAATAACCACAAGAAATCAATCACAGAGATGGCACAGTGGTTATCCCGTGGTTCGGCCAAGACCAACGCTTGCCTACTCCACGTTGTGGCGTCCCAACGGACGAGGGTTGCAATCAACCCCTCTCAAGCGGTCCAAAGACCCACTTGAATACCACGGTGTTTTGCTTGCTTTACTCAATCCCGTTTGCGAGGAATCTCCACAACTTGGAGCCTCTCGCCCTTACACTTGAAATTCACAAAGAAGCACAGAGCAAGGGAGGGATTAGCAACGCACTCAAGACAAGAAATCACAGCAACACCACGCACACAAGTTGCAATGAGAGCTCACAACACAACTCAATGAGTTCACCACTCAACTAGAGCTCTAATTGCTATCGTAAAGAATCAAAGGCGCGGAATCGATGTCTTGGTGATTAGGAATATTGTAGGAATGCTTGGTGTTCTCCTCCATGCGCCTAGGGGTCCCTTTTATAGCCCCAAGGCAGCTAGGAGCCATTGAGAGCAATCTAGGAAGGCTGATCTTGCCTTCTGTCGACTGGCGCACCGGACAGTCCGGTGCCCGATTCCTTTCCATAAATGGCACAGTCGACCGTTGGTGGCCAGAGAGCCGTTGGCGCACCGGACATGTCCGGTGCACACCGGACAGTCCGGTGCTTTCTTCTAGCCGTTGGCTCGGCCACGTGTCCCGCGTAGATTGCGTGGCCGACCGTTGGCCCGGCCGACCGTTGGCTCACCGGACAGTCCGGTGCACACCGGACAGTCCGGTGAGTTATAGCCGTACGTCGTCGGTGAATTCCCGAGAGCGACGATTTCGCCTGTGAACGGCCCACCGGACAGTCCGGTGAATTATAGCCGTACACCGCCGTCGAAGTCCCGAGAGCAGCCTGTTTGCTAGAGCAGCCTGGCGCACCGGACACTGTCCGGTGCACCACCGGACAGTCCGGTGCTCCAGACTGAGCAAAGTCTTGGCTGCTCGAGCCAAGGCATTTCCAATTGGATTTTTCCTGTTTCCAGCACTTAGACACAATACATTAGTCCATAAAACAATATACTAAGTCTTAGAAACATACCTTTATCCTTGATTTGTACTTTGTCCACCTTTTTACACTTAGGCACTTGTGTTGGACACTAAATCACCAAAATACTTAGAAATGGCCCAAGGGCACATTTCCCTTTCACTTCTGCACGAATAGTCTTCGCGGTAGACTTTGATTTTTCGCACTTATTGTGCTAGTCCGGCTGCACCCTTAGGCGACTTCTGCACGGAGTTGTCGCACGCGAGGGTGGCCAGCGCTGAGCCTCGCGGTGACTTTGTATTGGTCGAATGTCGAAGACCATCGTCGCGGTCTTTTTTCGACGCATGTTTTTGCGGGGGATTTTTCACTTGTATATTACATGGCTCCGCCTCGTTAAAAACCTCACCCCCCGGGAGGAAAAGAGTGCGGGCCAGAATAAAATTGTTTTTGCGAATTACAAGGGCGAACCGGCCCTGATGAGTCAAACAAAAAATTTGCGGAGATTGTCGATGTTCCAGGAGTGCTCCAGGTCTTCGCCGTTTGGCGTTGTGAGCCTGTAAGCGCTGGGGGAAGCCTTCGTCTTGACAATGAAAGGGCCCTCCCACTTGGGCTCCAGCTTGCCCCTGGACTCTGTCCGAGCTGTTCGGACGAGTACGAGGTCCCCTTCGCTGAATTCTCTCGGGATGACTGCGTGGTCGCGCCATGCTTTTGTCTGGGCTTGGTATTTGTTCAGGGCCTGTAGAGCGAAGACTCGGTCTCCATCGATGAGATCCTTCGAAGTGGGCTCGTCCATGTCGGGGACGGCTGACGGAACTGTTCGCGGGGAGCCATGTTTTATTTCTTGTGGGGTCATGGCCTCCGATCCATATAGAAGGCGGAAAGGGGTGAACCCGGTCGCCCTGCACTCAGTCGTGTTTAGCGCCCAGACCGCCTCAGGTAGCAAATCGGCCCACTTGCCCTTTTTTCGTCAAGGAGCATCTTTTTGATAGCTGTGAAAATTTTTCCATTGGCTCGTTCCACAACTCCGTTGGACTGCGGGTGATATACTGAGGCGAAGGCAAGCTTGGTGCCAATGGAGAAGCAGAAGTCCTTGAAGTCTTGGCTGTCAAACTGCTTGCCGTTGTCGACTGTTAGTTCGGATGGTACTCCGAAGCGGCAAACAATGTTTTGCCAAAAGAATTTTTGTGCAGTCTTTGATGTTATTGTGGAAACGGCCCTCGCTTCGATCCATTTGGTAAAGTATTCGACAGCGACGAAGGCGAACTTAAGGTTCCCCTGAGCCGTGGGCAAGGGCCCGACGATGTCCAGGCCCCAGCGCTGGAGAGGCCATGTGTGGGCGATCAGTTTTGTGAATTGCGAGGGGCTGCCTGATCGAGGAGAAAATTTCTGGCAGGCTTCGAAGGACCTTGCAACCCGATTTGCAGCGCAGATCATTGCGGGCCAATAGAAGCCTTGGCGGATCACTTTTGCGGCTAGGGCCCTTGGCCCTGCGTGAGAGCCGCAAGTACCACTGTGGACCTCGCGCATGATTTGGACGCCTTCGGTCTCGGTGACACATTTAAGCATTGGCTGACTGACCCCTTTCTTGTAGAGTTGGCCCTCAATCAGCGGGAAGTCCCGGCTTCGATGTTTGAGGCGCTTGGCCTCATTGATGTCAGTTGGGTGGTAGTACCCTTGTAGGAATAGGGTTATTGGTGGCCGCCAATCTTCGGTCATAATAAGGTTGACTATGCGGTGGCCCTCGCTGTCGTTGGTTATTTGGAGCCCTTCGGGGCTCCGGACGGCTGGCGTGCCGATGACATGGTAGAACACGTCGGAGGGCAGAGACTCGCCTCTGGCGGCAGCCTTGGCCAGTGCGTCGGCCTCTTCATTCTTGGCCCGGTCCACGTGCTGCAAGGTGAATCCCTTGAATTGTCTCTCGAGACTTCGGATGGCCGCGAGGTATTGCATAAGTGTGGGGTCCTTTGCTGCGTAGTCTTTCTCGACTTGGCCGGCAACTACCTTGGAGTCTGTTCTGATGATGCAGGTGGTGACCCCAAGGGCCCTCAGCTTGCGGAGGCCGAGGATGACTGCTTCGTATTCTGCTATGTTATTTGTGCATCTGTCAGATTCTAGAGTGAAGCTGAGGCGCGCTGCATATCTGTGCTTGACTCCGGCGGGTGAGGTGATGACTGTGGCGGCGCCTGCCCCCGCATGGCACCATGCGCCGTCGCAGTGGATCGTCCAAACCTTCTCTGCGGACGGGTCCGGCTGTGTTATTGGCCCAGTCCAGTCGACGACGAAGTCTGCCAGGACTTGTGACTTGATGGCTGTCCTGGGCTCGAAATTGATGTGGTAGCCGGAGAGTTCGGCCGCCCACTTGGCAATCCTCACCGATGCTTCCGGGTTTCTGAACAATTCGCTGAGTCCCCTGTCTGAGGTGACTCGGACCTTGAATGCTTCAAAATAATGGCGCAATTTGCGAGAATACATAACAACTGCATAGGCAATCTTCTCCAGTTCTGTCATGTTACATTTGGACAGTGTCAGCACTTCGGAGACGTAATAAACTGGGCACTGCCTGATCACGCCCTCAACTGTCTGCTCCTGCACCAGTGCCACGCTGACCGCATGCGGCGAAGCCGCAACATAGAGCAACAGAGGTAGCGAAGAGTCGGGGCTTGTGAGGACTGCCAACTCCGACAGGTACTGTTTTAATGAGGCGAAGGCCGCTGCCTGCTCTGGTCCCCAAGCGAAGTCTTTTGCGCCACAGAGAGTTTTGAGGAAAGGGAGACTTCGCTCAGCGGATCTGGAGATGAATCTGTTGAGGGCGGCCAATCTGCCCGTCAGGCGCTGGACGTCTCTGGCGGACTGCGGAGGCGTCATGTTTATGATGGCCTGAATTTTGGTTGGGTTGGCCTCGATGCCGCGGTGTGATACCAGGTAGCCCAATATTTTGCCTTGGCGAACGCCGAAGACGCACTTTTCCGGGTTTAGGCGGAGTCGTGCGTCTCGCATGTTCGCGAATGTCTCGGCGAGGTCAGCAAGATGGTCCTCCTTGTTCTTGCTAGCGACGACGATGTCGTCCACATATGTGAATATATTTCTGCCAACTTGCCCTTTGAGCACTGTTTTGGTGAGCCTGGAGAAGGTGGACCCGGCATTCTTGAGTCCCTCCGGCATTCTGATGAAGCAATATGTGCCGAAGGGTGTTATAAAGCTGGTGCTAGCCTTGTCTTCCTCCTTCATGTATATCTGGTGGTAACCGGAGAAGCAGTTGAGGAGTGACATGACTTCGCATCCGGCCGCGCTATCGACTATTTTGTCGATCCACGGCAACGAGAAGTTGTCCTTTGGGCAGGCCTTATTGATACTGGTGTAGTCGATGCACATTCGCCACTTCCCGCTCTTTTTCTGCACCATCACAACGTTGGAGAGCCACGCGGGGTAAGCCACCGGCTCGATGAATTTGGCTTCCAGGAGGCGGTGCACCTCTGCCTTGGCGGCCTCTGTCTTCTCGTCGGACATTTTGCGAAGCCGCTGTTTTTTCGGTCTCACCGAAGGGTTGATTCCCAAGCTATGCTCAATTATGGATCGGCTGACCCCGACTAGGTCGAGGGCTGACCAGGCGAAGACATCTTTGTTCTTGGACAGGCAGCAGAGGAGCTTCTCCTCTTCATGCGAAGTGAGGTCTTCGCTGATAGTGACTGTCTGCTTGGGCGTGGCCTGGTCGAGGGGGACGGTCTTGGTCCTGTCGTTGCTCTGCAGCTGTGCCTTGTCGTGCTCTTTGTCGGTTGGGCTGGCGGACGCAGGGACCTCGCGCTAGGCCGTGAGGCAGTGCATGTTTCTTTGTCCGGGGACGAAGTCCCGCTCTATGTTGCGCGCAGTCTGTTGATTGCCGTAGACCGTAATGACGCCTAACGGACCTGGTATCTTCATGCATAGGTACAGTCCGTGAATGGCTGCTTCAAACTTATTGATGGAGCCCCGGCCCATGATGGCGTTGTATGGATATACCATATCCACAATATCGAAGGTCACTTGCTCACTTCGGGCATTGGGTGCTACACCGAAGGAGAGAGGCAGCTCTATTTTGCCGACAAGAAAGGTGCCCTTGCCACCGAAGCCATACAACGGGTTGTCCGAAGGCTTGAGCAGGTTGTGGCTTATGCCCATGCGGTCGAAGGCGTGGAGGAAAATGATGTCCGCCTGACTGCCATTGTCGACTAGGACTTTGTGCAGGTCCCAGCCTGCCATGCTGCAGTTGATAACCATGGCGTCGCTGTGGGGGGCGCTGCACAGGTCGACGTCTCGTGCGTCGAAGGTTAGCGGTACGTGGGACCACTTCGTCTGCACGACTGGGCCAGTGATGGCGACGTGGTTGATGTTGCGGTAGTGGTCCCGCTTCTGCCGCTTTGTGTCGAAGTCGGTGCTGGACCCCCCAGTGATCATGTGAATGACTCTGCGATACGGCTAATCGGCGAAGTCTTCCTGCTTTGGGGCGTGGGGGATGTTTTGATGTTGCTGGTGTGGTGGTGGGGGTGGGGGAGGTACGATTTGTACTTCCTGATGGTGTTGGTAAGCGTGGTGCGGTGGATGCGGGGCGAGGGCGTGTGAAAGGGAATTAGGCTTACACCTAGTCCCTAATTAACTTTTGGTGGTTGAATTGCCCAACACAAAATATTGGACTAACTAGTTTGCTCTAGTGTATAAGTTATACAGGTGCAAAAGGTTCACACTTAGCCAATAAAAAGATCAAGTTTTGGATTCAACAAAGGAGCAAAGAGGCAACCGAAGGCACCTCTGGTCTGGAGGCACCGGACTGTCCGGTGTACACCGGACAGTGTCCGGTGCACCAGAGGACTCCAACTCGAACTCGCCACCTTCGGGAATTTCTCAAGACGCTCCGCTATAATTCACCGGACTGTCCGGTGTACACCGGACAGTGTCCGGTGCTCCAAGGAAGCGCGGCCTCCACAACTCGCCAGCCTCGGGTTCGCGCGGCAGCCGCTCCGCTATAATTCACCGGACATGTCCGGTGTGCACCGGACTGTCCGGTGTACCAGCGGAGCAACGGATATTTCGGCGCCAACGGCTACCTGCGCTGCATTTAATGCGCGCGCTGCGCGCGCAGAGGTCAGGCGCGCCCATACCGGCGCACCGGACACTGAACAGTGGTTGTCCGGTGTGCACCGGACACCCAGGCGGGCCCAGAAGTCAGAAGCTCCAACGGTCAGAATCCAACGGCATTGATGACGTGGCGGGGGCACCGGACATGTCCGGTGTGCACCGGACTGTCCGGTGCACCATCGACAGACAGCCTTCACCAACGGTCAAGTTTGGTGGTTGGGGCTATAAATACCCCAACCACCCCACCATTCATTGCATCCAAGTTTTCCAACTTCCAACCACTATACAAGAGCTAGCATTCATTGCAAAGCACACCAAAAGAGATCAAATCCTCTCCCAACTCCATACAAAGCCCTAGTGACTAGAGAGAGTGATTTGTAGTGTTCATTTGAGCTCTTGCGCTTGGATCGCTTCTTTTTCTTTGGCATTCTTTCTTGTGATCAAACACTCACTTGTAATTGAGGCAAGAGACACCAATTGTGTGGTGGTCCTTGCGGGAAGTTTGATTCCCAAGTGATTTGAGAAAGAGAAGCTCACTCGGTCCGAGGGACCGTTTGAGAGAGGGAAGGGTTGAAAGAGACCCGGCCTTTGTGGCCTCCTCAACGGGGAGTAGGTTTGAGAGAACCGAACCTCGGTAAAACAAATCCGCGTGTCTCACTTTATTATTCTCTTGCGATTTGTTTTGCGCCCTCTCTCGCGGACTTTATTATATTTCTAACGCTAACCCGGCTTGTAGTTGTGATTATTTTTGAGATTTTCAGTTTCGCCCTATTCACCCCCCTCTAGGCGACTTTCAATTGGTATCGGAGCCCGGTGCTTCATTAGAGCCTAACCGCTCGAAGTGATGTCGGGAGATCACACCAAGAGGGAGATGGAGACCGGCGACAAGCCCACTACAAGCCAAGGGAGCACTTCATCGGAAGAGTCCCGCACCAAGAGGAGGGAGAAGAAGAAGGACTCCTCCAAACGGAAGGAGAAAAGATCTTCCTCTTCTCACCACAAAGAGAAGAAGGAAGAATCCTCTTCTCACAAGTCGCATCGGAAAGGCGACAAGCACAAGAGGATGAGGAAGGTGGTCTACTACGAGACCGACACTTCATCAACATCCACCTCCGACTCCGATGCACCGTCCGTAACTTCTAAGCGCCAAGAGCGCAAGAAGTTTAGTAAGATCCCCTTAAACTATTCCCGCACATCTAGACATACTCCATTACTTTCCGTTCCATTAGGCAAACCGCCAACTTTTGATGGCGAAGATTATGCTAGGTGGAGTGATTTAATGAAATTTCATCTAACCTCACTCCACAAAAGTATATGGAATGTTGTTGAGTTTGGAGCACAGGTACCATCAATAGGGGATGAGGATTATGATACGGACGAAGTGGCCCAAATCGAGCACTTCAACTCCCAAGCCACAACCATTCTCCTCGCCTCTCTAAGCAAGGAGGAATACAACAAAGTGCAAGGGTTGAAGAATGCAAAGGAGATTTGGGACCTACTCAAGACGACGCACGAGGGTGATGAACTCACCAAGATCACCAAGCGGGAAACGATCGAGGGGGAGCTCGGTCGCTTTCATCTTTGCCAAGGGGAGGAGCCACAAGATATGTACAACCGGCTCAAAACCTTGGTGAACCAAGTGCGCAACCTCGGGAGCAAAAAGTGGGACGATCATGAGGTGGTTAAGGTTATTTTAAGAGCTCTTATTTTCCTTAACCCTACTCAAGTTCAATTAATTCGTGGTAATCCTAGATATCCACTAATGACCCCCGAGGAAGTTATCGGAAATTTTGTGAGCTTTGAATGCATGATTAAGGGCTCAAAGAAGATCAACGAGCTTGACGAACCTTCCACATCCGAGGCGCAACCGGTGGCCTTCAAGGCAACGGAGGAGAAGAAGGAGGAGTCTACACCAAGTAGACAACCAATTGACGCCTCCAAGCTCGACAATGAGGAGATGGCCTTAATCATCAAAAGCTTTCGGCAAATCCTCAAGCAACGGAAAGGGAAGGATTACAAATCCCGTTCCAAGAAGGTTTGCTACAAGTGTGGTAAGCCCGGTCATTTTATTGCAAAATGTCCTATGTCTAGTGACAGTGACAGGGGCGACGACAAGAAGGGAAAGAGGAGAGAAAAGAAGAAGTACTACAAGAAGAAGGGCGGCGATGCCCATGTTTGCCGGGAATGGGACTCCGACGAGAGCTCCACCGAGTCCTCCTCCGACGAGGACGCCGCCAACATCGCCGTCACCAAGGGACTCCTCTTCCCCAACGTCGGCCACAAGTGCCTCATGGCAAAGGACGGCAAAAGGAAGAAGGTTAAAACTAACTCCTCCACTAAATATGAATCTTCTAGTGATGATAATGCTAGTGGTGAGGAAGATAATTTGCGTATCCTTTTTGCCAACCTTAACATGGAACAAAAAGAAAAATTAAATGAGCTAATTAGTGCCATCCATGAAAAGGACGATCTCTTGGACTCCCAAGAGGACTTCCTAATCAAGGAAAATAAGAAACATGTTAAGGTTAAGAATGCTTATGCTCTAGAAGTAGAAAAATGTGACAAATTATCTAGTGAGCTAAGCACATGCCATGACACTATTGCCAACCTTAGAAATGAAAATGCTAAATTAATTGCTAAGGTTGATTCTCATGTTTGTATTGATTCAACTTCCTATCCTAGAAATGATAATGTTGATTTTCTTGCTAGGATTGATGAGTTGAATGTTTCTATTGCTAGCCTTAGAAATGAGAATGAGAAATTGATTGCTAAGGCTAAAGAATTAGATGGTTGCAATATTACAATTTCTGACCTTAGAACTAAGAATGATATGTTGCATGCTAAGGTTGTAGAACTAAAATCTTGCAAACCCTCTACATCTAATGTTGAGCATGTTTCTATTTGTACTAGATGTAGAGATGTTGATATCAATGCTATTCATGATCACATGGCTTTAATTAAACAACAAAATGATCATATAGCATTATTAGACGCAAAAATTGCGGAGCATAACTTAGAAAATGAAAAGTTTAAATTTGCTAGAAGTATGCTCTATAATGGGAGACGCCCTGGCATCAAGGATGGCATTGGCTTCCAAAGGGGAGACAATGTCAAACTTAATGCCCCTCCTAAGAACTTGTCTAACTTTGTTAAGGGCAAGGCTCCCATGCCTCAGGATAACGAGGGTTACATTTTGTACCCTGCCAGTTATCCCGAGAGCAAAATCAAGAAAATTCATTCTAGGAAGTCTCACTCTGGCCCTAACCATGCTTTTATGTATAAGGGTGAGACATCTAGCTCTAGGCAACCAACCCGTGCCAAGTTGCCTAGAAAGAAAACTCCTAATGCATCAAATGATCATGCTACTTCATTCAAAACTTTTGATGCATCATATGTTTTAACTAACAAATCCGGCAAGGTAGTTGCCAAAATTGTTGGGGGCAAACACAAGGGCTCCAAGACTTGTGTTTGGGTACCCAAAGTTCTTGTTTCTAATGCTAAAGGACCCAAAACCGTTTGGGTACCTAAAGTCAAGAACTAAAATTGTTTTGTAGGTTTATGCATCCGGGGGTTCAAGTTGGATACTCGACAGCGGGTGCACAAACCACATGACAGGGGAGAAAAAGATGTTCTCCTCATATGAGAAAAACCAAGATCCCCAACGAGCTATCACATTCGAGGATGGAAATCAAGGTTTGGTCAAAGGATTGGGTAAAATTGCTATATCACCTGACCATACTATTTCCAATGTTTTTCTTGTAGATTCTTTAGATTACAATTTGCTTTTCGTATCCCAATTATGTCAAATGGGCTACAACTGTCTATTTACTGATATAGGTGTTACTGTCTTTAGAAGAAGTGATGATTCAATAGCATTTAAGGGAGTGTTAGAGGGTCAGCTATACTTGGTAGACTTTGATAGAGCTGAACTCGACACTTGCCTGGTTGCTAAGACTAACTTGGGTTGGCTCTGGCACCGCCGACTAGCCCATGTTGGAATGAAGAATCTTCACAAGCTTCTAAAGGGAGAACACATTTTAGGACTAACCAATGTTCATTTTGAGAAAGACAAGATTTGTAGCGCATGCCAAGCCGGGAAGCAAGTTGGCACTCATCATCCACACAAGAACATCATGACTAGTGACAGGCCACTGGAGCTCCTACACATGGACCTATTCGGCCCGATCGCTTACATAAGCATCGGCGGGAGTAAGTACTGTCTAGTTATTGTGGATGATTATTCTCGCTTCACTTGGGTGTTCTTTCTGCAGGACAAATCTCATACCCAAGAGACCTTAAAGGGATTCTTGAGACGGGCTCAAAATGAGTTCGGCTTAAGGATCAAGAAAATTAGAAGCGACAATGGGACGGAGTTCAAGAACTCACAAATTGAAGGCTTCCTTGAGGAGGAGGGCATCAAGCATGAGTTCTCTTCTCCCTACACTCCACAACAAAATGGTGTAGTGGAGAGGAAGAATCAAACTCTATTGGACATTGCAAGAACCATGCTTGATGAGTACAAGACACCGGATCGGTTTTGGGCCGAAGCGGTCAACACCGCCTGCTACGCCATCAACCGGTTATATCTTCACCGAATCCTCAAGAAGACATCCTATGAACTCCTAACCGGTAAAAAGCCAAATATTTCATATTTTAGAGTTTTTGGTAGCAAATGTTTTATACTTGTTAAAAGAGGTAGAAAATCTAAATTTGCTCCTAAAACTGTAGAAGGCTTTTTACTAGGATATGACTCAAACACAAGGGCATATAGAGTCTTTAACAAGTCCTCAGGACTTGTTGAAGTTTCTTGTGACGTTGTGTTTGATGAGACTAACGGCTCTCAAGTAGAGCAAGTTGATCTTGATGAGATAGGTGAAGAACAGGCTCCGTGCATAGCGCTAAGGAACATGTCCATTGGGGATGTGTGTCCTAAGGAATCCGAAGAGCCTCCACATGCACAAGATCAACCATCCTCCTCCATGCAAGCATCTCCACCAACTCAAATTGAGGATGAGGCTCAAGATGTTGAACAAGAAGATCAAGAAGATGAGCCACCTCAAAATGACGGCAACGATCAAGGGGGAGATGCAAATGATGAAGACAAGGAGGATGAACAACCAAGGCCGCCACACCCAAGAGTCCACCAAGCAATACAACGAGATCACCCCGTCGACACCATCCTCGGCGACATTCATAAGGGGGTAACTACTCGATCTCGTGTTGCACATTTTTGTGAACATTACTCTTTTGTTTCCTCTATTGAGCCACACAGGATAGAGGAAGCACTTCAAGATTCGGATTGGGTGATGGCGATGCAAGAGGAGCTCAACAATTTCACAAGGAATGAGGTATGGCATTTAGTTCCACGTCCTAATCAAAATGTTGTAGGAACCAAGTGGGTCTTCCGCAACAAGCAAGACGAGCATGGTGTGGTGACTAGGAACAAAGCTCGACTCATGGCCAAGGGGTATTCACAAGTCGAAGGTTTGGATTTTGGTGAAACCTATGCACCCGTAGCTAGGCTTGAGTCAATTCGCATATTATTGGCCTATGCTACTTACCATGGCTTCAAGCTTTATCAAATGGACGTGAAGAGTGCCTTCCTCAATGGACCAATCAAGGAGGAGGTCTATGTTGAGCAACCTCCCGGCTTTGAAGACAGTGAGTACCCTAACCATGTTTATAGGCTCTCTAAGGCGCTTTATGGGCTCAAGCAAGCCCCAAGAGCATGGTATGAATGCCTTAGAGATTTCCTTATTGCAAATGGCTTCAAAGTCGGCAAAGCCGATCCTACTTTGTTCACCAAAACACTTGATAATGATTTGTTTGTATGCCAAATTTATGTTGATGATATTATATTTGGGTCTACTAACAAATCTACATGTGAAGAATTTAGTAGGATCATGACACAGAAATTCGAGATGTCTATGATGGGGGAGTTAAAGTATTTCCTAGGATTTCAAGTCAAACAACTCCAAGAGGGCACATTCATTTGCCAAACAAAGTATACTCAAGACATTCTAAGCAAGTTTGGAATGAAGGATGCCAAGCCCATCAAGACTCCCATGGGAACAAATGGGCATCTCGACCTCGACACGGGAGGTAAGTCCGTGGATCAAAAGGTATACCGGTTGATGATTGGTTCATTGCTTTATTTATGTGCATCTCGACCGGACATTATGCTTTCCGTATGCATGTGTGCAAGATTCCAAGCCGACCCTAAGGAATCACACCTTACGGCCGTAAAACGAATCTTGAGATATTTGGCTTATACTCCTAAGTTTGGGCTTTGGTATCCTCGGGGATCCACTTTTGATTTGATTGGTTATTCGGATGCCGATTGGGCGGAGTGTAAGATTAATAGGAAGAGCACATCGGGGACTTGCCAGTTCTTGGGAAGATCCTTGGTGTCATGGGCTTCAAAGAAGCAAAATTCGGTCGCTCTTTCTACCGCCGAAGCCGAGTATATTGCCGCAGGACATTGTTGCGCGCAATTGCTTTGGATGAGGCAAACCCTGCGGGACTACGGTTACAAATTAACCAAGGTTCCTCTTCTATGTGATAATGAGAGTGCAATCCGCATGGCGGATAATCCTGTTGAGCATAGCCGCACTAAACACATAGCCATTCGGTATCATTTTCTTCGGGATCACCAACAAAAGGGGGATATCGAGATTTCATACATTAACACTAAAGATCAATTAGCCGATATCTTTACCAAGCCACTTGATGAACAATCTTTTACCAGACTTAGGCATGAGCTTAATATTCTTGATTCTAGGAATTTCTTTTGCTAAACTTGCACACATAGCTCATAAGAATACCTTTGATCATGTCTCTTTTATATGCTATGACTAATGTGTTTTCAAGTGTATTCCAAACCAAGTCATAGGTATATTGAAAGGGAATTGGAGTCTTCGGCGAAGACAAAGGCTTCCACTCCGCTCTACTACTCATCCTTCGCCGTCGCTCCGCATCACTCTCCAACGTTGGTATAATCTTCACTCATTTATTTTATGACCAAAGGAGGAGAAAGTACTTCAAAGGGCCTATATCTCACTCAAAGTATCCGTTTTTGGCGATTCATGCCAAAGGGGGAGAAAGTATTGGCCCAAAGCAAAAGGACCGCACCACCACCCTAATTTTAAAATAAATTGATGTTTTTCAATTGGTAAATTTCAAAATTGGTATCTCTTTGTGTTCTAAAGGGGGAGCAAGTAGTATTTTCAAAATTGATGTCTCAAAACCCTCTTGAACACTAAGAGGAGACTTTATTTGAGGGGGAGTTTTGTTTAGTCAAAGGAAAAGCATTTGGAACAAAGGAAGAAAATTTTAAAACTTGAAAATGCTTTGCAAAATCTTATTCACTTACCTTTGACTATCTTGCAAAAGGACTTTGAAAAGAATTTACAAAAAAAGTTTGCAAAAACAAAACTTGTGGTGTGAATTTGGTCCAATATGTCAAAAACAAAGAAAACAATCCATGCGCATCATGTAAGTATTTATATTGGCTCAATTCCAAGCAACCTTTGCACTTACATTATGCAAACTAGTTCAATTATGCACTTCTATATTTGCTTTGGTTTGTGTTGGCATCAATCACCAAAAAGGGGGAGATTGAAAGGGAATTAGGCTTACACCTAGTCCCTAATTAACTTTTGGTGGTTGAATTGCCCAACACAAAATATTGGACTAACTAGTTTGCTCTAGTGTATAAGTTATACAGGTGCAAAAGGTTCACACTCAGCCAATAAAAAGATCAAGTTTTGGATTCAACAAAGGAGCAAAGAGGCAACCGAAGGCACCTCTGGTCTGGAGGCACCAGACTGTCCGGTGTACACCGGACAGTGTCCGGTGCACCAGAGGACTCCAACTCGAACTCGCCACCTTCGGGAATTTCTCAAGGCGCTCCGCTATAATTCACCGGACTGTCCGGTGTACACCGGACAGTGTCCGGTGCTCCAAGGAAGCGCGGCCTCCACAACTCGCCAGCCTCGGGTTCGCGCGGCAGCCGCTCCGCTATAATTCACCGGACATGTCTGGTGTGCACCGGACTGTCCGGTGTACCAGCGGAGCAACGGCTATTTCGGCGCCAACGGCTACCTGCGCTGCATTTAATGCGCGCGCTGCGCGCGCAGAGGTCAGGCGCGCCCATACCGGCGCACCGGACACTGAACAGTGGTTGTCCGGTGTGCACCGGACACCCAGGCGGGCCCAGAAGTCAGAAGCTCCAACGGTCAGAATCCAACGGCATTGATGACGTGGCGGGGGCACCGGACATGTCCGGTGTGCACCGGACTGTCCGGTGCACCATCGACAGATAGCCTTCACCAACGGTCAAGTTTGGTGGTTGGGGCTATAAATACCCCAACCACCCCACCATTCATTGCATCCAAGTTTTCCAACTTCCAACCACTATACAAGAGCTAGCATTCATTGCAAAGCACACCAAAAGAGATCAAATCCTCTCCCAACTCCATACAAAGCCCTAGTGACTAGAGAGAGTGATTTGTAGTGTTCATTTGAGCTCTTGCGCTTGGATCGCTTCTTTTTCTTTGGCATTCTTTCTTGTGATCAAACACTCACTTGTAATTGAGGCAAGAGACACCAATTGTGTGGTGGTCCTTGCGGGAAGTTTGATTCCCAAGTGATTTGAGAAAGAGAAGCTCACTCGGTCCGAGGGACCGTTTGAGAGAGGGAAGGGTTGAAAGAGACCCGGCCTTTGTGGCCTCCTCAACGGGGAGTAGGTTTGAGAGAACCGAACCTCGGTAAAACAAATCCGCGTGTCTCACTTCATTATTCTCTTGCGATTTGTTTTGCGCCCTCTCTCGCGGACTTTATTATATTTCTAACGCTAACCCGGCTTGTAGTTGTGATTATTTTTGAGATTTTCAGTTTCGCCCTATTCACCCCCCTCTAGGCGACTTTCAGCGTGGATATATGGTGGAGGGGGTTGCTGGTAAGTGTGCGCGACAACTCTGGGGTTGTCGGCTGGCTGCGCCCGTGCCATCCTGTCTTTGGTGGCCTTCGTTTCTGGGCAGTCTTTGGTTTGGTGGGCGCAGTCTTCGCCATGGAAGAGGCAGTAGAATCGGCGCGGCGGCTGCGCACGCCCCCGACCCCTACCGCGAGTTCCATTTCCGCGACCTTGGGGGGGATATTCCTGGCGGCGAGGGGCGTCAGCAGCGGGGTGCTGGTTGGCGATGTTGTGCACTTGCTGTTGATTGCGGCCGTCTCGACCGGAGTCTTGCTGCGGAGTCCTCGTCCACGTGCGGCTGGACTGTGGAGCATCTTTGGGCTTCCTTTGAGACTCAACCTTGCGCTGGTGGAGCTCTTCGGATTTGGCGTATTTTTCAAACAGCTGATATAATTCCTGGAGGTTCTTGGGCGGATCTCTGATGCAGTGGCTGTAGAGGACGCCGGCGCGAAGGCCACTGATGGCATAGTGGATGGCGATCTGGTCATCGACTGAGGGCAGCTGTGACTTGAGTGTTAGAAATTTGTGGTAATACTCCCGCAGAGTCTCCTTTTCTAGCTGCTTGCAGAGCGAGAGTTCGGCCAAGGCGTCAGTGTCTGGGCGGTACCCTTGGAAGTTGAGCAGGAACTTGTCCCGGAGGCTTCTCCAGGAATCAATGGACAGCGGAGGCAACCTGGTGAACCAGGTGAGAGCTGGGCCTTCGAGGGCGATGATGAAAGACTTGGCCATTGTGGCGTCGTCCCCTCCGGAAGATGCAACGGCGACCTGATAACTCATTATGTATTGTGCCGGGTCAGTGCTGTCGTTGTACTTGGGATAGGTCCCTGCCTGGAAGTTGGCGGGCCAAGGCATCACTTTCAGATGTGGCGCCAGGGGACTTCGCTCGTCGAGGTAGTTGACCCCTTGGAATGGCGCGGCGTGCGGGAAAGTGTGGTCGCGCTGGGGGAAACGCGGGTCTTCCGGTTGTGCGCGCTGTTGCAGGGGTGGCCCATGCTGTAGGCCGAGGTGGCCTTCGCGCGTGTCTTCCAGTTGTGCGCGCTGTTGCAGGGGTGGCCCGTGCTGCAGGCCGAGGTGGCCTTCGCGCTGCATCAGCGCGATCTCCCGCTCGAGGTCCTGGGCCTTCTGCTCTTCGTCGCGTATCATTTGCCGCACCTTAGCTAGTGCGGACACGCGCTGGCGCTTGGCCTCCAGTATCTCTTTCTGCCTCTGGAGATTGCGGTTCTTGAGGCGTAGGGCGCGCAGCTGTTCTTCCGCCGAGATGCCGAGGACCTCGCCGTCCTCGGTGAGGTTCGCGCCCTCCGGTGGGGCGAAGCCTTGGGGGGGTTGCGATTGTCCTTCAGGGCCGCAGGTGCGGAGAGCATCGTCTTCGCAGGTGCGGAGAACGTCGTCTTCAGTAGCCTCGTGGTGAGTGGAGTGGGTGAGGGCGAGGGCCTTGCCTTTTTTTGCGGCCAGCAGTGCTGCCTTCGCAGCCTCGTCAGCCTTCGAGTTAACTTTCTTGGGTGCCATCGCGGGTGGTTTTTTCGTCGCACGAACGGTGGGCGCCAAATGTTGGAACTTGCTCTCTGTTGCAAGGGGATCCAACGGGAGGTGTAGTGACGTAAACAGGGTTCTCGCGCAAGATGGCAATAGCTCTGTTAATCTAGCCTCTCACGGGCACTGTGCGGGGGTATTTATAGGTATCTGAGTGCCCAGTGTCCTGTGTTAAGGATGCATGTGCCCTCAGACACCTAGGTTATCCCCAGAATATTCCCATAAAGCAGGGTTACAGACTGTAATTACAAGGATGCCTTTACAAATTAGGCCCGTAACACGCAGCGGCCACGCAGGGCCCGTTACAATGGGCCGGATCACACGTGGGCCTCCATGCTGGACGAGGCCGCACGGTGGGATGACCTCGTCGCAGGTCTTCGTCTGATGTCGTATGGGGCGAAGGGTGTCCCTGCCCGTTGTCTTGTCTCTGTTGGACCAACGACTGCAGCAAAGGCCTCGAGCGAAGGGTGGCGTCTTTGCCTTCGCCCCAACAGTACACATCAACATACTCAACAAATGTCTCGTTTGGCTTAGGTGGACTAGCTTTATATGGGGTTAGGATAAAAGCAGTTGCTTTTAGTTCGTCAGATATTTATTATTAGTATAAGCCAAGTTTTAGCAATAACCAACCCATGAATCATTACCTCATCGAGGAACATCAATATCACAATCGTAGCCAAAACCATCAATAGAACCATTATATCTCAGATCATCTATATCTCTAATCAAATGAGCTCCCAAGGCCACTCATAACTGTGAGCACGACTGATATATTAGTTTCATTCCTCTGCAGATGTTGCACACTTTACCCATGAGCCGTGATTCCCGTTCTGCTCGAGTATCATGACTTTCCATTGATCACTTCCAAGGTGAACTGGCAGGGTCTCACTACGTAACCTTTACAAAGATTCTCTTGGTGTGTAGCCGCCCTTTAAGTTTCATCAGTCGTACAAACACAATACTCCTTCCTAAGGTGGGTGACTAACAAAACCGACACCCACCCTTAGCAGAGCAAGCAATATGCCCCAGCCCCTATTGACAGCACAACTACGAAGCAAACTACACCTCAAGTTCCTCTAATTAATCAGCTAAGGGCGTCCCATACCACCCTCATGGCTGCACTATTTTCCCGGGTGGTCATCCAACGAACAGGTCCTTACAGAGAAGTACTCGGGAAACAACTTGAGCCTCCTTTGGTATCACAAGCTCATAATCATAATCAGAATGTAAAGCATCGTACCATAATTATATCTCATCATGTTCATTTATTAAAGTAGAGTGCTAGCATAAAGCTAACCAAAATAACCCAAAAGGTAATCAAAGACAAGGTAAATAGAAAGCTAATCAATACTTAGGTTTTAATTATGTAATGCGAGAAAATGAATTATCATGTGAATAGGACATAAGTAGGTCAAATGACACTTGCCTTCACCAAACGGGTGCTTAGGGTCTTCAATCTTGTAGTACTCGAAGAGTTTGATCACTTGGTCGTCAAAGCTTGATCGTTGGTTCATTGAAGCTCGAAAACAGATCACATTATATTCGCGACATGCAGCGAATACGAATGGGCACAAGCAAACAAGAACATATATTGATGTCGGGAAAACGGGCGACGAAAGTGTCGTCTCCATGTCAACAGAGACAAGTATTAATTTAAATATAATAGAGTACATAACACAGGTATTGCAGGCTCATACTTTCATAATTCTTATACTAGGTGAGTGCCCGTGCGTTGCAACGGAACCATATAATAACACGATAACTTATATACATATGTGTGTTATAGGTGTATGCCCGTGCGTTGTCACGAAAGTCAAAATTTAGTACTCCATCTGTTCTAAAATAGTAATCATTTTAGAAAATTAGTGAATTCAAACAATACTGATGTATATGTTTTATAGTTAGATACCCGTGCGTTGCTACGATTTCTATATATACGATTTCTATATATATCACACATGTAGACATTATAGCCTTTGACGATTCATTCACGCACTCCATATACATGCACAAGTTTTAGTAAAATATATAAAGACTATCTGATGCAATAGCTCAAAGCATAATAACTTGGATCTACGTGGAGATGCATGCTACATGCAAGCAATAGACCAGGCAACCATCAAAGCAGCTTAATACTGATAATATTTCTCAATTGGAGCTACACAGTGACAGCTACACAATCCTGCAACAGCGAGCAGTCCGGTAGAACCTTGGCCTTACCTAAGATCAAAATATTAATCACAACCGACCTCACATTTCTATTCGGTTTGAGGAATGGATCATCACATTCTATCAAATACAAGGTATATTTTCATCTTTGTCTATGGAGGAACTCTCCTCGTACGTACGATAAGTCTCATTCTTTTTGAGTCATCACAGAGCAAGTACCCATTATCCCTTGCCTAATTACAACATTGTTCAAACCATTCCTACATAAGAAAGTAGAGAATCAAATGCAGTGCCAATTTATAAGAAACGTCATGGAGCACAGTAAGCGAGTGCCCCATATATGTTTTCTAGATATCCTTGGGCAAGGATGTGTGGTAAAGATAATAATGCATTTACCTTGCTAGGAAAATCTTCGTATAAGTATGATGGAATCATCTCAACCCTGTTGTGGTCAGTTTGCCTCATATTTTCAGAATTACTAATGTATTGTACATTAATAAAGCATAGTAAGCGATGGTTGGTCATGGTTCTTACCTGATTTGTGACACTCCAGGACAGCAGGTATATTGTTCAGAAGCTTCCTTAGAATAGCTCACCATTCTTGATCAATTGCAAAGGATAGTAGTCATCTAAATCTTGCAATAGAGAAGCGATCAAAACAAAATTATCACTGCTCAGATGTCGATTTCATGCAAAAAAAATGTAATGCCCGACTGCCATAAGTCAATAGATCATCTATTTCTTTGGAGGTACCACCCACTTCATAAAGAGAATCACAAGAAAACCAAAATTATCTGCCACCAAAAGAAGACCTTTGTTAGTTTTTAAGTCCATCTCATATATGTATATCATGTTCCAAGTACATGGACCCTGTTGTGAGCAACGAAGGAGCAGAGTTCATTAAAAATAAGTTTATAATGGATAGAAATTAATTTAGATCAATGACATCTAATAAACTCATAATTACATAACAAGATGGAGAGAGGGATGTAGAGATAGACTGAAAAATAATATCTTTATAAATTCTTTTGAACAAAGTGATCTATAGAAAATGACCTAAGTAAACTTACATTCCAACAATTTTGAACAAAGAAACAGTATTACAATAAATACAGATTTCCTTTATTCTCTATCATCATGTAGTTATTTATGAAGAATCCATGGAAAGTTTTAGACTGAAGAACACAATAACTTCAAGGGCAAGTGCGATCTGAAGATGAAATTCTTGGTATGCATTTTTTTCTTTAGGTACAGCTTCGAACAGACGTCAGGTTTGATTCACCTAAGGATATACGTAGCTTCATACCTCAGAAATCGAGGGCTTCTTATGTGGCCTCTTTGCATTGTTAAGCAACCGAGCACAACAAGGACAGGGCAGGATGTGGGTCTGTATTTGCTGAAGCAATATGTACCAAGAATTATGCCCCCCTCTTTAGAACTGACATAATTATACCAGGGTCCTAATCGGTACTGTGGTAGATTCAGCAATAGTTCCAGTAGTAGAACTTAGTGCTTGGCAGCAATGGCACAGTCCCCAGCAATCATGAGGCAGTTTTAGTTTGGGAACTGGAGTGGCAAGAGGAAAAAGGCTGGAACCTGGGCTTTTTAAAGAGGCTAATCAGTACTGTGGTGGATTCAGCAACAGTTCTAGTAGTAGACCTCACAGCTTGGCAGCAATGGCACTTGGGGATCTGGGTTCTGCAATCATGTGGCAGTTTCAGTTCGGGAACTGGAGTAGCAAGAGGAAAAATGATGTAGGCTTTTTAAAGAAAGGCTATCAGTATTGTGGTCGATTCAGCAATAGTTCCAGTAGTGGATTCAGCAACAGTTCGAGTAAGTAGACCTCACTGCTTGGTAGCCATGACACTTGGGGCTCGGCATGTGTCGGTCTTCATTGCACATGAAAATCTAGTGCATTTTACCGTATTCCCTTGGCTCATTACACAGTTGAGAGTAGAGTGGTGGATGAAAATGGTTCAATTTTGCATCGAGGATGATTATGGTGGTACTAAAGATGAGATTACACTGTAAAGCTAATGAGCCTTTTTTGTCAAGGACGGACTGATAGCGAGTACCAGACAACTTGCCTTGGAGAAGGTACTGTGTGTATAAGTGTGCCAGTGCCAGTGCTATTGTGAGAGGTTTTAATGTGTACCTTGCCTTGCATATTCTAGATGGTACTACTATCTAGAGCTGATAGCCAGTGTAACCTTAACTTGATTTTCAGTGGTGCATAAAATAATTTCACCTTTAACATATAATCTGATTTCAGTTGTTCATTGTGTATTGGCAAAAAAACATATCACCTTCAAGCAAAAATAAACATGAGGCTTTCACTCACCTTGTTGATGTGCCTCGTAATGCTGATCTATCGAAGTTCCTTTTGCAGCTTCAATTAGCAAAGTTCAACTGCTAGAAGAACTGAAATAGAGAAGAAAAAAGTATTTGCCGTGATGAGTCAAATACTGGCAAAATTTGAACCACATAGTTTCTGTAACTAACTAACTATGAATCCTGCATCTACCACTCTACGAATTGTTCCAGGGATCTGCCCAAGCACTTAGCATGCATTTGGATCTGCCCATGTACTTCATAGCTACATTCTACTAATTGTTTAAGGGCAGTAGTAAAAGGTTTAGAGCAGCAAATGACTGTAGTGTCAAGTAATTCGAGCAAAACAATTTTAATCAAGTTCCGGGATCCTCCTCCTGCCGCAAACAGCAAAGCTGCTACCAATGTGCGGCACATTCATGCGCACAGCCTCAGTAAATCATGCACCAGTAAGTGCATTGAGGAGACCCTTGACAAGTTATCTAAACTCGAGAGAAATCATGCACCAGTAAATGCATAATCTTTTCCAGAAGAACGTCAATAATTCTCAGATAGAAAATTCGCCGTAAGGAAATATCTAGATGCATGCGTTAAAAAAGAAAGAAAGAACATCTAGATGCTCGTAGTGATAGACGCACACAGTTCTATCCGAAACAAGATTGTTTGGCCATTGTTTCCTCGTGTGTTTCTTCAAAGTGATAGATCGATGAGAAAATACGGTACGGTGAACTGATGGTCTGACTGACTTGGAACAACAGTCTTATAGGCCAAAACCCAGAAGCGTCAGTGATTTCCAAACGACCTGCTCAAGCTCAACTAAAGCAATGACTCACCAACGGAGCTGGTCGGTTTCTTCTATCCATGGCTGCTCCTCAAGCAACGAATCGACAAGCTGTCTGCAGCTGCAAGAACAAACTGATCACGAACATGACATCTCAGCTCGTCGAGATGTTCGGCCTCCTCCCCGCCAACTCAGCCTCATTTGGTAGCAACTACAGTTCAGGCGAACGTTATGGGAGCTTCAGTGGTACAAAGGAAGCTGACTCATACGGTGATAGTTACAGGGACAAAGAACCTATTAAAACTTCCACAAGCAACAGCGGCAGTCGGAAATCTGGCGGCAAGCTGAGGAAGGATGTGAAGCCTGATAGGAGGTAGTTCCAAATTACTTTGCATTTTCTTCATGCATTAAGTTGGGTTTCTACGAGCTGTATCGTTGATGTGTGTTTAACATATTAATCAAATCCCAAATGAAGTAAAATTTAATATGGTTTGAAAAATACTACTCACTGTCATGAAAGCATTGTGCTAATTTTATTGGAGACCATTGTGTGGATCATGCATGACCATGTCATGTTCAGTTATTCATGTCTGGACTTGTATCCACAGGCTTACTCGTGGATCAAATGGTAAAATCTTTTACCTATTTTGTGCTTAGTCGCAGTATTATGCAAAAAGTGAACTTGTATGTTTGGCTGCTACCCAGTTCTAATCATGAACATGATGCATGATGTTTTATTTTTAGAAAAAGGAGAGAAGTGAATGATATCCTAAGAACAGTACCATGATTAACTATGTGAATCATATTTCTTTTTCATAACTGAATTAACACCTGAAACAGGTCCTCATCAAGTATGATTTAGTAATAAGTAAGCATATATTGCCATTTTTGTACCCTTGCAAGGAGCATGGTGAGCTGTGACTGCTGGTGCAATGACTGAGCAATCTGACCCAAGTTGTTGTTGTATACTAGGCCAACAGTGGCTCCACAGAAGTAGGCTGTGTAGTAGAGCCAGAAGTCCACACACCGAAAGAGCTTCTTTGCACTGTGTTCTTCACCGAGCGTCTCCAGGCGGCCCTTGACCTGCATCTGGTTCTCCTTTGGCTTTTGCATCATGGCATTGGACTCCATCTGATGACTGTTACTGATCAGGAGTGGCTTATGTGGGTCATCATATGCAGGGTCAGGGCCATCTGTGTCCACGTATGAGCAACTGGAGCAGGCAGGGATGATGAGAGGAAGGGCGAGGAGGACCATGGCACCTGTGAGGATGACCCACGCAGTAGAGCTGGTTGCGGTGAAAGATCCAAAGACCACCAGATATATGCCGGTGATGAATGCGAGGATGTAGAGGCCGAGGAAGACACGGCCGTCATGCCCGGGCGCACTTTGGATGTGTCCCTCATTTTTTGTGGCAGAGGAGGATCGCTGGGAGTGCAAGGACGGAGACGGCGAGAGGGAGGATTGCATTGAGGAGGAGGTAGACAGCTGGGGAGAAAGGGGAGAGTGCGTTCGCAAAGAGAGTGTAGAAGGGAGCGCTGAGCCCGTTGAAGCTTATCGAGAGGGAGAGGGCTAGGGAGCGGCTGCTCGCAGAGAAGCTGCGGATGCAGAGAACAAAGCAGACTGTGTTGAACCAGCAGATGCTGCACCCTGCTATCAAGCAGAACAAGAACACCTGCAGGGGCAACATGTGAATCAGAGGAGTTTGGTCAGACAATTAAGTTCGATATAAGTAAGTTGCATGTTGTTGTCTTGACAGTTAAACCTATGTTGTCTTTTATTTTTTTATCTTGACTTAAATCTGTTTGAGGATAGTGCTTGCAATCAGTTTGTCAAGAATAAAGACAGGTTGCTTGCTTGCTGCTAGAGGTTGTCTAATATGGAATGCATTGTACGACTACAAGGCAGTGCTTCTTTCTTTTTCTTTTTCCTTTTTTTTCTTTCAAGGTCTAATAAATGTTATTGAAAGGGATATATATAGTTTGATCATGCATCTGGGGATACGTAACGGCAGCGTGATGTTGTGACGTTAAACTCTGTGATTCCAATTTGCGTGCTGTAATGTCATATATTTCTCCATGCTGCTTCTTGAAGGAAGGTGTCAAAAGAAGGCTAGTTTTGTAGTGGGTGTGGATGATGCAGCTGTGACTTGTGAGACTGGAACGGCATGCCGTAGGCCGGTGAGGATGCCGATGTTGTGGTATCTAGCTGATTGTGATTGCGATGTGTGTTTGTCGTTGTGATGGCAGACTGGTATCTTTTGCTGCGATTGGAATAATATGTGGTCTCTGTTTTTAGGATTAATTGGGCACACCTATCAACGAACAAGATATTTGGTGTGCAGGTGGGTCACTCATCTAGCAGTCAAAAGCAGAGCAGAGGCAGACTGGTAGGAGGAAAGCAGATAACATTCAGTTCAGAGAAGGTGGTGGATGAATGTTCTTAATTTTTTGCTGGATACTCCGCTGATTTATTATAGTGTCCCCATCTCATGTCACGTCATTTAAGCTCGGTCCTTTGTTTGGATTTTTTAAAGAAATTGTGAGGGAAGACTACTCTATGATCTTCTTGTGAACTTGATTATGTTAGTGCCATTTGAAATAGTTTTCAGAAACTACTCTACATAGAACACTTCTTATCTAGAACAGTTAGACAATATATCAGGCAGAGAAAACAGTTAGACAATATATCAGACAGAGAAAACAGTTTCTCTTGGACAAAATGAGCGCAGGTTCTATATATCTACAACACTGCTTGTCTAGAACAGTCAAATACCAAAAATACTGAAACCTTATTGAAACACCAAAATACTGAAATTGTAGCTGACCAACAGAAATTCATAGGAAAAGAACAGTCTCACTACACATGTCTGATAATCAAGGATTAGTGATGCAAATAGTGTATACAAGATCCGGACGTACCTGGCAGTAGTATGAAGAGATGCATTTTATAGGCGCGAATCTGTGTCTGTCGCATCCTACATGGAAGGTTTTTTATGGGGGCGAGGCCGGTCGGTGCCAAGGCGACTCACCTTCTCTTGAGAGCGCGGATCGAGAGCCGGTGCGTCGATTGCGGCTGGGATTGCGATGGAGTGGGATTGCAATGGAGTTCCTCGCGGCCGGTGCGTCGATTGCGGCTGGGATTGCTATGGAGTTCCTCGCGACTGGGATTGCGGGACGCGGAGAGACGAGATCGGGATGAATGGTAGACAGGCTAGGGTGACTTACCAGCAGTCAACAGTCGAGGACGACAGGATGCAGCCTCATCGGAGTCGGATGACGAATCTGTGGCCTGACAGTGACACAAGAGACACATCAAGGGCGCGATGCGAGGCTAGAGAAGGGCATGGCGTGGATGGTAGGGACCTTTCAGCGAATCGGTGCAACAGAGCAGGAGGTGGTGGTGGTGGGCGGTGCGGATGCTGCCGTCGCGGTCGCAGAGAAAGTGGGAGAGGAGGACCTGGCAGCGATGGAGTGGGATTAGGGAAGGAGACGGGTGATGAAGGGTGCGAGTCAGAGGGCTTGCTCCTCCTTCTTCGGCTCCTCCTTGGTTGTGCCTCCGGCGCCTCCAGGCGTGCAGAGGGAGCCGCCAACAACCTCCCCCGCCTCGCAGCAAGAGCTTGCTCGTGGATGGGGCGGGCGCGTGCACGGAGGGGGAGGTGGGGGCACAGTGCTGCCTGTTGTCCTCTTGGGAGGTGGCCGGCACGGGGAGCAGCGTGGACGGCGGCATGACCGCGACCGGCTACAGCTTTGTCCAGGGGGCATGCGCGGGCGAGGATGGCGCGGAGGGAGGCGCGATCGCGAGGGTCACGGAGGCGGCGGCGGAGCCACGGTGTGGGGCTTGAGGTGCTAGGGTTTCGTTGGATGAGTGGGGACGTTCGGAGGAGTGGGGCGGGGTCACAGAGCGAGATTGTCGGGGGCGGGGGACGCGGGGTCACTGAGGCAGGGCGTGTGCGCGGAGGGGCGTCGGGGCGGAGCCACGGTGAATTGTGGACGCCCCCGTTACACCCTTATAGAGTAGTAAAGATTTGCATAAAAATTATGTTAATTACATCTCCGTAGAGAAAACCCCTGATTAAGAATTCCAACATGAATACATAAAAAATTACATCATATGGCTGACTATTACAAACTACAAAAGAAAACAAAAGTCTTCACCTCATGTAGTCCTGGATGGATGCATGCGTACATCAAATACAACGTGATTTCATTGTTGACAAGCTGACAAATATCTCTTTATTGTCGGCTTGGTCAGCTCTCTGCCAAACCATGATATACATGTATTTTAATTCATGCATAATTTTTGTGAGTATCTTGATATTTGTCGAAGCTATGTCATGGCTAAAAGGGAAATAGGGTCAAACCTTTTCCTAAATGATTTTGGTGGTTGAATTATCCAACACAAATAATTGGACTAACTAGTTTGCTCTAGATTATAAGTTCTACAGGTGCCAAAGGTTCAACACAAACCAATAAAAAGTCCAAGATAGGGTTCAAAAAGAAAGGAGCAAAACCAACCGAAGGCTGCCCTGGTCTGGCACACCGGACTGTCCGGTGTGCCACCGGACAGTGTCCGGTGCACCAGAGAGATCAACTCTGAACTGCTCAGCTTCAGGTTTTTGGAGAGCCACTCCGCTATAATTTACCGGACTGTCCGGTGGGTCACCGGACTGTCCGGTGTGCCATGTGGAGCAACTGCTACTGCGCCAACGGTCGTCTGCAAAAGTGAACAATGAACGCTACAGTGCGCAGACAGTTCGCGTAGAGTCAAAGCAGGCGGCAGAAGGCGCACCGGACAGTGAATAGTGACTATCCGGTGCACCATCGGACTGTCCGGTGGTCCCAGCTGTCAGAGCTCCAACGGTCGAACCCTAACGGTTGCGTGACGTGGCTGGCGCACCGGACTGTCCGGTGCGCCCATCGACAAACAGCCTCCCCAACGACCATTTTGGTGGGTGGGGCTATAAATACCCTCCAACCACCACACTTCAAGGCATCCAAGTTTTCAGCCATTGCATTCAATACAAGAGCTCTAGACTTCACTCCAAGACACAAAACAAAAGATCAAATCCTCTCCAAGTCCCAAACTCATTCCAAAGACTTAGTGGCTTGTGAGAGAGAGACATTTGTGTTCATTTGAGTTCTTGTCGCTTGGATCGCTTTTCTTCTTCCTCCATTCTTGTTCTCAAGCAACTTGTAATCAAGCAAGAGACACCGAGTTGTGGTGGTCCTTGTAAGGGGTCTAAGTGACCCGTTGATTAAGGAGAAAAGCTCACTCGGTCTAGGTGACCGTTTGAGAGAGGGAAAGGGTTGAAAGAGACCCGGTCTTTGTGACCACCTCAACGGGGAGTAGGTTTGCAAGAACCGAACCTCGGTAAAACAAATCACCGTGTCATCCGCTTTATTTGCTTGTGATTTGTTTTCGCCCTCTCTTTCGGACTCGACTTTATTTCTAAAGCTAACCCCGGCTTGTAGTTGTGCTTAAAGTTTATAAATTTCAGATTTGCCTGTTCACCCCCCCCCCTCTAGGCGACTTTCAGTTGGTATCAGAGCACGGTACTTTATTAGAGTCTAAGCACTCGAAGTGATGTCGGGAGCATCCGCCAAGAGGGAGATTGGGACCGGCGGCGACAAGTCCGCAAGCTCGGGGAGAACCCATTCGAGGGAGTCCGCCCACAAGCACAAGGAGGAATCCTCTTCCTCCATCAAGTCACAACGGAAAGGTGACAAGAAGAAGAAGATGAAGAAAGTGGTCTACTACGAGACCGACTCTTCGTCACCCTCCACCTCCGGCTCCGAATCGGCATCCGCCACTTCTAAGCGCCATGAGCGCAAGAACTATAGTAAGATGCCCCTCCTCTATCCTCGCATTTCCAAACGCACTCCATTACTTTCCGTCCCATTAGGCAAACCACCAGTTTTTGACGGTGAAGATTATTCTATGTGGAGTGATAAAATGAGGCATCACCTAACCTCACTCCACAAAAGCATATGGGATATTGTTGAGTATGGAGCACAGGTACCGAAGGAAGGGGACAAGGACTATGATTCGGAGGAGGTCGACCAAATCCGACACTTCAACTCCCAAGCCACTACTATACTCCTCGCCTCTCTAAGTCGAGAGGAGTATAATAAAGTGCAAGGGTTGAAGAGTGCCAAAGAGATTTGGGACGTGCTCAAGACCGCACACGAAGGAGATGAGGTGACCAAGATCACCAAGCGGGAAACGATCGAGGGGGAGCTCGGTCGATTCATGCTCAACCAAGGAGAGGAGCCACAAGCCATGTACAACCGGCTCAAGACCTTGGTGAATCAAGTGCGCAACCTCGGGAGCACAAAATGGGATGACCATGAAATGGTCAAGGTTATTCTAAGATCACTCATTTTTCTTAATCCTACACAAGTTCAATTAATTCATGGTGATCCTAGATACAAGCTAATGTCTCCCGAGGAGGTTATAGGAAAGTTTGTAAGCTTTGAATTGATGATCAAAGGCTCCAAACAAATCATCGAGCGAGGCGCCACCTCCACACCCGAGGTGCAACCCGTCGCATTCAAAGCGACGGAGGAGAAGAAAGAAGAGTCTACTTCAAGTAGGCTCCCCATCGACGCCTCTAAGCTCGACAATGAGGTGATGACGCTCATCATCAAAATCTTTCGCCAAATCCTCAATCAAAGGAAGGGGAGAGACTACAAACCCCGTTCCAAGAAGGTTTGCTACAAGTGTGGTAAGCTCGGTCACTTTGTTGCTAAATGTCCATTATCAAGTGATAGTGACAGGGGCGACGACAAGAGGGGTAAGAAGAAGGAGAAGAAGAGGTACTACAAGAAGAAGGGCGGCGATGCCCACGTTTGTCGGGAATGGAACTCCGATGAGAGCTCCACCGACTCCTCCTCCGACGAGGACGCCGCCAACATCACCGTCAACAAGGGTCTCCTCTTCCCCAACGTCGGCCACAAGTGCCTCATGGCAAAGGACGGCAAAAAGAAGAAGGTAAAATCTAGAGCTTCCACTAAGTATGCAACATCTAGTGATGAGGCTAGCTCTAGTGATGATGAGGATGATTTGCTCACACTTTTTGCCAACCTTAATATGCAACAAAAGGAGAAGTTAAATGAATTGATTTGTGCTATTCATGAGAAGGATGAACTTTTGGATAGCCAAGAGGACTTCCTCATTAAGGAAAATAAGAAGCATGTTAAGGTTAAAAATGCTTATGCTCAGGAGATAGAAAAATGTGAAAAATTGACTAGTGAGCTTAGCATTTGCCATGATACTATCTCTGACCTTAAAATTGAAAATGCCAAATTAATTATTAAGGTTGAGAAATTAAATGCTTGTGATGATTCTCTTGTCAACCTTAAAAATGAAAATGCTAGTTTGATTTCTAAAATTGACAAGTTGAATGAATCACTTTCTAGCCTTAAGATTAAGAATGATAATTTAATTGCTAAGGCTAAGGATTTAAATGTTCGCAATGATTCTATCTCCAATCTTAGAAATGAGAATGCCATGCTACATGCTAAGATTGATGAATTAAATGTTTGCAAACCCTCTACATCTACTGTTGATCATGTTTCCCTTTGTACTAGATGTAGAGACATTAATGTTGATGCTATTCATGATTACCTAGCTTTAATTAAACAACAAAATGATCACATAGCTCAACTTAGTGCTAAAATTAATGAGCATGACTTAGAAAATGGAATTTTTAAATTTGCTAGAAGTATGCTCTATAGTGGGAGACGCCCTAGCATTAAGGATGTCATTGGCTTCCAACAGGGAGACAATGTCAAGCTTAATGCTCCCAAGAAATTATCTAACTTTGTTAAGGGTAAGGCTCCCATGGTTCAGGATAACGAGGGCTATATTTTATACCCTGCTGGTTATCCCGAACATAAGATTAGGAGAATTCATTCTAGGAAGTCTCATTATGTTTCCCATCATGCTTTTATGTATAAGAATGAGGCATCTAGTTCTAGGCAATCAACCCAAATTGCCTAAGAAGAAATCTCCTATTGCATCAAATGAACCTAATGTTTCATTTAAGACTTTTGATGCTTCTTATGTGCTAACTAACAAATCAGGCAAAGTAGTAGCCAAATATGTTGGGGGCAAACACAAGGGCTCCACGACTTGTGTTTGGGTACCCAAGGTGCTTGTTTCTAATGTCAAAGGACCCAAGACCGTTTGGGTACCTAAGAACAAGGCCTAAACTTGTTTTTTAGGTTTATGCATCTGGGGGGCTCAAGTTGGATCATTGATAGCGGGTGCACAAACCACATGACTGGGGAGAAAAGGATGTTCTCCTCCTATGAGAAAAACGAAGATCCCCAAAGAGCTATCACATTCGGGGATGGAAATCAAGGTTTGGTCAAAGGACTTGGTAAAATTGCTATATCACCTGACCATTCTATTTCCAATGTTTTTCTTGTAGATTCTTTAGATTACAATTTGCTTTTCGTTTCTCAATTATGCAAAATGGGCTACAACTGTCTTTTTACGGATATATGTGTTACTGTCTTTAGAAGAAGTGATGATTCAGTAGCATTTAAGGGAGTATTAGAGGATCAACTATACTTAGTTGATTTTAATAGAGCTAAACTCGATACTTGCTTAATTGCTAAGACTAATATGGGTTGGCTCTGGCATCGCTGACTAGCCCACGTTGGAATGAAGAATCTTCACAAGCATCTAAAGGGAGAACACATTTTGGGACTAACCAATGTTCATTTTGAGAAAGACAGGGTTTATAGCGCATGTCAGGCAGGGAAGCAAGTTGGTGTTCATCATCCACACAAGAACATCATGACGACCGACAAGCCGCTTGAGCTACTCCACATGGACCTATTCGGCCCGATAGCTTACATAAGCATCGGCGGGAGTAAGTATTGTCTTGTAATTGTGGATGACTATTCTCGCTTCACTTGGGTGTTATTTTTGCAGGACAAATCTCAAACCCAAGAGACCTTAAAGGGGTTCTTGAGACGAGCTCAAAATGAGTTCGGCTTAAGGATAAAAAAGATTAGAAGCGACAATGGGACGGAGTTCAAGAACTCTCAAATAGAAGGCTTTCTTGAGGACGAGGGCATAAAGCATGAGTTCTCTTCTCCCTACACACCACAACAAAATGGTGTAGTGGAGAGGAAGAATAGAACTCTACTTGACATGGCGAGGACCATGCTTGATGAGTACAAGACTTCGGACCGGTTTTGGGTGGAAGCAATCAACATCGCTTGCTACGCCATCAACCATCTCTACCTTCACTGAATCCTCAAGAAGACATCATATGAACTCCTCACCAGTAAAAAGCCCAATGTTTCATATTTTAGAGTCTTTGATAGCAAATGTTTTATTCTTGTTAAAAGAGGTAGAAAATCTTAATTTGCTCCTAAGGCTGTAGAAGGCTTTTTACTTGGTTATGACTCAAACACAAGGGCATATAGAGTCTTTAACAAGTCCACTGGACTAGTTGAAGTTTCTTGTGACATTGTGTTTGATGAGTCTACTTCAAGTAGAGCAAGTTGATCTTGATGAGCTAGATGATGAAGAGGCCCCGTGCGTCGCGCTAAGGAACATGTCCATTGGGGATGTGTGCCCCAAGGAACCCGAGAAGCCTCCACCAACTCAAGATGAGGATCAAGCTCAAGATGATGAAAATGAAGATCAAGAAGAGCCACCTCAAGAGCAGGACAATGATCAAGGGGGAGATGCCAATGATCAAGACAAGGAAGATGATCAGGGTCCAAGACCGCCTCACCCAAGAGTCCATCAAGCGATACAACGAGATCACCCCGTGAACTCCATCCTCGGCGATATTCATAAGGGGGTAACCACTCGATCTCGTGTTGCTCATTTTTGTGAACATTATTCTTTTGTGTCTTCTATTGAGCCATACAGGGTGGAAGACGCATTAAGAGATTCGGATTGGGTGTTGGCAATGCAAGAGGAACTCAACAACTTCACGAGGAATGAGGTATGGCATTTAGTTCCACGTCCTAATCAAAATATTGTAGGAACCAAGTGGGTATTCCACAACAAGCAAGATGAGCATGGTGTGGTGACAAGGAACAAAGCCCGACTTGTGGCCAAGGGATATTCACAAGTCGAAGGTTTGGATTTCGGTGAAACCTATGCACCCGTAGCTAGGCTTGAGTCAATTCGTATATTACTTGCCTATGCTACTTACCATGGCTTCAAGCTTTATCAAATGGACGTGAAGAGTGCCTTCCTCAATGGACCAATCAAGGAAGAGGTCTATGTTGAGCAACCTCCCGGCTTTGAAGATAGTGAGTACCCTAACCATGTGTATAAACTCTCTAAGGCGCTTTATGGGCTCAAGCAAGCCCCAAGAGCATGGTATGAATGTCTAAGAGATTTTCTTATCACTAATGGCTTCAAAGTCGGCAAAGCCGATCCTACTTTCTTTACTAAAACTATTGCAAATGATTTGTTTGTATGCCAAATTTATGTTGATGATATCATATTTGGGTCTACTAACAAATCTACTTGTGAAGAGTTTAGTAGGATTATGATTCAAAAATTCGAGGTGTCTATGATGGTGGAGTTGAAGTACTTCTTAGGATTTCAAGTGAAGCAACTCCAAGAGGGCACCTTCATCAGCCAAACGAAGTACATTCAAGACATACTCACCAAGTTTGGAATGAAGGATGCCAAGCCCATCAAGACACCCATGGGAACCAATGGGCATCTCGACCTCGACACGGGAGGTAAATCCGTAGATCAAAAGGTATACCGATCGATGATAGGATCTTTACTCTATTTATGTGCATCTCGACCGGATATTATGCTTTCCGTATGCATGTGTGCAAGATTCCAAGTCGATCCTAAGGAAGTTCACCTTAGGGCCGTGAAAAGAATCTTGAGATATTTAGTTCATACACCTAAGTTTGGTCTTTGGTATCCCAAGGGATCCACTTTTGATTTAATAGATTATTCAGATGCTGATTGGGCTGGGTGTAAAATTGATAGGAAGAGCACATCAGGGACTTGTCAGTTCTTGGGAAGATCTCTGGTTTCTTGGGCTTCAAAGAAACAAAATTCAGTAGCTCTTTCTACCGCCGAAGCCGAGTACATTGCCGCAGGCCATTGTTGCACACAATTGCTTTGGATGAGGCAAACCCTTAGGGATTATGGTTACAAATTAACCAAAGCCCCTCTCCTATGTGATAATGAGAGTGCAATCCGCATGGCGGATAATCCCGTTGAGCACAGCCGCACTAAGCACATAGCCATTCGATATCACTTTTTGAGGGATCACCAACAAAGGGGGGATATTGAGATTACGTATGTTAGCACCAAAGAACAATTAGCCGATATCTTTACCAAACCACTAGATGAGAAAACTTTTACCAAACTTAGGAATGAGCTAAACATTCTTGATTCTCGGAATTTTGATTGATACTTTGCACACATAGCTCTTTTATATACTTTTGATCATATCACTTTCATGTGCTATGACTAATGTGTTTTCAAGTGTATTTTTATGCTAAGTCATAGATTGAAAGGGAAATGGAGTCTTCGGCAAAGACAAGGCTTCCACTCCACTCTACCGGTATTATTTACCCTTCGCCGTCACTCCGCATCGCTCTCCACTTTGGTATAATCTTCACTTCTATTTATTTGTACCATTGGGGAGGAAGTAACAAGGTCTATAAAGACTCCATTTTTGGCGATTAATGCCAAAGGAGGAGAGAGTATTAGCCCAAAGCAAAAGGACCACACCACCATGCCAATTTCAAAAAATTTCGAAACAAGTTTAAAGATTTTAAATGTTTTTCAATTGGTATCTTTGAAATTAGTATTCCTCTAAGAAATTCTATCTCATTGGTATTCATATCTTAAGGAGGAGTTTTTCAAAAAAATTGGTATCTAAAATATTTGATCTTCTTCGATTAATAAAACCCTCTTGAACACTAAGAGGAGAATTTCATTTAGGGGGAGTTTTGTTTAGTCAAAGAACAAGCATTTGAAACAGGGGGAGAAAATTTTAAATCTTGAAAATGCTTCTCGAAATCTTATTCATATACCTTTGACTATTTGCAAAAAGACTTTGAAAAGAATTTCCAAAAGAATTTGCAAAAACAAAACAAGTGGAGCAAGCGTGGTCCAAAATGTTAAAAGAAAGAAAGCAATCCACGCATATCTTATGAAAGTATAAATTGGTTTAATTCCAAGCAACCTTTGCACTTAGCTTGTGCAAACTAGTTCAATTCTGCACTTATATATTTGCTTTGGTTTGTGTTGGCATCAATCACCAAAAAGGGGGAGATTGAAAGGGAAATAGGGTCAAACCTTTTCCTAAATGATTTTGGTGGTTGAATTGCCCAACACAAATAATTGGACTAACTAGTTTGCTCTAGATTATAACTTCTACAGGTGCCAAAGGTTCAACACAAACCAATAAAAAGTCCAAGATAGGGTTCAAAAATAATGGAGCAAAACCAACCGAAGGCTACCCTGGTCTGGCGCACCGGACTGTCCGGTGTGCCACCGGACAGTGTCTGGTGCACCAAGAAGATCAACTATGAACTGCTCAGCTTCGGGTTTTTGGAGAGCCACTCCGCTATAATTCACCGGACTGTCCGGTGGGTCACCGGGCTGTCCGGTGTGCCATGCGGAGCAACGACTACTGCGCCAACGATCGTCTGCAAAAGTGAACAGTGAACGCTACAGTGCGTGGACAATTCACGCAGAGTCAGAGCAGGCGGCAGAAGGCGCACCGGACAGTGAACAGTGACTGTCTGGTGCACCACCGGACTGTCCGGTGGTCCCAGCTGTCAGAGCTCCAACGGTCGAACCCTAACGGTTGGGTGACGTGGCTGGCGCACCGGACAGTGTTCGGTGGCGCACCAGACTGTCTGGTGAGCCCATCGACAGACAGCCTCCCCAACGACCATTTTGGTGGGTGGGGCTATAAATACCCCCCAACCACCACACTTCAATGCATCTAAGTTTTCAGCCATTGCATTCAATACAAGAGTTCTAGACTTCACTCCAAGACACAAAACTAAAGATCAAATCCTCTCCAAGTCCCAAACTCATTCCAAAGACTTAGTGGCTTGTGAGAGAGAGACATTTATGTTCATTTGAGTTCTTGTCGCTTGGATCGCTTTTCTTCTTCCTCCATTCTTGTTCTCAAGCAACTTGTAATCAAGCAAGAGACACCAAGTTGTGGTGGTCCTTGTAAGGGGTATAAGTGACCCGTTGATTAAGGAGAAAAGCTCACTCGGTCTACGTGACCGTTTGAGAGAGGGAAAGGGTTGAAAGAGACCCAGTCTTTGTGACCACCTCAACGGGGAGTAGGTTTGCAAGAACCGAACCTCGATAAAACAAATCACCGTGTCATCCGCTTTATTTGCTTGTGATTTGTTTTTGCCCTCTCTTTCGGACTCGACTTTATTTCTAAAGCTAACCCCGACTTGTAGTTGTGCTTAAAGTTTATAAATTTCAGATTTGCCTATTCACCCCCCTCTAGGCGACTTTCAATGGTGCTAAGTTTTTAATAACTCAACACATGACCTTTGTCTAATTATTTGAGTATATGTATATTTTGTGCCACTATGGACGTACGAGAAGGAATTATTCGCTTTGATATTTATCTAGTTGACAGTGCATTGTATCACATATACACACAATTTATTTTAAAGACTAGATTTGATAGTCTTATTGAATAGTGCAAAACCATGAATCAACATCCTTTATCATTTATTGATATAATTATTAGGCTATCACCACTCTATATAGGCTATATGGGTTTCATTTTTGAATGGTTCAAAGGATCGACGCTGCAAGTAAAAGTGGAGTTGTTGGGAGTGATGCTAAGTGAAAATAAAGTTATTGGGAGTGTTATGATTGTAAAAAGCTAAAGAAAGAGATGCTCCCCAAGTGAGCTATCGTTGGACTGTAATCTGGGTTTATCCTCTAAATCAATCTTGTTCTCTCAAAATCAACAATAAGAGTTCTCTCAAACAATTTTATCAGGATTATTTAGATTACATGTTCAAAAGCTCTCATACATTTTTCTCAGAATTGTGTAGATAACGATTTTCAAGATTGTGAAAATTACAGATCCAAGTTAGAATTGCTCCAAAGTATACCTGATACTCCAAATCTGCTCCAAGATAGATCTAGTTCTCTAGATCTAATTTTAAGTTAGAGTTGTCCCAAGCACGCCCTAACCTACAACGCGAAATGGATCCAAATTCACTGGCAAGGCATGAAACAAGCCTCAGAACTCTAGCTAAGTGTCACACCCTGGGATTTAGGGGTCCAAAACCCGGGCGCGAAATAAACACTAGGTATGCTGGGACCAAGTCTCGCACATATGATGAATAGTGGTACAGAAACGAATGTCACATCTTTACTATATAATATGAGTTCTGTACAAAATAAATAAATAATTACATCGTATGAAGTCAACGGTCCAGCAACCCAAAGTTGACTTGGAGACGACGACCTAGACCTCTCACGAACTCGTCATATCATCCTCCATGCGCCTCATCCTGCGGTACCTGTTCTTAACCTGTGGGGGGTGTGAAACAGCAAGAGTGAGCTCACATACGTTCATCGCTCAACAAGTTGTGGGGAATAATGTGCATGAACTCTCCAAAGGTGGGAGCTCATGTGAAGTGTAAGGCTTCCAAAGAGATGGTTGAAGCTGAGCATGACTTTTAAAGTTGGTCAAAATTTTATTAGCAATTACTAAGTATAAGTAAATACCAACCCAATTAAGTAGTAGAACAAAAGTAATAACAACACCCTCAATGCAATGCATATGACAAATTGAATTTAGTTCCATAAATTAATCATGTGAGGGTCCGAGCTGCTCATGACCGTGAGCACGGCTGATATACCAGTTTTACACTCTGCAGAGGTTGCGCATCTTTACCCACAAGTCATGTTACCCATCTGCCACGGGGTTGTACGAGCCCCATACACCTCTACAAAGGAAGCGAGGCAGGGTAACACTACGAGGCCTTTACAAAGTTCCACTAGCTTCAGAAAACCCGCTACAGTTTCTAGGAAGCTCCAATGCAGCCCCCCCTCGTGATGATGCTTATGCTGCCTCTGATGAATTCCCCAGCGTGGGCACACCACGAACTTTAGGACCATGGCGCATCATCCACTGTGATGTCTCACAGACGACGGTGTGGCCACAGATTCCCAGGTGGCGAACCTCGCACCACCCTAGTTCCTTGCGGCGAGGCACATGCTCCGCCCTATTTCCTTGCGGCGAGGCGCACGATTCCTTGTGGTAATGAGCACTGGTGTTTTATATAGCGCAGACCACGAGTACAAGCGGAGAAATTGGCTGGAGACGGCACCAACAGACTTCGAAGAGCGCGCCATGGTTGAGCTTGCCCGAATCGAGTGGCAAAGGAAGAGGAGAGGTCCGACGACCCGAGCCCGCACGTCAGTGGTTGGCTGGGTCTCCGCGGTGAGTTTGTTACGCGAGAGAGAGGAGTTCTGTCAGCACGGCCCCACACGTCATCAACCCAGACCAGGGGATGGATCACGTGCCGCGCAAACGTAGGTTCGATATTGGGCCATGAGAGGAAAAAATGGTGTTGGGCTGCGTGGGGGTAATTCAGCCCAGGCAGGTCTGATTTTAAGTCCTTTTTTCTTTTTCTTTTCTTTATCCCATTTCTTTTATATTTTCATCTTAATTCAAATTCAAACTTGGTTTTGGATTTCAGATTAAATTTGACAGGTCTAATTGCATGACCAATAAAATCCCAGCATGATGCAAGGTTTATTTTCATTAATTTATGTTGACCCTCTAACGATAATATTCTAGCAAGGAGTATTTTCTCAAAAGCAATTAATTTGGAAATCACACATTTTTGTGTTTGGAGTTCAAATTTTGATTTCTAGTTTCCAATAAAAATTTTATTAAAATCTTAGAATCATCATTCGTTGTTATTCTAGTAGAAGATAATGGGAAGTTCCTATAATAAATTATTTTAATCTGAATACTGAAAGGGAAATGGCCTTAAACCATTTCTTATATTTTGGTGCTTGATGACCATCACAACCATTCGAACTAACTAGTTTGCCTAGTCTTTGATTCACAGGTTCATAAGATTCAACAGTTCAGTTTCTAAGAAAGAATCAGCTCAGATTCAACCAAATAAGGGTAAAACATGAGATAGATGAACTACCAATAGTTCTACTCTTTGGATAAGTTCAAAATACCCCGAGAAACGTATTCAACACTTCTAGAAAGGTTGGAAAGCTCAAAATCAACGTATCACTATTTTGGAGCTAGTTTGAGCAAAAGAAGAAATATGAATGAAAGAATCAAAATGTTCATGATCCATGATTTAGAATAGATGGAAAGCCACTTGAGATATTTTTCTAAGTCATAGGATCTCTCTCAAGTTTAGCCAAAGCAACTTGGAGAAGATTGTTCAAGAATCAACGGGAAGTCAGAAACTCAAGTTCTGAAATTGCCTAGCGCGGACCGTCTGGCCCCTTCTGGCGGACCGTCCGCAACACCGTTTCGACTTCGGCCAAGAACTGAAAATCGTGGATAGTCCGACTAAACCGCAGATTGTCCGGCTCTATAGTGCGAACCGTCCGGCTATAATTCACGGATCGTCTGCATGTGAAGACCTGGTTCAGCCCGAAGGTGACAAGTTGAGCAAAAGGAATTATAGAGATGGCGCGGACCGTTTGGGACCAAGGGCGGACCCTCCGAGTGGTGTGACCAAGGCAGATAGCCATTGACCTAGCCGTTGATCTATCAGGCGTATCCGTTGGAGATGTTAGAATCGACCGTTGGAGGGTCGCGGACCGTCCGGGCCCTAGCCGCGGACTGTCCGCCAGTGCAATTTCTGGCAGATGCGCCCCAACGGCTATATGGGTGGTTGAGGGCTATAAAAGCCACCCCAACCAGTCCATTCAAGGGGATTCATTGATCCATTTCATACACAAGAGTTGGGTATTCACTCCTATCTACTAGAGCAACACTTCTATGCACATCAAAAGCCTCACAAGTGCCACAAAAGAGAGATCAAGCAAGAAAGAGCTACTCGTGTGCGTTTAGTGATAGTGCCTTGTGAGAATCATTGAGAGAAAGTGTGTGCTACCTCTTGTGATCATTTGAGCGTGGAGTTTTGACTCCCATTCATTGTAAAGCTAGCAAGAGCCCCTTATCTTTGTGGTTGGCCTTGCGGAGACTTCGGTCTTTTGTTGACAAAGAAGAAGAAGCACTCGTCGGTCTTGGTGATCGGTGGAGAGAGGGAAAGGGTTGAAAAAGACCCGTCCTTAGTGGACTCCTTAACGGGGATTAGGTTTTTGTGAACCGAACCTCGGTAAAACAAATCACCCGTGTCACTTGTGTTTATTGCTTGTGATTTGTTTGTTGTCTCCCTCTCTAAGTTCTCTTGCACTATTCTTTGATAATATTATTTTGTGTTGCTTCAAGTTAAATTCTCATTTAGAGAAGCAACACCTTGTAAGAAAGAATTTGTGTTATTCCTCTTCTTATCTAAGCCCTCTTGCTTTATTCTATATAAAACATTTTTGTTGTGTTGATTTGTTAATTCCGCATTCTTTGAAAGAAATACTCTTTGCAAGCAAAGGACTTAGTTTTTATACTCCAAAAATTGTGAATCTTGTTCTAACCACTAATCAAGGGATCAAGTCTGATTTTAGAGTTATAATTTTTAGGTTTTGCCTATCCACACCCCCTCTAGGCGACTTTCAAATAGTTTAAAGAGTGCTCTAAATACATAGCTTATAAAGGAAGGATTAGATTGCATATTTTTTGAAAGGATTAGTTTAACCATCTTAAACAAATTAAATTTTCCCCTTTATCTTTCTTTTCCTTAATTGAGTATGCATAAAGGAAAGAAAAATCAAATAATTCCCACATCACTTAACATATAAGCATACTTATTTATTTATCTTGTTATTTTTCTCTTACACTGATTTTGGGCTTTACACTAAACTTATACGTCTGTCATCTCCCTTGCACGGTAATAGTTAGGTGTTTTTTAGTTCACATAATTGTAACGTGATGGGTAACAGATAACGATAAATCATGTTTGTTTAAATCTAACTGTAATCATATACCACACTGAAAATGGATACTGGCCTATTTGAACTTATTATCGTTGTCAGTCTAGGCCTCGTTTGGCAAGTCTAGGATCTAATACGTGTGAGCCAAACCACTCATGAATAATCCCCCTCCAACCGATCTCCACACACTTGTATTGATTTCCATGTGAATACAAGTGTAACATATTTATTGTTTTGCCATCACTACAACGAAACCTTGCAATATGCTTTACTAGCGTTATATACTAAATAAGTATTGTAATATTCATATTTGAAATTTAAATAAAATAGAAAAAATACTAATATTCATATTGTAATTTAAAATAAAACTGAAAATTTTAGCATAAATACTAAAGAGCATGGCACATCAAATGTGCAAATTAACAGAGCGTTCAAAGGTGCTTAGAAAAACATCCAACATTCTAGTCCTGATTCAATAACAAGAAGTATTACATTCAGAGGTGCTTATGGAAAATTAAATAAACATCCATCGTTCTAGTCTTGATTTAATAACAAGAAGGATCACATTCAAAGGTGCTTAGAAAAAATGAAGATTTCACGAGTGTTACAACAGGTTCCAACTAAAAGTTCTCCTACTAGATTGCTTTCAGGCAATTGCTAGTAACAATTTCAAGGTCTTCCAAATTCTTAGTTGCATTTTCTTTGAGCCCTCAAGTTTCAAACAACAGTACAAAACAAAAACATATCGTGAGCTAGGAAAAATTACTTATTGCAGGAGATAAGGATCAAAAAAGGGATTAGACAAGATAATATCAAAGTATGAACTATTTTATAGTAACATTATGAACTATTTCCCAACTTCTTGGCATTGTTTATCCCTAATGAACTAGGCTCCATAACAGTATCGATGAAAGTAAAAATGGGTATTATAGTTGAAAGAAATGTGAAACTTTAATTCGACTCAACAGAATGTATGCTACCATATTTCTTTGTTTAACCCAGACGGTATGCTACTAGATTGTAGCAGAGGAAGCAAATAGCCTGGCGCCCTGCTACTACTTTAATAAAGAATAAGTGATTATTGAGATGAGCCTGCCTGCAGTCATTAGATCAATTTTGCAAACAAACAAATGTGTCTAAAGCTGTTATATTTTGCTGCTATCAGTATTTGCTCAGTCAAATATCCAGACTAGTGAAACATCCATAGAAGACTTGTGGAACATCCATAGAAGACTAGTGAAACATTGTATTTTGTTGCTATCAGTATTTGGTGCAAACATCCCAACTTTCATTTTCTCAAGGAAATATCCAGACTAATGAAAAAATCAATCCCTCATGAGCCATCCATAGAAGAATTGGTAAATACAGTGTTGCCCATAGAAGAATAGAACAGTTATGTGTTACTGCTCTTCATGTCACAGTGTTGAAGCTGGATCATATAGAAGTGCAAGTCAGTGAATGCAGTGTTTAGGTCATATTACATAGGTTATTGGTTGTCTGACTTAGTTCTCAGTTTGTAGAAGTCATCTTTTAAAGAACATTATGGGAACATATATATTCAATCAATAGATCTTTTTTGATTCAAAATCCAAACAATATTTAGTAAACAATATAAGAGGGATAACAAGAGGATTAGTACCAAATCATGTTCTTGCAATCTTCTTCCTCAACCATTTTATGTGTGTATCATCTTTGGCAGTCATGAAAATGGCCCTGTTTTGGGCGTCCTTAAACACATCATAAGCATCAACCTTTTCATCATCAGAAAGCTCTTCCATTCCATCCACAATAGCAATGCATGTTGGAATAGGGAAACCATCCTCATTTGCATTAGTTGTCGCCCTTTTCTCCACCTCATCTTGTTTTTCTTTCATCTCTAGAAACCTTCCTGTCATCCCAACCACCTTCCCATCTTGTCCACACTTGTTAATTCTTGTTCTTGAACTACCAGCACCAACATTTTTTGCCCTTTTGCTCACTGATGTAGGGGCTATTGGATCTAATACTCTGAGGTCATCATATTCATCAGAAATGGCTTGTGAGATTGTGGCTTAAGAAGGCTGTGTGAAAGCGGCTTGAGAAGGCTGTGTGAAAGCGGCTTGAGAAGGCTATGTGAAAGCGGCTTGAGAAGGCTGTGTGAAAGTGGCTTTAGAAGGTTGTGTGAAAGCAGTTCGAGAAGGCTGTGTGAAAGCGGGTTGAGAAGGTTGTGTGAGCATGAAAGCAGCTTGAGAAGGATGTGTATCAGCACCTTGACAAGGTTGTGTGACAGGAGGTCGAGAAGGCTCAATAGAAGCAAAACTCAGGGTTCCCTCAGCAATATTCCCTAAACCAAGAAGTGTAGTCTTTAAGACTTCAATACTAGGATAAAAAAGAAGAGGCTCAATACTAAGATAAAGAAAAACATATATAACATACCATCATGTAGCTCTCCTAAAGCCTCAAATAGTGGGAAAGATTTAGTCTGAAACTTCTTAAGTTTCTCGTTACTCTATACAAAGCAAGAAAGTGGTTCACTTGAGTTAATCAATTATAACAAAAATAATCAAAATAAAAATTTCAGTCCTTTCGCTCTCTGTGTAAACTTGGTTTGTAGAGAAGAACATATATAAAAGTAAGGAAACTGATGTGAAGCTAAAACTTGGTTTACAGATAACAACAATTATAAAGTTGTTGTTTTAAGAAACTAAAACTGATGTGAAGCTTGTTATAAACACATATATGATATGCACATCTGTAGCATCCCAAAAATTCAAATCCTGGAATTTTCTCAAACTCGCTCTAAATTCAAAATGAATTTCAAATTTCATTTCAAAATGTTTGTTTGCGAGTTGATATCAGCAATAAAATATAGTGGTCTATATTCTCTCCAAAATCCTCCTCAAAATATCCTACAAATATTTCCCCAGTGATCACCCTCAATTTCTTTTTTAGAAATACTGCCCAGATATTTCTCCAGTGATCCCCCTCAAATTCTTCCAGAAATACCGCCCAGATATTTCCTGAGTAATCCCCCTCAAATTCTTTCCAGAAATACTGCCCAAATATTCCACCGATATATCTCCAAGTATTTTCCTCCTGAGAAATACCTTCAGAATCATTTTTCAAGTCCCTACAAATATTTTTTCATAACTTTCCTCATGCTCATACGTATACGTATGCCTCCGGTGTCATACGGTGAGCTCTACAAGCTAATTACACTCATATAAGACAAATCCATGCTAATCTCCCACTAATCCTCTCATCCTCCCACTAATCCTCTCATCCCTCCCCCAAATCCCCCCACCATGGCTATAAATAGAGGGGCAAGGGCCTCCTCTCATCCCACCCCAAGCCATTTCATGGCAACTCTTCCCCCCCACACACCCACTCCATGTTCCACACAAGCACACACTAGCACAAGGATCGTTCGGTCGTTCTTTGATCGTTCGTCCCCCTGTTCTTAGTTTGTTCGTTCGTTCGTCCGATCGTTCGATCGTTCGTCCGATCGTTCATGGTCCGTTCGTCCGATCGTTCGATCGTTCGTCCATTCGTTCGTCCAAATAATCTTTTTCCTGCCGTTATGCTGCCGAAATTCCGATCGTTCGTTCGATCATTCGATCGTTCATCGTTTGTTCATAGTTCCTATTCATCGTTCATCGTTCATTCATAGTCCCTATTCATCGTTCTTCCAGATAATCTTTGTCCTGCCGTTATGGTGCCGAAATTCCGATCGTTCGTTCGTCCGATCATTCGATTGTTCGTCCGATCGTTCGTCCAAATAATCTTTTTCCTGCCGTTATGCTGCCGAAATTCCGATCGTTCGTTCGATCGATCATTCGATCGTTCATCGTTCGTTCATAGTTCCTATTCATCGTTCATCGTTCGTTCATAGTCCCTATTCATCGTTGTTGGGGGCCTTCGGCTTCCGAAGGTCCTCAAAAACATGATTTGACAATGTTTTCCCAGTATGCGAGCAGGTATCTTCGGAATCAGGTTGCGGGTATACAAGAGCATGGTCAAGACGAAGCTTGACTGAAATAGAAGACAATCATGACGAAGGATGAAACAATCACGAAGCTATGTGCAGAAGAGCTTCGGCATGACAGCAGAAAAGGGGAACCGACTTAAAGATGAAAAGCCAAATTAGACCTCGAAGAATTACTATAGAGTTATTGATAAAAGTAAAGGGCATTAATGTAATTTTACACGGGCTGCATCCCGTGCCTATAAATAGATGAACAGTACTCCCGTACTGTTCACGCTGACTTGGCATTAGCATCACGCTTGTACCCTTACTTTCCTTCAAGCCGAAGGTACATTTGTAATTTGTTGTTGTTTATATAAGTAAGATAAATAGAAATAAATTAATAATAATGTTCAAAGTAATCATGTTATTTTCCGTGTTTTGTGTATAAATCTCTCTCTTATCTTTTATTATGATTGTGAAGGTATGTCCTTCACAACCTTCGTCCGAAATTCATTATATCCGAAGGGAAATAATGTTCCGAAGGACGAAGGGCTTTGATATTTAACATTTTATGTTGCCTTGTTCTTAATTCATAGCATTTGAGAACAAGTCCCCAACATTGGCGCCCACCTCCAGTGAACTCACTTCCATTTCTTGAGCTTTGAACACCTTCGGCAAGCATCACCTTCATCATGCCGCCGAAAAAAGCTTCAGCGACAGGGGCTGCCACTCTGCAGCCGCTGGACCCCAATCAGGACGTCCTTTCTCTTAGGGAGGCCCGAAGCCAGAAGAGGAAGGCCACTAGTCCAACGCCTCTGGAGGACGACTTGGACCAGGAAATCCAAAATCTGGAGATGCTCCATCAACAGGTGCAACGAAAGAAGGAGAAGATGGCTCGTCTAGCTGACCTTCAGAGGCAGATAGATGAAGCTTCGGAAGAGGTTCGTCATCTTACTCAAGATGACCAGAACCGAAGGCCTCCGCGCAGAGAGCTTCATCAAGAGGGCTTCTATAATGAGGACGACTGGTATGAAGATTTCCATCATGGAAATTTTGCTTTTGATGATGCTTCTCCTCTATCAACAGAATTGCAGGCTACACCATGGCCCTAGTCTTACAAGCCACCCTAGCTCCCCATGTACGACGGTCATTCAGACCCGAAGCAATTCTTGATGAGCTATGAAGCAACCATATCTTCGTATGGTGGCAATACTGCAGTCATGGCAAAATCTTTTGTCATGGCCATCAAGAGTGTCGCTCAAACATGGTACTCCTCTCTTCGGCCAGGGACAATCACCTCATGGCAGAAGCTGAAGGATATGTTGATAACCAACTTCCAAGGGTTTCAGACGAAGCCAGTTACTGCTCAAGCTTTATTCCAGTGTACCCAGGACCACGAAGAATACCTTCAGGCGTATGTCCGAAGGTTTTTGCGTCTGAGAGCACAGGCGCCAATAGTGCCCAATGAAATTGTCATTGAGGCCATGATTAAGGGACTTCGGCCGGGACCTTCAGCGTAATACTTTGCCAGGAAGCCACCACAAACTTTGGAGAAGCTGCTCCAGAAGATGGACGAGTATATCTGAGCTGACAATGACTTCCGCCAAAGAAGGGAGGAGGCATTCAGGTTCTCTGAAATGACCAGGGGCTTCGGAGGAAGATTTCATCCAAGGCACATCAGGTCAATTCATAACTCCACTCAGAGTGATGATAGAGGGAGCCAACAGCAAAGGCCACAATACTCCTCGCAAGCTTCAGGGCAGCAGCAAAGCTCTTTTCGGCCGCCAGCGCCAAGGGGCAGAGGCGCCAGGGGCTTCGGGGGAAGATTTGGGGATCAGCCAAGAAAAATCTACTGCCTATTCTGTGGTGAAGACAAGGGCCATACCACCAGGATGTGCCATGTTACCATCCAGAAGCAAAAGGAGATAGCAGAAGCTGCAGCACAACAGAGTCAGCCGAAGCAGGTCATGCATACTGCTTCGTACCATTCGCCTTACATTCCAGAATATGTAGGCAATCACTCTGCAGCTTCTGTTGCTTCGGCAAGCCAACCCCAAGCATCTTGGCAACAGCCTCCACCGCCACCACCAACACAACGAGGTCAGCAGCCAGAAGGGAGTCAGCACACTCATCTTCAGCGGGACTTCAGAGAGGAGTCCGAAGCTCGCACAGTCAATAGCACTGTGCCAGAGTCGAAGCACATTTACTGAAAATATCCTACCTCGACAGCAGCTTTTCGCATTTTCACATTCAGTATTATTTTCTTTTTAATAAGGAACAATTATGGAGAGTCTAAATGTCTTTTATCGTCTTTCAATTTCTTGTAATAGTTTCGCTTTTTAACATAATGAAAATATATCTTCTCCATAGGCCTAAGTTGCCGAAGCATGAGAATTTATGATGGCAAGGAGGACCTTCGAATTATCAAAAATTTGTTCTAAGGAACGCAACATAATTTTTTCGAAGCAGCAAAAAGTCGTTCCTAAGGGAGCGCAGTGTAAGTTTTCTGAGCCTACAGCGAAAAATAAGCGCTGATTCCGCCGAAAGTAAAAGGCGAAGAAGCTCCTAAGGGAGGCTTACAGCGAAAAATAAACGCTGATTCCTGTGAGCACCTAGAGGGGGGGTGAATAGGTGATCCTGTAAAAACTTCAAACTTAAGCCACAAAAACTTGTTATGTGTTAGCACGATTATTGCCAAGTGGCTAAGTTGAAGTCTCAACAAAACACAATACCACAAGAGATCAAGACAGAGGTGACACGGTGGTTTATCCCGTGGTTCGGCCAAGCCAATGCTTGCCTACTTCCACGTTGTGGCGTCCCAACGGACGAGGGTTGCAATCAACCCCTCTCAAGCGGTCCAAAGACCCACTTGAATACCACGTTGTTTTGTTGTTCCTTTCACTATCCCGTTTGCAAGGAATCTCCACAAATTGGAGTCTCTTGCCCTTACAAGTATATGATCACAAAGAAAGCACAGAGTAAGGGAGGGAAGCAACACACACAAATCCACAACAAAAGCGCACACACACGGCCAAGACTCGAGCTCGAATGACTATCTCAGAGTTCACACTAGAACAGAGCTCGAATCACTTAGAATCACAAACGAATGCGCAAAGAACTTGTGTGGATGATCAAGAATGCTCAAGAGTTGCTTGTGTGTCTCCTCCATGCGCCTAGGGGCTCCTTTTATAGCCCCAAGGCAGCTAGGAGCCGTTGAGAGCAAATCCGGAAGGCCATCCTTGCCTTCTGTCGTCGGGGGCACCGGACAGTCCGGTGCACACCGGACACTGTCCGGTGCCCGATTTGTTTCCTTATCTGGCGCTGCCGACCGTTGCAGCCCGTTGGAGATCTGCGAACCGTTGGCGCACCGGACAGTCCGGTGCACACCGGACAGTCCGGTGCCGTCTTCCGACCGTTGGCTCGGCCACGTGTCTCGCGCGGATTGCGCGGCCGACCGTTGGCCCTGGCCGACCGTTGGCTCACCGGACAGTCCGGTGAATTATAGCCGTACGCCGTCGGCGAATTCCCGAGAGCGGCCAGTTCGCGCCGAGTCAGCCTGGCGCACCGGACACTGTCCGGTGCACACCGGACAGTCCGGTGCTCCAGACCGAGCTGGGACTTGGCTGCACACAGCCAAGTCATTCTCTCCCCTTTTCTCTTTTTCTTCTTTCTGTTTCTAACACTTAGAAAAATATGTTAGTCCACAAAACAAATGTACTAAGGCTTAGAAACATACCTTTTATCTCATGATTTGCACCTTGTTCATCCATGTACACAAATTCACAATTAAACACATGTGTTGGCACTCAATCACCAAAATACTTAGAAATGGCCCAAGGGCACATTTCCCTTTCAATCTCCCCCTTTTTGGTGATTTATGCCAACACAACATAAAGCCACTAGAACAAGTGCAAACTCAATTCAAATAACACTTAAATTTATTTTGAATCAATTTTGGCATATATGGATCATCCTTTGCCACCACTTGGTTTGTTTTTGCAAATCAAACACAAATCTCTATCTCTAAGTTAAACACACATGTTTAAGCATAAAGAGAGTCATTCAAAAAGAGATTGATCAAGGATTTCAAAAACTCCCCCTTTTTCCCATAATCAATGCTTCTCCCCACAAGAAGCCAACTTTTGACAAGAGAGACAACTTAAGAATTTTGACAAATCAAAAACTCTATTCTACTATTTTCAAAATCTCTCAAGTGGTAGCTGATCCATTTATTGCTTTGGCCTTTATTTTCTCCCCCTTTGGCATCAAGCACCAAAACGGGATCAATTGTGGCCCTTTAACCCCATTGCCTCACCAAAATCTTCAATTAAGAGCAAATGGCAATAAGAGTTCATGAGATGGACTTGGAATAAGTTACCCCTCATCGGAGTGCAGTGGAAGTCTTTCATGGTCCAAGTCCACCTTTTCCCTTTCAATTCTCCTTTGTGACTAACACAAGCAAACTCAAACATATGGTTAGTCTCAAAGGGTCAAGTTGTAACACATCTCCCCCTAAACATGTGCATCACATTGCAACGGACTTGTGAGGTCCAGGGAGTGTTTGTACAACTTGAGCACCATAATAAGCAACAAAATGCAGAATGAACATGATCAAGGGCATAAATACATGTATGCTACAATTCAATCCAAGTTCCGCGAATCTAAGACATTTAGCTCACTGCGCAGCCTGCAAAAGGTCTTCTCATCTAAAGGCTTGGTAAAGATATCGGCTAGCTGGTTCTCGGTGCTAACATAAAACACTTCGATATCTCCCTTTTGCTGGTGGTCTCTCAGAAAGTGATGCCGGATGTCAATGTGCTTTGTGCGGCTGTGCTCAACAGGATTTTCCGCTATTCGGATAGCACTCTCATTATCACATAGGAGTGGGACTTTGCTCAGATTGTAGCCAAAGTCCCTGAGGGTTTGCCTCATCCAAAGTAGTTGCGCGCAACACTGACCTGCGGCAACGTACTCGGCCTCAGCGGTGGATAGGGCAACGGAGGTTTGTTTCTTAGAGTTCCATGACACCAGGGACCTTCCTAAGAATTGGCACGTCCCCGATGTACTCTTCCTATCGACCTTACATCCAGCATAGTCGGAATCTGAGTACCCAATTAAGTCAAAGTTAGACCCCTTTGGATACCAGATCCCGAAGCAAGGCGTAGCGACTAAATATCTAAGAATTCGCTTCACCGCCACCAAGTGACACTCCTTAGGATCGGATTGAAATCTAGCACACATGCATACGCTAAGCATAATATCCGGTCTACTAGCACATAAATAAAGTAAAGACCCTATCATTGACCGGTATGCTTTTTGATCAACGGACTTACCTCCTTTGTTGAGGTCGGTGTGTCCGTCGGTTCCCATCGGAGTCTTTGCGGGCTTGGCGTCCTTCATCCCAAACCGCTTCAGCAGATCTTGCGTGTACTTCGTTTGGGAGATGAAGGTGCCGTCCTTGAGTTGCTTCACTTGGAACCCAAGGAAGTAGTTCAACTCGCCCATCATCGACATCTCGAATTTCTGCGTCATCACCCTGCTAAACTCTTCACAAGACTTTTGATTAGTAGAACCAAATATTATGTCATCGACATAAATTTGGCATACAAACAAATCACCATCACATGTCTTAGTGAAAAGAGTTGGATCGGCTTTCCCAACCTTGAAAGCATTAGCAAGTAAGAAATCTCTAAGGCATTCATACCATGCTCTTGGGGCTTGTTTAAGTCCATAGAGCGCCTTAGAGAGCTTACACACGTGGTCGGGGTACCGCTCATCCTCGAAGCCAGGGGGTTGCTCCACGTACACTTCCTCCTTTATTGGCCCGTTGAGGAACGCGCTCTTCACATCCATTTGGTACAACCTGAAAGAATGGTGAGCGGCATATGCTAGCAAGATACGAATGGACTCTAGCCTAGCCACAGGAGCAAAAGTCTCCTCAAAGTCCAAACCTGCGACTTGGGCATAACCTTTTGCCACAAGTCGAGCCTTGTTCCTCGTCACCACCCCGTGCTCGTCCTGTTTGTTGCGGAACACCCACTTGGTTCCCACAACATTTTGCTTGGGACGAGGCACCAGCGTCCAAACTTCATTGCGCTTGAAGTTGTTGAGTTCCTCCTGCATGGCCAACACCCAATCCGGATCTAGCAAGGCCTCCTCTACCCTGAAAGGCTCAATAGAGGAGACAAAAGAGTAATGTTCACAAAAATTAACTAATCGAGATCGAGTAGTTACTCCCTTGCTAATGTCACCCAGAATTTGGTCGACTGGATGATCCCTTTGAATCATCGCTCGAACTTGGGTTGGAGGTGCCGGTTGCGCTTCTTCCTCCATCACTTGATCGTCTTGTGCTCCCCCTTGATCACACGCCTCCTTTTGATGAACCTGTTCATCGTCTTGAGTTGGGGGATGCACCGTCGTTGAGGAAGAAGGTTGATCACGTTCATCCTGTTCCTGTGGCCGAACGTCTCCAATCGCCATGGTTCGTATAGCGGCCGTTGGAACATCTTCTTCATCTACATCATCACAATCAACAACTTGCTCTCTTGGAGAGCCATTAGTCTCATCAAATACAACGTCGCTAGAGACTTCAACTAAACCCGATGATTTGTTGAAGACTCTATACGCCTTTGTATTTGAATCATAACCTAATAAAAACCCTTCTACAGCTTTGGGAGCAAACTTAGAATTTCTACCCTTCTTCACTAGAATGTAGCACTTGCTCCCAAAAACACGAAAGTACGATACATTGGGTTTGTTACCGGTTAGTAGCTCATACGAAGTCTTCTTGAGGAGTCGATGAAGGTAGACCCTGTTGATGGCGTGGCAAGCCGTGTTCACGGCTTCCGACCAAAAGCACTCGGGGGTCTTGAACTCTCCAAGCATCGTCCTCGCCATATCGATTAGCGTCCTGTTCTTCCTCTCTACCACACCATTTTGCTGTGGTGTGTAGGGAGCGGAGAACTCATGCTTGATCCCTTCCTCCTCAAGAAACTCCTCCACTTGAAGGTTCTTGAACTCGGACCCGTTGTCGCTCCTTATCTTCTTCACCTTGAGCTCAAACTCATTTTGAGCTCTCCTGAGGAAGCGCTTGAGGGTCCCTTGGGTTTCAGACTTATCTTCCTCCTATGCTTAGATAGGCGACGGGTCCGAAGAGGTCCATATGCAGCAGCTCCAGAGGTCTTGACGTGGTCATCACATTCTTGCTGTGATGTGCTCCTCCTACTTGTTTACCTGCCTGACAAGCTGCACAAGGTCTATCTTTTTCGAAATAAACATTTGTTAGACCTATCACGTGTTCTCCCTTTAGAAGCTTGTGGAGGTTCTTCATCCCCACATGTGCTAAGCGGCGATGCCACAGCCAGCCCATGCAAGTCTTAGCCATTAAGCATGCATCTAGACCGGCCTCTTCTTTTGCAAAATCAACTAAATAAAGCTTGCCGTCTAGTACACCCTTAAAAGCTAGTGAACCATCACATCTTCTAAAGACAGACACATCTACATTAGTAAAAAGGCAATTGTATCCCATTTGACATAATTGACTAACAGATAGCAAATTATATCCAAGACTCTCCACTAAGAATACATTTGAGATAGAATGCTCATTAGAAATTGCAATTTTACCTAACCCTTTTACCTTGCCTTGATTCCCATCACCGAATATAATTGAATCTTGGGAATCCTTATTCTTGACGTAGGAGGTGAACATCTTCTTCTCCCCCGTCATATGGTTTGTGCATCCGCTGTCGATAATCCAGCTTGAACCCCCGGATGCATAAACCTGCAAGGCAAATTTAGGCTTGGGTCTTAGGTACCCAACTCATGTTGGGTCCTGCAAGGTTAGCACAAATATCTTTAGGGACCCAAATGCAAGATTTATCTCCCTTGCATCTAGCCCCTAATTTCCTAGCAACAACCTTCTTACCCTTTCTACAAATAGCAAAAGGAGCATTACAAGCATAATAAATGGTAGAAGGTTCATTCACTACTTTCCTAGGAGCATGAATAACATTCTTTCTAGGCACATGAGCAATATTTCTCCTAGGCATATGCGCAACATTTTTCCTACTCATATTTCTATCATGCTTGTGAGAGGAACTAGAGGCAAACATGGCATGAGAATCATAAATATGTGAATCAAAATCATTATAAATATTTCTAGCATGTCTCCTATCATGGTATAAGAAAGCATGGTTCTTTTTAGCACTATTAGCCATAGGGGCCTTCCCTTTCTCCTTGACGAAGACGGGAGCCTTATGGCTTGTTAAGTTCTTGGCTTCCCTCTTGAAGCCAAGCCCATCCTTAATTGAGGGGTGTCTACCAACCGTGTAGGCATCCCTTGCAAATTTTATTTTATCAACTTCATTCTTGCTAGTCTTAAGTTGGGCATTAAGACTAGCCACTTCATCATTTAATTTGGAAATTAGAACTAGGTGTTCACTACAAGCATTAACATCAAAATCCTTACACCTAGTACAAATTTCAACATGTTCAACACAAGAATTTGATTTACTAGCTACTTCTAGTTTAGCACTTAAATCAATATTAACACTTCTTAAGGTAGAAATGGTTTCATGACAGGAAGATATTTCACTAGAAAGCATTTCATTTCTTTTCACTTCTAAAGCATATGATTTTTGTGCCTCTACAAATTTATCATGTTCATCATACAATAAATCTTCTTGCTTTTCTAAAAGCCTATCCTTTTCATTTAATGCATCAATCAATTCATTGATTTTATCTATCTTAGATCTATCTAAGCCCTTGAACAAGCAAGAATAATCTATATCATCATCACTAGACTCACTATCACTAGAAGAAGCATAAGTGGAGTCTTTAGTACTTACCTTCTTCTCTCTTGCCATAAGACAAGTGAGACGCTCATTGGGGAAGAGAGCCGATTTGTTGAAGGCAGTGGCGGCGAGTCCTTCATTGTCAGAGTCGGAGGAGGAGCAATCCGAGTCCCACTCCTTTCCTAGATGCGCCTCGCCCTTTGTCTTCTTGTATGCCTTCTTCTTCTCCCTCTTGTTCCCCTTTTCCTGGTCACTTTCATTATCGGGACAGTTAGCAATAAAATGACCAAGCTTACCGCATTTGAAGCACGAGCGCTTCCCCTTGGTCTTGGTCTTGCTTGGCTGCCCCTTGCGACCATTTAGCGCCGTCTTGAATCTCTTGATGATGAGAGCCATCTCTTCATCATTGAGCCCGGCCGCCTCAACTTGCGCCACCTTGCTAGGTAGCGATTCCTTGCTCCTTGTTGCTTTTAGAGCAATGGGTTGAGGCTCGTGGAGTGGTCCGTTCAACGCGTCGTCGACGTATCTCGCCTCCTTGATCATCATCCTCCCGCTCACGAATTTTCCAAGTACTTCCTCGGGCGTCATCATCGTGTACCTGGGATTCTCACGAATATTGTTCACGAGATGAGGATCAAGTACGGTAAAGGACCTGAGCATTAGGCGGACGACGTCGTGGTCCGTCCATCGCGTGCTCCCGTAGCTCCTTATCTTGTTGATGAGGGTCTTGAGCCGGTTGTATGTTTGCGTCGGCTCCTCGCCCCTTATCATGGCGAAACGTCCAAGCTCTCCCTCCACCAACTCCATCTTGGTGAGTAAAGTGACGTCGTTTCCCTCATGAGAAATCTTGAGGGTGTCCCAGATTTGCTTGGCGTTATCCAAGCCGCTCACTTTATGATATTCATCCCTGCACAAGGAAGCTAGAAGAACAGTAGTAGCTTGTGCATTCTTATGAATTTGTTCATTAATAAACGTGGGACTATCCGAACTATCAAAGTGCATTCCACTCTCTACAATCTCCCATATACTAGGATGGAGAGAGAATAGGTGACTACGCATTTTGTGGCTCCAAAATCCGTAGTCCTCTCCATCAAAGTGTGGGGGCTTGCCGAGTGGAATGGAGAGCAATTGAGAATGTGAACTTTGCGGAATACGAGAGTAATCAAAAGAAAAGTTCGAATTGACCGGTTTTCTCCTCTCATAGTCGTTGTGGTCCTCGTCCTTTTGGGAAGAAGTGGATTCATCACTATCGTCGTAGTAGATGATCTCCTTGATACGCCTCGTCTTCTTCTTCTTCCCTTCCTTTCGTCTATGGCCCGAGCCGGAGTCGGTAGGCTTGTCGTCCTTCGGCTCGTTGACGAAGGTCTCCTTTTCTTTGTCGTTGATCACTATACCCTTCCCCTTAGGATCCATCTATTCGGGCGGTTAGTCCCTTTGTGAATAGAACGGCTCTGATACCAATTGTGAGCACCTAGAGGGGGGGGTGAATAGGTGATCCTGTAAAAACTTCAAACTTAAGCCACAAAAACTTGTTATGTGTTAGCACGATTATTGCCAAGTGGCTAAGTTGAAGTCTCAACAAAACACAATACCACAAGAGATCAAGACAGAGGTGACACGGTGGTTTATCCCGTGGTTCGGCCAAGCCAATGCTTGCCTACTTCCACGTTGTGGCGTCCCAACGGACGAGGGTTGCAATCAACCCCTCTCAAGCGGTCCAAAGACCCACTTGAATACCACGTTGTTTTGTTGTTCCTTTCACTATCCCGTTTGCAAGGAATCTCCACAAATTGGAGTCTCTTGCCCTTACAAGTATATGATCACAAAGAAAGCACAGAGTAAGGGAGGGAAGCAACACACACAAATCCACAACAAAAGCGCACACACACGGCCAAGACTCGAGCTCGAATGACTATCTCAGAGTTCACACTAGAACAGAGCTCGAATCACTTAGAATCACAAACGAATGCGCAAAGAACTTGTGTGGATGATCAAGAATGCTCAAGAGTTGCTTGTGTGTCTCCTCCATGCGCCTAGGGGCTCCTTTTATAGCCCCAAGGCAGCTAGGAGCCGTTGAGAGCAAATCCGGAAGGCCATCCTTGCCTTCTGTCGTCGGGGGCACCGGACAGTCCGGTGCACACCGGACACTGTCCGGTGCCCGATTTGTTTCCTTATCTGGCGCTGCCGACCGTTGCAGCCCGTTGGAGATCTGCGAACCGTTGGCGCACCGGACAGTCCGGTGCACACCGGACAGTCCGGTGCCGTCTTCCGACCGTTGGCTCGGCCACGTGTCTCGCGCGGATTGCGCGGCCGACCGTTGGCCCTGGCCGACCGTTGGCTCACCGGACAGTCCGGTGAATTATAGCCGTACGCCGTCGGCGAATTCCCGAGAGCGGCCAGTTCGCGCCGAGTCAGCCTGGCGCACCGGACACTGTCCGGTGCACACCGGACAGTCCGGTGCTCCAGACCGAGCTGGGACTTGGCTGCACACAGCCAAGTCATTCTCTCCCCTTTTCTCTTTTTCTTCTTTCTGTTTCTAACACTTAGAAAAATATGTTAGTCCACAAAACAAATGTACTAAGGCTTAGAAACATACCTTTTATCTCATGATTTGCACCTTGTTCATCCATGTACACAAATTCACAATTAAACACATGTGTTGGCACTCAATCACCAAAATACTTAGAAATGGCCCAAGGGCACATTTCCCTTTCAATTCCGCTGAAAGTAAAAGGCGAAGAAGCTCCTAAGGGAGGCTTACAGCGAAAAATAAACGCTGATTCCGCTGAAGTAAAAGGCGAAGAAGCTCCTAAGGGAGGCTTACAGAGAAAAATTAATGTCAATCTTCGGCAAATATAATTTTGCATAGCATTACATCATTACATCATTTGCATAGCATAACATCATACATCATAGTGCATCAACAACGCAAGAAGGGGGGTCTCGATATTGGTATTCGAAGATTGTTTTAAAGAAATAGTGACAAGGCACAAAAATAGCCGTTGAAAAGTTATACCATTGTCAAACTCTGAAATGGAAGGACCTATTGATTATTGATTTTACAAGGATTGATCATTGATTTTTACGAAGCATGAAAAGAAGGGAAGGTGTTTTTTCGCCGAAGGCTCAAAAATGGTACGTATATGATGTTTCATGCATCGTCAAAAATAGAATTATAAACAGCTAAAATGCTATATCCAAAGTTACACAATATTACACATGACACTCAGCAAGCATTACAATCTAAATGTTTTTACAGCAGCATTTAATCTTCCTTTAAGACTACTTCTGCAGCTTCATTTAGAAGCTGATCAACAACTCTATCCCTGATGGCTTCGGCCATTTGTTTAATTTCGTCATCCCCCTTCGTGTGGGGGCCTGGTGATAGCTCAGCAGGTTCTGAGGGAAGAGAAGATACAGATATATTACTATTACAAACCATGAACAAGTTCGAAATCAAAAAGTTACAACGAAGAGTCAGTTATCACTAAATTAATACCTATTTGCCCTTCGGGCACTGCGCTTTTCTCAGCAGCCTCTGCTACCTTCCTAGCATCATGGATGCCTTTTTCGCTTTTTTGAATGATTTCTTGGGCCATTTCTCGGCCGCCATTGTCCCAGATGTCGGTGAAAAATTTTCCACCAACCAGGCTTGCTTCGGCCGAGGGGTCTTTTATATCTTCGGAAGACAAGGCAGTTTCGGATTGCGCTAAAGATTTCACATGATCGCAGCCTTTTCTTTCCAAAACAGTAGCAATCCCCCTGGTGCCTGAAAAAGCACATATGTCTCCGTGGCTATTCAAGATTTCCTCGAAGGCCTCGGCTTCGTGACTGATCCATTCAATCGAGCCTTCTGGATTCCCCCTTGTGAAATTTTCTTCGCTAGAGAATGCGCCATCGCTGGCGAAGCTGGATTTTATCTTCTTAACACACTCTATGCATTTGTCATAGCACCTTTTCTTGGATGCACGAAGCTCTTCAACATTTATTTCCAAATGATTTGCCCATTGATCACTAAGTTCTCGTTTTGTTTCTTCAAGTATGCGTTCTTCTTTAGCTCTGGCCAGCTGTTTCCGAAGATCCTGAATTTCGCGTTTTTGGGCTTCAGCTTGTGCCTTAGAGGTAGCTTCGTCTTCCTTTATTTTATCCACCAATGTAAGCAGAATTTTATCTTTTTCCAAAGCTTCGTTCCTCAGCTTAATAACCTCTGTTCGTAGGTTGTTGAAAGCAATATTATAGCTCTCGTCTTCGGCATTCCTTTGCGCTCTCAAAGCGTTGCTCAGTATTAAACCCTATATGAAAAAAGAATTAGTATAAGAATAAAAGAATGATTCAAAAATTACAAATTTCCAAATATACAATTCTCATACCTTCAGACTATTATATGCAAGGTTATCCGCAAGATCGTCCTTCGTCATAGCGCAGAGCCCAGCTTCAAGCTTCGGGAACCCCATACTTCTAGCCATCTCCCGGCAGACAGATAATTCTTTGTTGTCTGGGAGGCAGTATAAGAAGTCATCTCCATCTGTGCCGTTGAATACTAAGGCTCCTTTCGGATACTTCAGTTCTCGGGCATAGTGATTAGCTTCAAAAATTTCTTCTTCAGATAATTTTTCCCCGAAGCATGTCGTACAATATAATCAAGTACTTTGAAAGATGCTTCGGGGGCAGCAACGCCAGTTTCTTCAGCCAAAATTTGTTCTGCTATTTTTGTTTTTTCGGCTTCCAAGGATTTCACCTTGGCAAGCTCTGAAGGCCCGGCTTCAGTTTCAGACTGTTGCTTTGAAGCTTCGGCGACAAAGGCTTCAGTATGTACTTCGGAAGTTTTAACAATTTTCTTTGGAGGTGTGCTTGAAGATTTGATTGTCTCTAAAACATCTAGCACATTAACCATCCTTCTTCTTTTAGGGGTCACTGCTGGACCCTTGTGGCTTTTTGTCGTCTCAGTTTCTGCCGAAGGACTCAAGATTTCTGATGTCTTTATTTCTTCAGCTCTCGGTTCTTCTATTTTTTCAGTCGCTGGCACTTCGGCCAGCACTTCAATATTTGGCAGGGGGGTTGGCTCTTTAGCTTCGGTGGTCGAAGAGGTCTCACCGGCAAATTCAGGCACTGTGGCCGGTTCAATATAACGTGGCCGGTGTGTGAGAACCTTTACCCTTTTCCTCTTCGGCGCCGGCTCACTTGGAGCGGCTGAAGCAGTTTCCTTCGCAGAGGATGGATTCTTTCTTTTTTGACCCCACGCTGGATAGCGGTAGTCAGGGTAGACAAACCCAATTGCATCAAATACTCGATTGAGCCTCTTCTTCTTTCGGCCTCCGAAGGCCGCTGATAATGCAGTATCTTCGGCCTTTGAGTATACACCAAGCAATTCATCACTGATGGCCTCAATACTTTTTAACCAGTCATCATCCGGCTCAACGAATTTATCTCCGTATTTAAATGTGTATTTCAGCCTGACTAGTCCACCTTCATCAGTTTATTTAATGGTTTCTTTCGGCATTTCCCATTTTTTCGCAAGTGGCCATACTCTGAAGGCAATGTGTTCTTGGACCAAATCTCTTGTCCCAATAAAAGAGCAAACAACACCGAAGGCTCTCTGGCATTCTTCGGCTGCTTCATTCATTTCCACCTTCGGCCTCCGCAGGCCGAAGCGTTGCCAGATGGGACGCATAATGATCCTTTTTATATCTTCCCGTGATTTAAAGTCATTCTTCACGTAAATCCATTTCGTCATCCAGTCGCCGGGCCACCTCTTTCGAAAGGTCGGCACGGGGCAGCTTGACCCAGACCGGGAGCCGAAGCTGTAGCAGCCAAAATTGTTGTGATACTGTTCTTTACCCCAGGGTTTTGTCTCGTACAATAATTCATGTATGTTGCAGAAACTTTTCGCATTAGGTTCCAAACCTTGGCTTCTCACGGCCCACACAAAGATATTCATCCTTATGATTGCTTCGGGGGTAAGTTGGTGAAGGTAGATTTCAAATATCTTCAGTATTTCTACAACAAAACTGCTTAAGGGAAATCATAGTCCAGCTTTCAAGAAGCTTCGGAATACCATGACTTCATTTTTCTCAGGAGTCGGACAAGTCTTCTCTCCTTCATCAGCCCTCACAATGGACAAGTCCCGGAAATATCTGCCCCTCATATTGACAAGATGATTTTCTTTAATACTTGATTTACCAAAAACCGCATGGCTTGGTCGCCAAGGTCGATCTTCGGAGTCTTCACCACCACTATCCACATCATAACTGTCACTGTCACCAGTATCTTCAGATAAACCCTCCAAAATTTCTTTAGTAATCTTCTCTGTATTAGTCTTCGACATTGATTGAAGAAAGCCTAGATGCATCTCCTCAGAAAGACTTAGCTTCGAATCACCAATAGCTTTTTTATCTTCAGACATCCTTGCAAACGCTGAGAAAGTGCTCTCGAAGCCGAAGCTTAAAAATCTAAAAGCCAAGCAAGTGTTGTTGCACGCAGGCTAAAAGTTAGGTGAGTAAAAGCAGTTGGCAAGAGAGCGTGCCAAATAAACTCGTGATGAGCTCTTATTTATACACCTAGTGCGTTGAAAACTGGAGGGTCCCGCTTGTCAAAGACTGTTGTTATTCTAGCAATGAGAAGGTGTTTTTTCGGACCTTCGGCTTAAGGCCTTTGTCCATATCGCAATATGAATTTATCATTACAGCAAATTAATATTGCGAGGGGCTACTGTTGGGGGCCTTCGGCTTCCGAAGGTCCTCAAAAACATGATTTGACAATGTTTTCCAAGTATGCGAGCAGGTATCTTCGGAATCAGGTTGCGGGTATACAAGAGCATGGTCAAGACGAAGCTTGACTGAAATAGAAGACAATCATGACGAAGGATGAAACAATCACGAAGCTATGTGCAGAAGAGCTTCGGCATGACAGCAGAAAAGGGGAACCGACTTAAAGATGAAAAGCCAAATTAGACCTCGAAGAATTACTATAGAGTTATTGATAAAAGTAAAGGGCATTAGTGTAATTTTACACGGGCTGCGTCCCGTGCCTATAAATAGATGAACAGTACTCCCGTACTGTTCACGCTGACTTGGCATTAGCATCACGCTTGTACCCTTACTTTCCTTCAAGCCGAAGGTACATTTGTAATTTGTTGTTGTTTATATAAGTAAGATAAATAGAAATAAATTAATAATAATGTTCAAAGTAATCATGTTATTTTCCGTGTTTTGTGTATAAATCTCTCTCTTATCTTTTATTATGATTGTGAAGGTATGTCCTTCACAACCTTCGTCCGAAATTCATTATATCCGAAGGGAAATAATGTTCTGAAAGACGAAGGGCTTTGATATTTAACATTTTATGTTGCCTTGTTCTTAATTCATAGCATTTGAGAACAAGTCCCCAACAATCGTTCTTCCAGATAATCTTTGTCCTGCCGTTATGCTGCTGAAATTCCGATCGTTTGTTCGTCCGATCATTCGATCGTTCGTCCGTTCGTTCATAGTTCATATTCATCGTTCATCCATACGAACTATTCAACATCACAATTCACCATTACTATTTATTGTTACTATTCACTGTTACTATTCATCAACACTATTCACCATCGTTACTATTTATCGTTACTATTCATCGATCATCCGATCACCCCAAATTTCAACTACTCATCCATCATGTTGTCCAGTCCACCTAAGACCAGCCAGACCCATATTCCAGTCATACGAACTCCGGTGACTGTGATTTTCCTTCTAGTAGGGAACTTCCCATCTGGTCACCCATTCCAGGTTTCTCCAAGTTGAGCACGCTTAACTTTGAGATTCCTTCGAACCAGGCTCCCAAACTCTGATTCCAATAATTCTTGTTTCTAAATTCTTATCAAACTATTCCCTATCCAACCATGTCATCCCTTAAGCATGGTCCATATTCTAGAAAACTCCCAAAATACTCTTGTCCCATATTCTGCCTATAACTCTCCTGTTCATACTAAGTAAGACGATTCATTCGTCACTATTCTCACCAACAGTGAACTTCACTGTGCTACACCACATACACCCAGCTATAAATACACCCAGCTTCCCTCTCCCTCTCCACACACACTCAACACCCTCAACCAAGGAAAACACCCTACCCACTCAGTTACTCCGCTCTTCCGGCTACACGCATAGTGTCGCTTCGCCTCCAGTCCACCCTCCTGGTAAGCACCTCCGCTCCACCACCAGTAATATCACAACACCACATGACACAGATTCTACTCAAGACTCTACCCATCCATATATCGCTATTCTAGCCACTATACTAAATATTTGTTGGTATACTTGTTGGTTTGTATGTTTGCTTGCTCATGTTGCATAGTTATCGGAGCGTTCGTGTCGTCTCGTGGAGGCCAGATCTGCAAGTCTATGCCAGGCGGTGGAGCCAGAAGCCAGTTCCGTGAGCTCTCCTTTCCCCTTCGCCGGATAAGCACGGCTGGATCCCTTTGATGCATAAATTACCTATGATTTTTCAACCACAACCCTCAGCCTGTTATTTTATGCATGATATGATTTTGAGACAAGTTATTATGGCCACCCAAGCCGCTTGCCGCAATCAATCCTTAATATATTGTTACAAATGATTTGACAAAAGGTGTGAGTTTTTCAAAAGAAAATGCTTTTCAAAATGTGTATGATGAAGGGTTTTCACCCTTATCACCTTTGAGTAGGGATGTTTAGGGACTCCCTGGTTTAGGGGAGGGCCTAAGGTGATGGCTCAGCTGGTTTAGGCGTGAGCAGAAGGATTGTCCCCTCATATAAGGACCGGTTTGTCATCCTTCACTACCTGTACTCATGATAAGTACAACCACTCGAGACTGTGTGGGCAGTCACTCATTCTGAACTCGTACGGTCCAACCCCAGGGTTATGAAGGCTGGGGAGCACCGGGAGGATAAGGAGGGGGAATGTTTTGTCTGGTTTGGACATGGCGGTGGCCTGACTCCTTCCGGTATAACCATTAAGGTTAGGACGTGCGAGGAAAGAAAGAGATTCGGTGTCGGATCTCATGGCAGTAAGATCGCAGAGCCGGACTAGTGGGTAAAGTGTACACCTCTGCGCAGAGTTTGAAAACCTATTCGAATAGTTTGTGTCCACAGGAATGGACGAGTTTGGTGTGGTATGGTAATTAGTGTTTTGTTTTCAAAAAAGTGTGTGTTTGAGAAAAGTGGTTTTTAAAAGGTCCAGCGGTTGAGCCGTGAGCTATGGTGGACGGGAAGTCCAGTAGCTGTTTTTGAAAATGAAAACCAGTGGGAAAACTGCTGATATACCTGGATGGTTTAGTCTAGGGGATTTTGTTTTATATTGAAAAAAAAACTTCCTGCTCCTTTGGGAAAGGATGCGCTTTGAAAAATACAAAATGTTTTACAAAACAACCCTGCATAAAATATTGTTGTTTCTGCAAAATATCCTGAGCTCCACATATTCCATGCATTATATCTGATTTCCCCATTCCGCGGGTGAAGGTGGGCTGCTGAGTACGTTTGTACTCACCCTTGCTTATTTGTTGTTTTTTAAGAAAAAGGAGATCGGGTAAGAGTTACGACTGTTCCCAACCTTGCATGTGGTTGTTGGACTGCTGATTTGCTTCGCTGCGTATATCGGGCTGCTTCAGCCCCACTCTGATGATATGTCCCGAGTTGTGGACCAACTCTTAAAGTTGATCGCCACCTTTATAGGTTTGTCTCGTTTAAGCAGATCTGGAATCATCTGATGTATAAATGTGTTTACTAGCCTCCTAGGACTAGTAATTGTATCACATTTGAGTCCCAGAGGATTGGGGACGCTTCAGGTGGTATCAGAGCTGTTAGGTTGGCCGCAGGACGTAACCCTTGGCCTGATCAAAAGTTTTTTAGTCCAAACTATTTTCTTAAAAAAAATCTTGCTCTCATCCCTTCATTTCAAAAATGCTTTCCCCCTTTCCTTCTCTCAGAAGTCAGATGGAGGTTCGCTGCCAAACCAGCTTTTGCGAGAATGGAAATGGTTTCCCCAAGTTGTTGAGAGCATGCACAGTTTGCCTCGGAATCAGGAGCCAGCCTCAGTATGATGGTCGTGAATTTGTCGAGCATGGCACAGAGAAGTGTGTCATGACTGTATACATTGGATCCAGTCCACACCATGTGGAATGGAGTGTCACTGCTGCTGGGCACATATTCAAAGACACCTGCCAAGTTGTCGCTCGCAAGGCATTGAGGGCCCTGTGTCAGATCTATGAAGAAGAAGTGGCCGACACCCCGCTCAGATTCTTTCCGCCCTTTCAGAGAGACCGTCCCGCTTGGATGGCCAGGATGCGTGCATTGGAAGAGCAGCAGCTGCTTGAGGACGACCCCACAGTCGTGTACCTCACTGCATACCTGCTCACCCTTGATGCACATTATGATTTCTTGGCTCGGCACCACCGTCAGATGATTGCCGAAGCAGAAGATGTAGAGAAGCTCAACCGTAAGCTCCATGTGGATCTCACCTCAACCCAAGCCCGTGTAGCTACCTTGGAAAGTCGTGAAGTCATTGCGGTTGAAGCCCTGAAGCAAGCCAAGTATGAGCACGTCCAGAAGCTGATGGAGGCCTACATGGTAACCCGTAACCAACGTAGAGCCCTGCGGATCCAAGAGCCTGTTTCATCCAACCCAGTTCAACCCAGGAGAGCTAAAGATCCCCAAATTCTTGAAGGTCACCCGGTCTCTATCAAAGCAGAGAAGAAGGCTTGGAAACTCCCGGAAGGAGCCATAGTCTTGGAAGGAATTCCAGTCTTCCCTTAGGCTATGGATAAGCAAGAGCACCCTGAGTCCTCCCAAGATCCCCCGCCGGAGTTGTGTGAGCCCCTCACCATGAAGAATATTCCAGCACCATCCCGTGAGATCAAAGAAGAAGCTGCAAGCACCCCACCAGCACCGCTGCCCTCTGAGGAGCTACAAGAGCCAGTCGCGCTTGAAGAAGAGTTCGACCCCGTCTTGCCATCTCAGTCGCCGCCGGAAAAAGTCATCAACATCAGCTCGCTCTTGACCCATCCAGGAGATATCTCAGATTGAAGTTGTGCACCAGCCTTGCCAGAAGAGAAGCTGCCAGATCTGAGTTAGTTATAGCCAGTCCTCTGCGTGCATTGGGTAGTGAAGTTTTTCTTCACTTTGGTAGAGCCCTGCATGTATGAGAGGTAATCGTGTAGTCGCGTGTTTGAAAAAACTCTAATTGTGTGGCCCCCTAGGGCATTTCAAAATGAATTTCGCTTGATGTTTTCTCCTCTTTTTGAGTGCATATGTGATGCTTTAACATTAGTGCTCATAAGTTGCATTTAGCATAGTTCTCAATTCAGGAGCCAAGCAATAGTAGTTATGCTTAGCCCCCGAATCTGAGTAGTACGTGCTTTGGAAAAACTCTATTCTTCCCTTATTCAAAACATTTGATTTGTGTGTGCTTATCATTGCTGAGCTTGTGTGTTTTCTTTCTTTTTAAGAAAGGTTTTTTCTAAAAACATAGATCACAAATTAGAGCTAATCCTCACCTTATGCTTCCATTCTCATCTTAACCCATCCCAAGGGAAAAGCACCTTGCCCAAGAAGATACCGGGAAGCTTACCCTTGAAGCCTGGAACAAGCTACAGAAGAAACCAGTCCAGCCACTCAGTCAAAAGGACCGACCGTGAGAATCAAAGCACTGTCCCTGAGTCAAAGTAAACAGGAAAAGAGGTCAGAAGGAGTTATTACCATACAGAGAGGCAAAGATCCTTGGAACTAGAGACCACAAACATCAGGGTCATTGACCCAGCCACTCATCCGTGCCCCCTGCACGCGTGCCCGCCTCCATGCGCACCACCACCGCCCCACTTCCCCTTTGCAGCGCACCCACCACCACCATCATCGCCGGCAACACCAGACCCCCCTCCCCTTGTCGCACCCGCTGCCGCGTAGCACCTACTCCATCACCACCACTCTGCAACCGAGCACCCCCACTCGCCTATAAAACCCCCACCAGCTCCCTCAGTTCCCATCCCAAGCAAAGCACACGCCTGATAAATCCCCCTGCCAAATCGCGAGCAAATCCATTTTCCACTTCCTGGCCCCTGAGATCACAATGCTTGGTGATTCTTGGGTTGAAGACTGTTGTACATGGTTCATAATCTTTGGTTTCCTCCAATGTGTGATGGTAATACTCTTTGATAGAATCCTCCAGTGGGAAGAGCAAAGAGAAAGAAAGAGGCAGTGAGAAGAGAAAAGAAAATAGTAAAGATAAGATAAGAAGAAGGTTTTCCCAGAATCAACCCCGTGTTAGTCATCTCTCCGCAGCCTGGTCAGGCAGCAATAGCAGAAGAAGGCCCCGTAACACCCTTGTTATGAGGTACTTCAAGGAGTTCAAATCCCCAAGATTCAAGAGTTCTACCCTCATTCTTTTTAAGTGGGGTAGTGTTCCAGTAAGGTTCCTGCTATGGAGAAAAAGAAGAAGACCTGTAGCAAGCTTGTGGAGGACCAGATCATCAAAGCATATAAGTTTCTGGATGAGAAGTGGTCACCCAAGTTTTGTTGATAAAGCACCAGAAGACTAATCAAGGAAGGAATCCATGTGTAAGTTCGTAAGAGAAAGGTTTGTGTGTTGGCATCAATGCTTCTTCAATAAGCTAGCTGCCAAGCGAAACCTAGAAGCCTGAAGATGATCTTGAGTAGCCCGAATCAGCGTTTGCAATCGGCAACCAGGTGCTCCTCAAGGCCAGATCTTGTTGAAGTTCCATCTCCTCGAAGAGTTGCAAAGTGAAGATATGTAGCTGAAGTAAAGCTATACCCATAACCCTTCTAAGCCGAATCTCGAGGACGAGATTCCTTTTAAGTGGGGTAGTTTTGTAGCATCCCAAAAATTCAAATCCTGGAATTTTCTCAAACTCGCTCTAAATTCAAAATGAATTTCAAATTTCATTTCAAAATGTTTGTTTGCGAGTTGATATCAGCAAATAAAATATAGTGGTCTATATTCTCTCCAAAATCCTCCTCAAAATATCCTACAAATATTTCCCCAGTGATCACCCTCAATTTCTTTTCAGAAATACTGCCCGGATATTTCTCCAGTGATCCCTCTCAAATTCTTCCAGAAATACCGCCCAGATATTTCCTGAGCAACCACCCTCAAATTCTTTCCAGAAATACTGCCCAAATATTCCACCGATATATCTCCAAGTAATTTCCTCCTGAGAAATAACTTCAGAATCATTTTTCAAGTCCCTACAAATATTTTCTTCATAACTTTCCTCATGCTCATGCGTATACGTATGCCTCCGGTGTCATACGGTGAGCTCTACAAGCTAATTACACTCATATAAGACAAATTTATGCTAATCTCCCACTAATCCTCTCATCCTCCCACTAATCCTCTTATCCCTCCCCCTAATCCCCCCACCATGGCTATAAATAGAGGGGCAAGGGCCTCCTCTCATCCCACCCCAAGCCATTTCATGGCAACTCTTCCCCCCCCCCCCACACACACACCCACTCCATGTTCCACACAAGCACACACTAGCACAAGGATCGTTCGGTCGTTCTTCGATCGTTCGTCCCCCTGTTCTTAGTTTGTTCGTTCGTTCGTCCGTTCGTCCGATCGTTCGATTGTTCGTCCGTTCGTTCGTCCAAATAATCTTTTTCCTGCCGTTATGCTGCCGAAATTCTGATCGTTCGTTCGTTCGATCATTCGATCGTTCATCGTTCGTTCATAGTTCCTATTCATCGTTCATCATTCGTTCATAGTCCCTATTCATCGTTCTTCCAGATAATCTTTGTCCTGTCGTTATGGTGCCAAAATTCTAATCGTTCGTTCATCCGATCATTCGATCGTTCGTCCGATCATTCGTCCAAATAATCTTTTTCCTGCCGTTATGCTGCCGAAATTCCGATCGTTCGTTCGATCGATCATTCGATCGTTCATCGTTCGTTCATAGTTCCTATTCATCATTCATCGTTCGTTCATAGTCCCTATTCATCGTTCTTCCAGATAATCTTTGTCCTGCTGTTATGCTGCCGAAATTCCGATCGTTCGTTCGTTCGTTCATAGTTCCTATTCATCGTTCATCGTTCGTTCATACGAACTATTCACCATCACTATTCACCGTTACTATTCATCGATCATCCCCATCCGATCACCCCAAATTTCAACTACTCATCCATCATGTTGTCCAGTCCACCTAAGACCAGCCAGACCCATATTCCAGTCATACGAACTCCGGTGACTGTGATTTTCCTTCCTGTAGGGAACTTCCCATCTGGTCACCCATCCTAGGTTTCTCCAAGTTGAGCATGCTTAACTTTTAGATTCCTTTGAACCAGGCTCCCAAACTCAGATTCCAATAATTCTTGTTTCTAAATTCTTATCAAACTATTCTCTATCCAACCATGTCATCCCTTAAGCATGGTCCATATTCCAGAAAACTCCCAAAATACTCTTGTCCCATATTCTGCCTATAACTCTCCTGTTCATACTAAGTCAGACGATTCATTCGTCACTATTCTCACCAACAGTGAACTTCACTATGCTACACCACATACACCTAGCTATAAATACACCCAGCTACCCTCTCCCTCTCCACACACACTCAACACCCTCAGCCAAGGAAAACACCCTACCCACTCAGTTACTCCGCTCTTCCGGCTACACACATAGTGTCGCTTCACCTCCAGTCCACCCTCCTGGTAAGCACCTCCGCTCCACCACCAGTAATATCACAACACCACATGACACAGATTCTACTCAAGACTCTACCCATCCATATATCGCTATTCTGACCACTATACTAAATATTTGTTGGTATACTTGCTGGTTTGTATGTTTGCTTGCTCATGTTGCATAGTTATCGGAGCGTTCGTGCCGTCTCACGAAGGCCAGATCTGCAAGTTTACGTCAGGCGGTGGAGCCAGAAGCCAGTTCCACGAGCTCTCCTTTCCCCTTCGCTGGATAAGCACGTCAAGCTCACTGGATCCCTTTGATGCATAAATTACCTATGATTTTTCAACCACAACCCTGAGCCTATTATTTTATGCATGATATGATTTTGAGACAAGTTATTATGGCCACCCAAGCCGCTTGCCGCAATCAATCCTTAATATATTTGTTACAAATGATTTGAGAAAAGGTGTGAGTTTTTCAAAAGAAAATGCTTTTCAAAATGTGTATGATGAAGGGTTTTCACCCTTATCACCTTTGAGTAGGGATGATCAGGGACTCCCTGGTTTAGGGGAGGGCCTAAGGTGATGGCTCAGCTGGTTTAGGCGTGAGCAGAAGGATTGTCCCCTCATATAAGGACCGGTTTGTCATCCTTCACTACCTGTACTCATGATAAGTACAACCACTCGAGACTGTGTGGGCAGTCACTCAATCTGAACTCGTACGGTCCAACCCCAGGGTTATGAAGGCTGGGGAGCACCGGGAGGATAAGGAGGGGGAATGTTTTGTCCTGTTTGGACATGGCGGTGGCCTGACTCCTTCCGGTATAACCGTTAAGGTTAGGACGTGCGAGGAAAGAAAGAGATTCGGTGTCGGATCTCATGGCAGTAAGATCGCAGAGCCGGACTAGTGGGTAAAGTGTACACCTCTGCGCAGAGTTTGAAAACCTATTCGAATAGTCTGTGTCCACGGGAATGGACGAGTCTGGTGTGGTATGGCAATTAGTGTTTTGTTTTCAAAAAAGGGTGCATTTGAGAAAAGTGGTTTTTAAAAGGTCCGGCAGTTGAGCCGTGAGCTATGGTGGACGGGAAGTCCAGTAGCTATTTTTGAAAATGAAAACTAGTGGGAAAACTGCTGATATACCTGGATGGTTTAGTCCAGGGGATTTTGTTCTATATTGAAAAAAACTTCCTGTTCCTTTGGGAGAGGATGCGCTTTGAAAAATACAAAATGTTTTACAAAACAACCCTGCATAAAATATTGATGTTTCTGCAAAATATCCTGAGCTCCACATATTCCATGCATTATATCTGATTTCCCCATTCCTCGGGTGAAGGTGGGCTGCTGAGTACGTTTGTACTCACCCTTGCTTATTTGTTGTTTTTTCAGAAAAAGGAGATCGGGTAAGAGTTACGACTGTTCCCAACCTTGCCTGTGGTTGTTGGACCGCTGATTTGCTTCGCTGCGTATATCGGGTTGCTTCAGCCCCACTCTGATGATATGTCCCGAGTTGTGGACCAACTCTTAAAGTTGATCGCCACCTTTATAGGTTTGTCTCGTTTAAGCAGATCTGGAATTATCTTTGTATAAATGTGTTTACTAGCCTCTTGGGACTAGTAATTGTATCACATTTGAGTCCCAGAGGATTGGGGATGCTTCAACATCTTACCAATCTAGAGAGGGATTGGGAGGAAAAACTAAGGAAAGTACACAATGTGATTTTAGATGAGGGTGATGTTATATCGATAAATACAGTAGTAAATCTAGACAAAATTTGCATCAAATAAACAGACCAAATGAATCCAAACTCAAACCACCATTGCATTTAACACCTGGATAAAAATTATAACATAAACAATTAACTTACAGTGGTGAGGTTATTCCAAATAGGTTCTTCTGCCTCTATTCTACACAACCGCTCATCCCATGATGACCGCTTTGTTGTCTTCTTTAAGAGCCTTGTTGTCTCTCTTTAACTCTTTCTCTTTATCTTGGATTTGTCATTTTGTAAATGTGACATAGGGGAATTTCTCATGGAATAACTTGACAATTCTATTCCATGCTTCCGATGACCACCCATTTTGGCCCTTATAACAGTCATTGTTGTGGTCTTGAAGAATTTCAACTAAACCCTTTTCTAGTCCAGTATTTCAGTTTGCTCTAAGACGACCAACTGTTAGGAAATAAAGGATGTGAGTAGGTGACAGTCTAAAATAAGCAAGAATAGGTAACAAGATACTTTTTGGCGATGTTCTCCTCTTGCGCTTGTTAGTAGTAGATCTAGGGGATATTCTTTGCATAGATGCAGCTTGGATCAGGTTCATCCTAGGAGATCCTCTTCTAAACATTCTTGCTACATATATAAACATCCAAACGATTGAGACTTACATATATAGAAATATATGAGTTTAAACATCCAAACAAGTGAGACTTACATATATCATGAATGATGTTGACTATAATCATTCCACATATTCAATGCAATCATATCTCTAATAGAGTTCCCATTATCCACTTGGCTATTAAGCGACACGACATCATTGCTATAGTAATTGTCTCCTCTAGGAAGATCAACAAAAGTTTCTAGTGATATGTTACTTGTTTGGCTATTTAACCAACCTTCATCCCCATTGTGCATCCATATAATATTATGGAACAACACTGTCGCGGCTGGTATTTTCACTTGGTTCCTAATTAGCTGGTGTGTTCCGACTTTTAGAATGGGGAAACGCTTCTTCAAAACTCCTATTGCTCTCTCTATGTGGTTTCGCAATAAAGCATGCCAATGATTAAATAATTCCTTATAGTTTCTTGGCCGTTGGTAACCATGGCCAAATTCTTTCAAGTGGTATCGAACACCACTGTATGGTGCAATGAATGATGGTGTGTTAGCATATCCCCCGTCGACAAGATAATACTTTCCCTCGGGAGCATGGAATCCTCCAAGTAGTGCAGACCTTAGAACCCTAGCATCTGTAGCTGATCCCTCCAAACCAGATGATAAAAGTAAAGTTGAAGTCAAAATCACAAACCAACATTACATTTTGACTTAGTGTGCCTTTTCTATTCCTATAGGGAGCTTGCTTTTCTGCTGAAATGGTAATTGGAACATGTGTTCCATCAATAGCTCCAATGAAATTTTGGAAGTAAGGAAAGAACCGTTCATCCATGCTAATCTTCCAATGAAATGAAATTCTAGTGGCAGGCTTCACAAATCTATACATGAGAGATGGGATTATATCGAAAACTGACTGGATGTGTCGGTGGATAGTTTCACCACTATGTTTGAATTCATGTTGTAAATCCTCATAACTAGCATTATGGGACAACATGAAAAGGAACATTTCCATTTTCCTTCCACAGTAACACCCCTTGTATCACGTAGGATATGTTATTCTCTAAGAAATGTTGTTATATCTTTGAATATACTAGGCTCCATACGGAATGTGACAAAACAATTATTCTCATGTCCTTCGAGAATCTCTTTAAGTCTCTCCTTGCCATCTAGAATAGAAGCATCCCTTGCTCTTTTCTCTCTCCTTCCTTTACTAATTAGATAGAGAGCAGGGAAAAGAAAGAGAATTGACTCCTCGTCCTCCTCTTCTCTTCTATTCCTAGTAAGTTGATCCATTTTTTCTTATCATGGTACAATCTGATATCATAGCATACAAAGTAAAGAAATGGACATATCTGAACTGTAGTAGTTGTAAAGGAAAATAAATAAATAACACTGCATATGCCAAGTTAAAATAAGTGGAAGAAGAGTTTTGAAAGTAGGACAAACAAGAGATGTTTACACAACAGAAGACATGCTCACACTAGATGAATATGGCCAAAATAAGAGAACCGCCAAAACAATTCTGCACAAAATGCATGACCAATAGCTGATTGCAAATGCATATGAATATTATTTATTTGGCATTGTTATCAAATTAGATTTCTCTTCCTTATAGCAAGAAAGTTAAATATGCATAATCTATCATTTACTCATAGTTTCTCTTCGATGCCTGTGATCTGGTCTCCTATTCCACATACTAATTTTACTTAGCAAGAAGTTAGACAGCGAACATTTTTAATGAATAGCGCTACAATGGGTATTCAAGTTATGCTTGGTCAAGGCAAAATTGCAACTGGACAATGCAAACTACAAAATTCACACCTACTCCCTTTTCCTTCCCCCAAACCACCCAGACCTTTTGACCTGTACCAGACCAAAATCAATCCCAACTCTAGCAACCAGCCTCGAAGCGACGCAAACGATCCACCAATTAGTTCACCAGGAAGGCACACAAGTCGGGGCATCCACCGGTCGCACGCTCCTCAGTAGCCTAGCCCCAGCAACCGATATCAGCCGCCTGACGTCCACCCTCAGCAAGCCAGCAGCCGGAGTTGGAGCTACTTTCTCCCTTGACGGTGCCTAGGCTCGGATCCGTAGGTGGCTTCGCTACTGAGGCCACGGAGGTGAGGCAAAACCAGGAAGGAAGGATGGACGAGACTGGCGGCAACGCCGAGACTAGCATGCTACTGGGAAGAATGAAGGTATCTATCAACAAAAGACACTCGACTAGATCAAGGGTGACATCGATATGGCACACAAGCACCAGCAGCGAAGGTCGAAAGATAGTGAAGGTCGAAAGAATGCCGCTCGTATGGGACGACGCAAGGTTAGCGGAGTTCGACGGGATGAGCCGCACGCCGACGACACCTGATTTGCCAAACATGTATTTGTGCCACGCAGGTAACATAATCCCATCGTTAGCCTAGTCAGGCCTTAATCCATGCTCTTTCACAAGTTGCCAAACGAAGCCCTAGTGTGAATTATTATCGTTGTCATTTACGTTACAATTCATAAACCAAACAGCATCTTAGAGCTGATTTAGTGGCAAGAGATTTGGAGGGGATCTATGGAGAGAAAATCCCTTGCTATGCCACCAAACCAGCCCCTAAGCTTCATAATATTGCACTTCGATCTTCGAACAATTAAACATGCTATATAAAGCTACACCTCAGATGACATTAGCAAAGCGGTTCCAAAATTCTATATCCAAACAAGATTATTGATGCATATAAACCAGCATATAGTTCCATCGGTACACTTCCAACGAATACAGAAAAAAAAACATGAACAGATATTTTGTTACCTCCGGCAACAAAACAGATTCACAAAAATACTTATTACAGCAACATGAATGGACTGGAAAAATAGGATATCATTGCCCCTGGCTCCTAATATACCATGCCTTGCAATATACCGGCAATGCTTGGGTACTATGTACAAGAGCTCTAAGGAGAGAGCTTTCCTGACTTGGTGTTTGGTTTTTAGGGACTAACTTTTAGTCCCTATATTTTTATTCCATTTTAGTTCCTAAATTGCCAAATACGAAAACTAAAATAGAGTTTTAGTTTCCATATTTAGCAATTTAGAGACTAAATTAGAATAAAATGTAGGGACTAAAAATTAGTCCCTAGAAACCAAACATCCCCTTGTTTTTTCCTTCAAATCTGAGCAGCGGCTTATTGCATGAATTGCCCTCCTTTATATGGTAGCAGCCTCTGTATTATGAGATGAGGCTGCTCTGGATGCGCTTCAGACTGGGGCAACCCAAACGGAGTCTGCCAAAATCCAAAGCATTGACCTGTGCACAAAAAGATTTGATTAGACCTTGTTCGGTTATTCCCATTACACATGGATTGAATGAGATTGGCAAAAATTAAGAAGTTTGAGTTGCTTGGGATTTAAAATCACCCAATTTCACTCAATCCACATGGATTGAGAACGCGAACCAAACAAGCCCTTATAAGGCTAACATAAAACACAGGACACAGGATTGGACTTCTGCACAAAATATGTTAACTTACCTTTGGACAAGAATGCACATTAAGGAACTCCAACGCACTACAAAGGGATATTGCAGATTCTAATTCCTCCTCTTGCAACATGATGCATGCCTATGAAAAAAAGAGATTGCATCAATCAGGTAGATGCAATAATAGAAGATAAAATTTCGCACTACATATACTCAGCAAAACCTGAAACTACATGCCCAACACTTATGAGCTGTTTGGGTCCCTACATTTTGGAGGAATTGGAATCTAACTAATAGAGTAGGTTATTTAGCTTGGAATTTAACATTCCACCACTTTCCAAAGTTTAAATATAAGTGTATGTTTGGAACTGCTCCACTCCAACTCCAGCTCTGCTCTATCAACTCCACCATGGAGCAGTTCTACTCCAGAGTCTACCAATATTTTGATGTGTTTGGCTTGTAACCCAGCTCCAGCTCCAAGAAATCAAGATTTTGTTGAAAAATGTCTTTGCTACCCACCCGCTCCAGCTCCACGAAGTGTAAAGTAAATGGTAATAGTAATGATTCACACCCGAGTACCAGTGGTAACAAGTTTGAATAGGTCGATATTAGTTCTTAGTGTGGTATCTGATTACAGTTGGACTTAAACAAACATCATGTAACGTTATCGGTTACCGTACAAATATGTGAACCAAACGGCACCTAATATTAACACTATAAACGTGAGATTAAAACACAACACGCATTGAATCATTCATCTCGTACCAGAAGCTGGAGATTGGACAATCTTGGGCAATCAAGCTTCAGCACCTCCAGTGAGCTACAGTTGCTGAAAGAAAGAAAGAAAGAACAGTTGTAAGAGATTCTTTGGTTACAAGGAAGTTCTGGCATCCCATTAGCAAAAAAAAGTCATAACATGAAAATATTTCAATGTTTTTTTTAAAAAAAATCAATAAAGAGGCATGCGCTTAGTACACATTAATATAAAAATTTTCATTTTCATATTTATCTTTGATACCAATATTAAAAAAACACTGGTGGTACCATTGGCACATGATAAACAAGATGAATTGAGTGATTGTCTATTTTGATCCTTGACATCTCGAAAAATGTGACATTGCATTTTTTTTGCTAGTTTGTTTGACTTTAAGTGGACTACATACATAACTTTAAACATGCTACATTTGCTAGGAGGAATGCCTGAAAGTCCAGATATGAAATTCACCTAATCGTCGTAAAAACAAAACCAATACTGCATAACAACAATGGAAAATGCACATTGATGTTACCTCAAGTTTAACGTTAAAAGATTGGGACATGTCAAATCCACTTCCTTCAAGTTGGTCGAAAGATTAAGATTAATTTTGGACAAATGTAGAAAGTTCGCTATTGAAGGAATAACAACTTTCTTGATATTAGGGCACCCAGTACAATTGAGAACTTCAAGGAGGCGACCAGATCGCTCACTGATCTCTTCACTCTTGATTGCTGAACTAGGTGCACAAAAGTCAACTGGCATATCGACACAACTGCTATCATCTGACCCACACACCAATTCTTGAAAGTTTGTACATCCATTCAAGTTCACATTAACCAAATTAGTACAACAAGCAAGAAGATCTTCTATCGCATTCTGTCCAATGGACGAGTAGGACAGATCTAGCTCAACAAGCAATGGAAGAGCACCCTCTCTGTAGAGGGCATCTAATGATGAGTCACTGAGGTACTTGCAAGCTGAAAGTTTTAACACCTGCCAAAGAAAAAACAAATGTCATTACAACATAGTACATCAATACACTTCATAAATGAACAAAACTGTTATTATATCATATTATTCAAATTCCAAAATTACTCCCTTTCAATTGATCACATGTAATAAAAAAACTCATAAGAAACAGATGCTGATGAAGTGAACTCCCCAATGGTAGTTCAATCATAATATTAAGATCTTAATATCTTATACTCATTTTCTGTTTTTCCAGATCATATTACATAAAATGAAAAAATATACTAAAACATTTAATAGCATTGCATAGATGTACATATGCATAAACATAGGCTGCACTATATATTTGCATAGAATAGCAACTGCTAAAATAAGGTTCCATCTTAATGCACTGTATTCCAAAATCTGCAACATAAGCGTTAAAAACAGGAACAGTCAAGCTTACCTTCAACTGCAGACAACTGTTGAAAACAGGCTTCAAGTTGTCCAAAAAGGTATAAGACAGGTCAAGCAAGGTCAGCTTATGAAGGCAATGCAATGAGGACAATCCATCGATGCCAATGGATAGGCATGATGACAGAATAAGATGTTCAATCATAGGACATGCCTCTGACATACAAGTCAGAGAATCATCCACAAGCTGCCTGAACATGCAAAAATATAATGAACACAGATAGCAATTGATGGCATAAATAAAAAAATAAATAAAAAACTGGAAGTGGCACAACCTGCAGAAAGAGGCATCCAACGAAGTCAAGCGAGGGCAATTGATGGAAGCCTTGGAAAGCACACCACAACCCTTCAGCTCCAATATAGACATATTTGGAGCCTCAATGTGAAGAACACTCAATTTTGGACAAATTCCCAGATTTAGGGATTCGAGACCCACCTACAAAAGAAGCCATAAAACCATTGTCGGAATGTACATATATGCTGAATTAGTGTAAGAAACTTAAGGGGCATAATTGTGCCTTTGCTTCAGTTTTGTGCCTCTGAATTTGCTTCCCATATATATTAGAATATCCTTTCAATTTTAGAACTGAAAAACTAACTAGCTTTTTTTAAAAGAACCACTCCCCCTTACCTTCATCAATCGAAAAAGTTGCCAAAACTCACAAGTTCCAAGTGACAGAACAGTGTTCTAAAACTAGATCAAGCCAACAAAATCAACAAATTACTCTGTTGTGGCTGCGTTGCTGGGGAAATGTTACCAAAGGAGGCACCGGTAGTTAGTTGTTACAGGCAACAGATAAGTCACATGTTGGTTTTATTTATAGATTGCATCTATTAGTAGATTGGATCTATTAGTAGAAGTTGTTAGACTTTTATGCATGGAAATAAGGAGCCTGAGTATAAAGGCTCTGGTATTTTGTATTAGGGTTTTATCAAAGGAATAAAGTCTCCCTGTTTGGGTGATTAACTTCGGGCGATCTGATCGGCAATCTGGCCGATCACCACCACCCTCCATACGCTCTGCGCTCCGTTCTCCTCTGCGCTCCACAAGGAAAAGACTGCGTAACAATTTGGTACCGGATTCCATCGAGGCATCGACTGCCATGTCCGGCCTCGAGATCGATCCTCAGACTTTATCTGTCCACGACAAGCTGTACTGTCTCCTCGCTCAGGTGACAACCATCAACCACCGCGTTGATACACATGACAAGCGCTTTGCTCGCCTAGAGAAGCAGCACACGGACGCTGAATCCTCAATCCCAGTCCTGGTGGATGGCACAGAGACAGACAACTCAGGAAACGGCGGTGGAGGCGGTGGCATTAGAGGTGGTGGTCATGGGGGCGGGGGCCATACCAGCCACTGGGATTTCGGCGGCCCACTCAAACCCAAACCAAGCTTTCCTAAGTACAACGGAGAAACCGATCCTTTACCTTGGCTCAACAAATGTGACACATATTTTTGCAGCATGCGCACAGCAGAGGATGAGAAAGTCTGGCAAGCAGTCCTACACATGGATGGTGTGGCAGCAGAGTGGTATTACGCATTGGAGCGTGATCACAGTGCGTTGACATGGCAGCGATTTCAAGAATTTGTGAACCTCAGGTCCGGACCGCCGTTTCGCTCAAATGGGTTGGCAGAATTGAAGGATTTATACCGAACAAGCACTGTCGAGGAGTACCAGCGACAGTTCTTGACACTGATACGCTGTTGCGAGGATCTCTCCTTGAAACAGCAGGTCAACTTGTTTACTGCAGGACTCGGTGAGCCCCTCCGCACTGATGTCGAACTGCAGAACCCGACCAACCTACAGCAAGCAATGAGTTTGGCCAGGGCATACGAGTGTCGCTTGGGATTCGCACCGACAAAGCAAGGTACTCGTAGCTCGGCAGCACAGCTTGGTAGTTGGCCCATGCCAAAAATAGTAGCCCCGGGCAAGCCTAGATTAGACTGAACCCAGAAGAATTGGCCGCCAAGCGCGCGAAAGGTGAATGTTTTAACTGCCTGAGAAATATTCAGCAGACCATAAGTATGCGGCCAAGGGCATTTTTTTGCTGGAATTGAAAGATGACATGGAAAAGAACGAAGTGGCTGAGGACATGGGCATATCCCTCCATGCCTTTACGAGCATTGATGATGGCCAAGCAATGAAGCTTCAAGTCACGATCAACAATACAACAGTAGTGGCTTTGGTGGATTTAGGTTCCACACACACGTTCATCCGGAACGATTTGGCACAGCAATTGGGTCTCCACATTCAACCATGGGCGGGGTTTATCAGTCAAGATGGCAAACGGTGATAATATCCACAGCACTGGTCTATATGCCAATGGACGTCCTACTGGATATATTTGTTGATTTGTTTGAAGTGCCACGCGGACTGCCACCACAGTGTCGCCATGATCACCGAATCCGATTGTTACCAGGAGCTGCACCAGTTGCTGTCCAACCATACAGATATCCGCAGCTGCTCAAAGATGAGATCGAGCGTCAATGTGAGGACATGCTGCAGCAGGGAATCATCCAACCAAGCACCTCCGCCTTTTCATCCCCGGTGCTTTTGGTAAAGAAGCACGTTGGCTCATGGAGATTTTGTGTCGATTACAGAAGCTGAATGACAAAACTATCAAAGATAAATTTCCCATTCCAGTGGTGGATGAACTCCTTGACGAACTTAATGGTGTTCGGTTCTTTACTAAACTGGACCTACGAAGTGGGTATCATCAAGTGTGCATGTGCCTGGAGGATATCCACAAGACGGCGTTCCGAACGCAGAGGCCATTTGAGTTCCTTGCCATGCCCTTGGGCTTGACAAACACCCCGTCGACTTTTCAAGCCTTGATGAATGATGTGCTGCACTCCTCCATCCGTAAGTTTTGTCTGGTTTTCTTCAACGATATTTTGATCTTTAGCAAGTCTTGGGCAGAACACTTGAGCCATGTCCGACAAGTGTTCGATATACTCTGGGCCTACAAGCTAGCATTGAAGAAGTCCAAGTGCTCCTTTGGCCATCCAACAGTGGCCTATCTTGTCCATGTCATCTCTATCTTGTCCATGTCATCTCTGTGCAGGGCATGTTCATGGATCCAGAGAAGATCGCTGCAGATGAAGCTTGGCCCCGACCTTTATCACTACGGGTGTTGCGTGGATTCTTAGGCCTTACGACATATTACCTCAAGTTTATTGCGGGTTATGGAAAGGTGGTCAGGGCCATTAACAGCACTGCTGAAACGCGAGGTTCCTGGTGGACTGTGATGCGTCAGGCACCGGGTTTGGGACTGTTTTACACCAGGGAGAGGGAGCCATTGCTTTCTTTAGCAGGGCAGTTGCACCCCATCACAATAAGCTACTAGCATATGAAAGGGAACTCATTGGGTTAGTCAAGGCAGTCCGGAATTGGAGACCCTATTTGTGGGGTCAGGGGTTCACAGTTTGCACTGATCACTACAGTTTAAAATATATTTTGGACCAAAGGTTGACTACCATTCTGCAAAATACATGGGTCAGTAAATTGTTTGGATATGATTTCACAGTGGAATATCGGTCTGGGAAACTTAATGGTGTTGCTGACCGCTGTCTAGAAGGGGGGAGTTTGCAGCTATCACCAGTATCTCTATGTCCATATTTCATCTTTTTGAAGCACTCCGAGAAGAAGCAAAGACCTCCTCCCAGGTGTCTCAGATATCTTCTCAGTTGGTGGAAGGAACTGCAAGGGAAGGGTGGCAGCTGATTGATGGACTGCTATTGTTCAAAGAAAAATATGAGTAGAATACATTTCCGGTCCTTAAACTTGCCGTGTTGTGTCATCCCGGTCCATAAACTTTCAAAGTGTGTCTCTTAAAGCCTTATTCGTTGTTTGGGTCTCAGTTAGGTCCAAACGGGTTGCATGCAGCCTAAAACTGGCATATGGACCTCACATGTCATGCAGATCTCGGCAGTTTTTTTAGAAAACAGTTCACCTACATTGCTGCCTCCTGAAATTCCCCGGAGCACCACCATTGTTCACGGTGACGTTCATGGCAGAGCTCGCACTCATCCCAGGGAGATTGAACGCCTGGCGCAGGCCTCCCCACCCCCAGCCTCCTGTTCTCATCAGCTGCCAACGCCGCCATCATCCCAAAGTGTCTTTTTTGCACTTTCAGCGTCGGAGGTGTCTATTTGTGTCTCATCGCCTCCCGCGTCTCTTTGCGCTGCCGGCGGCCGTACCCACCTCCTTTGTTGGCGCAGCCGCCTCCGACCAGCTCGTCCAAAACCCCGACCAGAGCGCACGACTCCTCTGTAGCTCCCTCATCTCATAACCGAAGGTGGCGGCGAGCATGTCCTTGGCCTCCTTGATGACAAGTGTGGGTAGCACGCGATGGCGGTAATTCTTGGTGACGATCCCGGTAAGCTCCTCTTGCTTGATGGGGCAGTCGAAGTTCTGGTGCGTCCTGAAGAGCACGTAGTGCATCACCTCCGCCACCAGCTTGTCCTCCTGGAGAACCGGTGGGTCAGGCAAAGCGTCGAACACCAAGCAAGCGGGCGTTCCACAGCATGTTGGATCGATGTGGGCTCTATCTCAGGCTACGGCGACAAGCACCGGATGTGGCTTGCTGCGCTGTCCTGCGTTTGCCCGGTGGTGTGGGGTGGTTGTCGCCGGCAAGCTCCTCTCGGACGTGTGCCCCTCCCCGTGTCGGCTCGAGAAAGAAGACACCTCTTACCGGGTCTGTTTGGGTCCGTTTGGACCTAACTGAGACCCAAACAGCGAATAAGGCTTTAAGAGACACATTTTGAAAGTTTATGGGGCGGGATGACACAACCGATAAGTTTAAGGACCAAAAATGTATTTTACTCGAAAAATATTTATCCCAGATGACTCAAGTATGTGGCCTGCTTTGCTAGCTGAAGTCCATAACTCGGGCCATGAGGGAGTCCAAAAATCGTTACATCGGTGGCGCTCCACTTTCTATAGCCCACAGACTGCTAGGAAAATCAGAGAATTTTCTGACAGGTTGTTCGGTATGTCGAAAGAAACAAATCAGAACACCTGCATCCTGCGGGACTCTTGCAGCCTCTACCCGTGCCATCAGAAATCTATACTAATATTGCAATGGATTTTGTCAAAGGATTTCCAAAGATTGGTGGTAAGTCGGTAATATTGACGGTCGTCGAAAGATTTTAAAAGTTTGTGCACTTCTTGCCATTAGGCCACCCCTATACAGCCGCATCGACGGCCCGAGTATTCTTTGACACTGTAGTCCGGTTGCATGGCCTTCCTTGTTCCATACTCCATAGTAAGCGACAGGGATCCTGTCCTCACAAGTACATTTTCGACGGAATTATTCCAAATGTCTGGAGTTAAGCTGCAAAACCAGCCCACCTTCAGCCTCAGTGACATATAACACTACTCATTTCTAAACTTTCATGTCATTGCCATTGACAGGTGGGCCCATGGCATCAGCCAGTAGTAATGAGAAAGTCGTAGTATCATGCAGCATATTGACAAAATAGTTGTAGTTTTCTGAAAATAAACATCAAAATATGTAGTTTTTGCAACATGTCAATTAGTGCAGGTTTTTGAAATTACATCTATATAAAACAAGTACAATAAGAGTAAACTATAAGTTCTCTTTCAAGGCTTGCCTAAAATAGGTTACATACCAATCATATTTCTATTGAAGTAGTAGAGACAATACCTACCTGATATCAGCAAATAAGTTCACCGGCACTCTAACAGTTAACACACACACACTGCACCTCAGAACCAGAAGTTATAAATAGACTTACTGGACAGAATGCTGCACTTTGAAGGTGATCACAGCCATCAAGATTGACATGTTGCAGATTTGGGCATGAGAGTCTTAACAATGTCATCGAGCGGCAACCAGCAAGAGAGAGGCAGGACAAAGAACTGCTGTTCAGTTCTACAATGCTCAAATTCTGTAAAAAGACAAAAATAACATCATAATTTCAGTATAACAAAATATAGTCACTAACATCTTGAAAAATACAATAAAAGTAGGAACGAACAGAATGCAAGAACTATGGAAAATGACAAGTTGGAATAACACATGCATTTAAATATACATTAGTTGTGGCACAAAGGGGTATGACCATAACACTGCCATACCTCGCAATTGTCAAGGATCAATGATCTTAGCATAGGGCAACCACCTCCATCACTAAATACTTCACAAACCGCATTTGTTAATGACTCGCACTCAGTAAGATCCACATCAATCAAGTTGTGGCATTGCAATGACAAACTGGATAAGCTCTCTTGTTTTTGAAGAACCAATTTCTGAAGAAGACACCAACTTAGCACTCCATGTTCAGGAGTATCAAAATAACTCAACAAATCCATAACAAAATTTTATACAAAATTAGATATCACCTGAAGTGTAGTCGATGTTATGCTAACTCGATGGAGTGCCGAACATCTGGAAACTTTGATGTAAGAAAGCACATGGCTTCGCAAATTCAAATCAGCAAATCTAAATTTGAAAGACAGAAAACATAAGAAAAATTAACGAAGAAACAAGTATAATGCAAACCAGTCTCTACTCACTTGCGTAAGTGCACGAGACTTATATTCTTAAGATGTGGTAAGTCCAAAGACACTGATGTCAACAGGCTGCAATTATCAAGCTGTAGTGCCTGCCACAGGTGGCAAAGAAGCCCAATTAGTTCTGTAGCAGGAAGTTTAGAAAATTGTACCAAAGAAACTGAACCACTACCTCAAGCAGACGGCTATAAGCTATTGCAGCCATCGAAGCAGATGTGATTCCTTCACAACTTAGAAGTCTCAAGTCTATTAACATTGGAAGCCTCACGGACTACATATCAGAACCCAAAACCAAAACTACATATCAGGTATTTTCTGCTGATATTTATATGCAGAAGGGCAGGGCTCATGCAGTGGTGAGAGCTGTCTCACTGAGTCACCAGGTCACGGGTCCAAAGCAGCCTTTCCACATTTGAGGGGGAAAGGCTTGCCTCGGTTCATCCCTTCCCCAGATCCCACTCATGTGGGAGCCTCCGGCATTGGGCCTGCCCTTTTTTTAAGTTATATGCAGAATTTGTCAAAGACAAATGATAAACAAAGCCTAGAGTAAGGCAAACCTCAAATGAAATGTTGGGGCAGTTTGATGCATCAAGAACAGAAAGACTCGGACATGAGCTAGCTATGTCACGCAATGTCTCATCAGTAACACAAGAACAAGATGACATGTCTAGTTTTGCCAACAATGGGCAAGCTGTAGCAGCTTGGCGAATCGCATTGTCAGAAAGCTTATGGCAGGATTGGAAGTCCAACTCAAGCAACTGAGGACAGTTCAGTGATACATGAGCCATGCCTGTTCGCCTCAAAGACAGTATTTGAAGTTGGGAACATCTGAATCGTAATGTAACATGTTAGCTAGATGACACATGAAAATGAAACTTTATACACTACCAAAAAAACATAAATCACCTGACAGATATTCTAAGTGCACGGCACTTCAAAATATGAAGCTCACGCAGTCCATCATGATTAACAGTTACTTCTTGAATGCCACTCCCAAGAGAAGCATCGTTTACTGTTAAAGCAGTCAATAATGGGCACTCAGCCAAAGCTTGAAAAAATGATTCTCCCAGTTGTCCCTTGCCCATTGTTAATGTCTTCAGATGCCTACAAGATAATCCATCAAATAAATACAATAGTAAGGCAGAAGGATGTGCCAAGATGGGAGAAAATTGGAGGGGGGACCTTAAAAACATTATTGCTTCCAGAACTAGTGTTTCTGCATTTATGACACCATGCAAATTGAGTTCTGTGACACTCTGGTAATGACGGCAAATATTAACAACTGCAAAAACAACATATTAAAACATGAATAGCATCAGGTAAATCATGTGAGATCTCAAAGGGTGCCAAACAATGATAAACAAGCCATATCCTTCCAAAACAACAGATATTGAGTTTAGAAGAAGAATTCAATACGGTAATTCATATTTATTGATTACAGACTACAAATCATAGTCATAATTTCAAACCAACAGGCTTTAACGTAACTGTATTTCCCACCTATGAATTTCTAAAAAATAACAGACAAGTTTGCATTATGAAGTTGATGCTGTCATTTGCAAAAGTGAGTTGCTAGGAAAAAGGAACAAGCCCACTATTCTGACTTCCAACTATTGGCAGTAGTGATGTGGGAGAAAAGAATACGAAGAAAGTGACTTACAGTTCTCCAGTGATACGCTAGTGTTCTCAAATTTCAAACACTTCCAAAAATCATCATGCACACTAGCAGATCGCCACTGTTTACAGGTCACACCTGCTCTGCATAAATCCTTCTGGTCCAAGAAAGAGAAAATCTGCCATTGAAAACCTAAGAAATTAGTACAGTTCAAATCAGGCAGAAGCAACATTTCTGTAGATAACCAACTATAAAATGGAACTCAGGGCACACCATGTGCAGGAAATCATCGGAGAGATCCATTCTTATTCCAACATCCACAGAATTTCTTCCACCGGAGTTTTCTGCATCATCGACTTGCTCATTATTGGCATCCCTTGGGCTCTCACTACCATCATTTGCGAAAAGTGACAAGCCAAATTCCAATTCATGTTCTGGGAAACGAGACAGCTTTAAATGAACACATTCATCAGAAATGGGCAAAAATGACGATTCAGAGCCAAAGGGAGTAGCACTGGCACCAGAATGCAGTGGGTTTTCTCTGCAAAATAAAAGAACCATTTAAACACAACCCAAAATGATGCATAGACGGGCCTTCGATATGGTAATCTCTAATCACAACGAAGTTTGTGTTAACGAGAGGAGAAAATTCGCCAAATCCCATTAGTGTTTCCAAACAGAAACAATACAGATAACTGTCTTCTACTCCCTACTGGATGGCTTGTATCATCAAAAATAGATTGCATACAATGTATGCATGACAACAAACATTATTCAATATTCATAAAAAAAGGGCAGCCCGGTGCATCTGCTCCTGCTTGTGCGGGGTCCGGGGAAGGGTCGGACCCATTTGGGTCTACGCAGCCTTTCCCCGCATTCGCAAGATGCTGTTTCCATGACTCGAATTAGTTCAATAAAATGCACCAGCTTCTACAACATCAAATTGGTTCACTAAAATCACCAAGTCTTGATAGTGCATTTGTTTGATAGTATTATAGAGGTTTGACTTAGAACAGAAGTAAAAGGATCTACATTTCTTTAATGGGAGGAGTAGCTCACAACAGCACAACAGTTGGAAACAACCCAAAACAAGCAAAATGATCAATATCCAAAGGTATCGTACTATTAAAAAACTTAAGAAATTGTGGTCCTTGCTTGTCTGCTATAGTAAAAGATTAACCCTAAACTACACATGCATAAAAACATGCAAATAGTGTAAGAGAGTAAGACTGTAAGAGACTATTTAGAATAATTTCAATACAACATAAAAATGCTCGTTGTGTAACATAGGATGATTCCAAAAGGTTAGCACCAAGGTAATAAACAATATTTAAAAGGCAAAGTGATATACTTGGATGAAGGACAGACTGAGGTCAAAACGCCAACCAAAATCTTATTCAGCATGGCCTGATTCATCTAGATCTCAGGGAAACCAAGAACCTCTGACATTTTTATGACTGTCTATGGTAGATGACAAGATCTTCATTATATATATCCTCTTTGTCGTGGTATCGGAGACCGGGGACACAGTAGAATTTATATTCGGCAGGGGAGGCTAGCACGGACTCACTCTGAATGGTGAATCATGTGACTCGGGAGGGTTTATATTGGTTCAAGCAGGTGCCCTATGTAGTGTTGATCTTAGTATTACTCTTGGATGTGTGTTACAAAGGGTGCAAGTGAGAGGGCGAGGGAGAAGAGAACTGCTACTAAATGCTCCAAGCTCTCTTGCCTGCTCTGCCTACTGTTCCGCTGCCCCCTTATATAGTTCAAGGGGGAGGTCTTTTTACAAAGAGACTGGTCGTTTGAAGCAAAGTGGGATGTGTTATCTACGGGAGTTCTTGGGCGTCGTCTTCTGACACGTGCGTAAGCGCACGACCAATACGGCGGGTCGCCCCGCCATGTCCCATTCGTGGGTTACTGTAGAGACTCCGGTGTTGAGGCTCTCTGTAGTGGAACTTTGGTTGGTCCCATGTCGCAGGATTGGGGCGTTAAGGGTCGTGCATGATGACGCCTCGTCCTATTGATGGAGACTCTCCGACATTTCCCCAACGTGCCATGGCGTCAATCAAGACGATATTTGGTGGTGACGTGTCTTATCGTGGCTGGCGTGGGTCAACAGTGTCTGTCTTGTTTTCACGTTAAACGGGTACAGGCGTGCGCCTGCTAGGCGCGTGACGGGGGGTCGTGGAACCGAGGGCCACAGATGAATTGTCCCCCGTTGTGGGTCTTCAAGTCTCCGCCTCGCCCAGTTGCTCGGCGGGACTTGGTCGGATCGTCCGCCTCGCAGAGATGCTCGGCGGGAGCTGGTCGGGTCATTCACCTTGCAGAGTTGCTTGGCGGGAGCTGGTCGGATCGTCCACCTCCCATAGTTGCTCGGCAAGACTTGGTAGACTTTTACTCTCGTGGATATTCGCCCAGTTGGACCGCCACCAGTAATGGGCTCACGTTGGGTACCCCGTACCTGGGGACCTGTCACTCTCCATTCCAAATTGCAAGTTCTTTTGGCTTTTCTAGATAGATAGCTTTTATTATGAATCTAGGTGCTAGCAAGAGCTATGTATCTGGAAAAGGACAGGCCCAGTATTGGTGGCTCCCACAAGAATAGGGTTTGGGAAGGAATAACCAAGGGGAGCCTTACCCCTGGCTCAGTCAAAGGGCTCTCACCACTGCGTCAGGCCAGTCATTCCTCAAACAATTTACAATTTGGATTGGACAGAGTAACTTAGTCTTCACGAATATAGTTGGAAGGGACAATTTTGTGAAAAATTCATAGGCTAACATGTGACTTAAATGTTGCATCTAAATAATCAATAGGAATAGATGAAATAGATGGAGATAAAATAAATCGCTCTCAATGGAGGTTTCATGCGCTTTCCAATACCTTAGAAACGGGTTGACATAGTTTCATGGTGATGAAAGTAGTTTCACCTATTTCATTATGAAATGTAGTGCCATGTCATCAAAAATCCTATGTGGCATATCAATTAATTCTATGTGACATACTAATTACTATCATGAAATCTCTCATGAAACTGTTATTGAGAATGGCCTTAGAGCAAACACTTTCTCCATTGATCCATTTGTAGTGATTACAAAAACAACACTTCAGGCAACTGCATTACATCTTTGCTACCGTTGTTATAATGGGCTCAGCATTTCAACATACACGAACATCAAAAAATGCACTGCATAAATTTTCATGCTTGAGTTCAAGACATCTTAGGTATCCTCCACATACATGCAAAAGAACAAGACCTTAGGTTGCAACTCCACATCAATTACATAATGCATGAAGTGCAGCTTCGTTTCAATTTCACTAGGCAGGTTTTCCTGAAACTACTATCAATAGGATCTAGAGAAACAAAACATTTAAACCAACAACAAAAAGTCCACATCATGCAAAATACTAAAGATGAGGAGCAACATTGGCATAACTTACTCGCCAAAGTGTCGTACTCTGAGCCGTTTATTCTGCAGGTCTCTGTCTTCATCCTCTTCGTTCAGCTTGCCCCACCCAACCTCCATACTGCCACCCGCTTGGGGATCGTCTAGGATACCACCAAACATGTCATGGAACCCAAGAGAAGAGATGGATTGTCCGCCCAAGGCCCTTTCCACACCCTGCGAGCTCCCAGCGGCGTCGGGGTTCCACTCCGGCAGAACCGCCGTCCAGTTAAGTGAGCGGGGAGCGGCCTCCTGCCGCGGCGGGAGGTGCCAGACTCGCCGCCCCAGCGACAGCGCGAGTTCCGGCTCCTCTCGCACCTCCTCATTCCCCTCTTCGTCGTCACCGGCGCCACCGCCAGCGCTCTGTACGCCCTTCATCCGGCCCCCATCCGCCATGCCCTCACGCCAAAAGACCAAAACCAAACCCTAGAACCATGCCCGGCGCCACTTACGGCCGCCCAGACCTGAACGAGCCTCCACCCACGCGTAACCCAACGGAGCTCACCGAATTGACACCACGGCACGGTGAATTCCACCGGATTCGGTCGAATCGGCACGGCCCAGCCGCGCACGGCCACCGGTAGTGCTGGCGCGCACGACACAGGAGCGAGTCCTCGGCGAGGTGGGCGGGGCCTGCGTCCGTACACGTATTCTCGAGTGAGGCCGAACCGGCTGGGCGGATCTGCGCGGCGTGGAGACGGCGGTGGTGGCCGCAGGCTCGCGAGCGCTCAGGGAGAGAGGGTGCGGGGGATTGAGAGGGACGGCTCGAGACAGAGGCGATGGGGCGCGGCCATATTTGTGCTAAGACATTCGCAATTTTGTCATTATCATTCGTGGGCTTCACTAGTATACTAGATTGGTAGGATAAAATTGAGTGAAGTTCAGTTACAAACTTGGTTTTGTTCTTATTTTTCATACCGAGTTATGTTATTGCCGTTACTATCTGTCTGCTTGAGTAATAACAACATATTGTATAGCACTGAATCATTTGGTAGATAACTGAAATGCGTGAACTTGAAAACGGCCTCGAACCAGGCTACCTGTATATGCGTGGAGACATATACAATACAGTATATTTAGCGAGGGCGTGATTTTAGCTTTTGTCTCCGTGTCTTGTTTTTACCAAGAGAGCAAGTTATGGTACTATATTTAGCAAAAACTATCAGAAGAGAGTATAGCACATACTCAAATTGCCTGTTTTCTCACCATGGACGAGCCAAAAATTAGTTACCGGAATATTAATTTTTGAAGCAAAGAAATCAATACAAACAAATCAGCATCAGTTGTAAACGAGCTTTTTGGCTGGTGATTACATGTGGAGTGGAAATAGCAGTACAATTGAACATATAGAAATGTATGGTGGATTACTGAATGCGTGGACTTGGAAACGGCCTCGAACCAGGCTGCCTGTATATGCGTGGAGAGGAACCCACGAGGCTGTTCGGCGGAGCTTTACCAAGCTAATGGGGATCAGTGCACCGACTCCCATTACCATGTGTACGTGTGTTTGCGTGCTGCTACGACGACTACTTTCACGCATGCGCACATAAAAAACGCGATGCTACCACTCCATATGACTCTAAGATGTTTTGACATGGCTGTTCGGCAGCTTGCCAATAAAGAGTTACGTGGGCCGAAAGGAGAAATCATAAATAATAGAAAACATTATATGAACATGCGTTTCTGGGTAAATTTGTTTCCAATCATTAATGTATTAATATATAGTATCTACATCTAATCCTCATGCGGACATGTATATATAGTCCAGAGAATGGTTGGTTTTGGTAAACTTCCAAAGTACCATCAGGATCCTACAGCAGAAGAGTTAGCCAAAACACTCGATTGTTGGCCATCAATAAATTATTATATCACGGGTTGTAGATATGTAAGTATGTGTTCATTTCTAATGTATTTATAAAGGACAGTTCTTTGCAATCCTAATGACTGATATTTTGCAGCTTCTTATGCCATGAAAATTCAACAGATGTCACACCCTTTTCGTAATAGATCATTTTAAAAAGCATGTGACTTTTATCGACTTTACACTGACTCAAGATTGATGTAAACACATGCCACACAAGAGGTTTGCGGAAGCGATTATCATGGCCTCAAAGAAATATAAGATTGCTTACAACAAAAAATGTTCTGTATGAGCGGAGGATATATTTAAGTGGGAACATACAATTCAGACTGGTGTTCCAATTGACTTAAGAGGGTATTTTCTTCATACCACCTTCTCAGCAGTTTAATTTTTTTTATGATAATCATTGTATAAAACATAGTTGTCTAAACATTATTCTATAGGTTTAATACCAACTACCTTGTTCTACAAGCTATGACCATGTGGGGGAATGACAGACGAATGAAATTTGTTGGGGTGAGTGTAGTACATTCGTTTTATGTTCAAAACATACATTCCAGCTACCTCGTTTTACAAGATAATATGTTTTGTTTTCTTATGTCTTTGTCTGTAGGATGCAAAGATTCTTCGAAGGAACTTTATGATTGATCTGTTAAGTTATGAGGACAATTCGTGCCGATATGCCATCCCTACAAACATACAACAGAGACTTATCGATATCGCTAAAAAGGATTAGCTGATTAGTGTATGGTTGTCGACACATTTGTCTGTAATAAAAATTCTAAATTAACTTTTTAGAAATAATTTGTGTGACAATGATAATGTTTTCCACACGGATTTTCCATATTATAGTGATGTTTGCCGTTCCGTATCAATGTTTCATACAAATGTTTTACTTTCGTCGCTGTTGGGGACTTGTTCTCAAAGGCTATGAATTAAGAACAAGGCAACACAAAAAGAAGTTAATGGTTAATATTCTTCGTCCTCCGAAACGTTATTTCCCTTAGGATATAACGATTTTGGACGACGGTTAAGAAGGACATACCTTCTTCATCACAGTTTATATAGGTAAAAGGAAAAGCATGTGAAACATAAAAGAATACATGATTAAGTGTCCCCATTATATAATTATGAAAGAATAAAAACAATATTGAATTACATTTGTACCTTCAATTTGGAAGGCCAAAGTACAAGGATGACGGAAAGCAAATGTCAAGTCCGCGTGAACAGTACGGGGGTACTGTTCATCTATTTATAGACACAGGACACAGCCTGTGAAGAATTACAATTATGCCCCTCATAAAAATTTACAACATCGACTCAGACCTTTATGGACTAAAAGGTCATTGTATCTTTAAGTCGGTTTGTAATACCGAAGCTTCATGAAGAGGGACCTTCGGTTATCTTCTGCGGACAGCTTCAGCCGAAGCTGCTTCTTCCTACAAGACCTTCGGCGCGACGAAGCATAGTCCCAACAGTAGCCCCTTTCGCGGCGCTAGATCGTTTTTCGTAACGAGCTTGATCCGTGAAAAAAGTCTCTTAAGCTTCGGGAAGCCGAAGGTCCAAAAAACACCTTCCCTGAGCTCGTTGTCGAGAAACGATCCAGTTTCCGAGCGCGTGGCAGTCCCACCTTGCAGAGTTACTGTTTGGTTTCTGCGGTCCACCGCGCAGCGAGTGCAAGTGACTGTCCGCCTGGTGTAAAAATCTTGGCGTTTCGCCTTCTTACCTGCAACACTATATAAACAGACGGGTAGGTGTGAAGTTACCACAGCATTCATTGCTATTTGCACTGTTTTGCTGCCAAAATTTTTAACCAGAGCCGAAGCTTGACTCTCGGAATCGAACGAAGGTCCAACTCGAAGTCTGCTTCGTGAGAAGGAAAGGCTTCGGGAGAAAAAAATATTCAATTTCCACAAACTCAGAATTAAATGGCCAGAGTGCGATCTACTGCCAGGGTTGAGCGTGAAGGAGACGAAGCTGAAGGTTCAGAGACTGTTCCCATCTCCGAAGCAATGCAACGATCCGGACTGGTAACTTCGGAGGGAATCCCCACTGTTGAAGCAGAACAAGCAACTGCCGAAGCAGAAGATGAGAACATTGAAGAAACTGATCCCGAAGATGATTATCGCATTGTCATGCCAAGTAAGCCCAGCCACTTGGACTTCAGAAAGTCGACCATTTCGAAGGCTGATCTCTCCAAGATGGTTAAGTCAGGTTATTTCAGTGAAAGTCAGAAGAAGCTACTTCGCTTCGGGGGAGAAGAAACTACCCCGAAGCCAGAGAAGGATGAGATAGTCATTTTCAAGAGCTTTCTAAAGGCTGGGCTGAGATTCCCCCTTCATGGGATTATTGCAGATGTATTGAAGAAGTTTGGTATCTACTTTCATCAGTTGACTCCTAACGCTATCGTTAGGCTTAGTGTTTATATCTGGGCCCTCCGAAGCCAGGCGGTGGAGCCGTTTGCCGACAGCTTTTGTCGAGTCCATGAACTGCATTACCAGACGAAGGCTAGAAAATATGGGTTACATGATAACTTTGGTTGCTACAATTTTGCCTATCGGAAAACCACAAAGTTTCCTGTTATTAGCTACCGAAGCAAATGGCCGGCAGGCTGGAAGTCAGAGTGGTTTTATGTGAAAGTTGACGAAGACAAAGAGAAGTTGGTACAAAGCCCACTTGAGTTGATCTTCGGAGAAACAAGACCGCGATGCCACATGACACTAGAAGGTCCCACCTGGGCTGCACTGGGTGAGTTTAAAATTATTTCAGAGCATATCAGTACCAGGGACCTGGTTCAAGAGTTCTTGGCCTTCAGGGTTTTCCCTACTTTAAAAGAATGGAAAATGCCGAAGCTGGAAGGGGAAAAGAAAGAAGGGAAACTTGTCCGGCTTCCTTACCATTTCAAGTTCAAGAAATACTTTAAAAAACCTTGCCAAGAGTGGCTGGACATAGTTGAAGTAATGTGCAATGAAATACTTGGTAATTACGCCAAAAAAGAAGATCAGCTAATGACTGCGGCCTTCGGCACCCGTCCGAAGCGAAGACTAAATCGAGTGTTTGATGCCCTGGGTTTTGAGTACCCTGACTATGAACAGCTAAATAAGGGTGCTGAGGGCCAAAAAAGGAAAAGAGTGGCCAAAACTTTGAACAAAAATGAGGAAGAACCACCAAAAAAGAAGAATATTCCAAAGAAGAGAAGAATATCATCTCTGAAGCGAAAATTATCCGATGAAGAGAGGACTCCTGCATCGCCCTCTACCACCGACGTGGAGGAAATCTTAAAGGTAATGACTGAACCCCTGCCCGCGAAGCTAAGTCCATTAGGGCCTCAACTGACGAAGCTTTTTCGAAAGGTGGAGGAGCCCGAAAAAACGAAGAAGATAACCAAAACAAAGAGACAAAGAATTATTGCAGTGACCGAAGTCATTGACAAGACGCCACCGAGGGCTTCAACTCGGAAAACGCCAGCGGTTGAGGGCACAACAAATGTCGAAATCGCACCTTCGGAGGTCGCGGCTACCGAAGCCGCTTCGGCCGAATATTTGAACTTGGAAACTACAATTGAAGATATCGACAAAATACTGCTAGACATGGCCGCAGAAGAAGCTACCACTGCTGCCGAAGAAACCATGGCCACAGTGCCTTGGAAGGGAAAGGAAATAGCCGAAGATACTTCGGAGGACGAAGCCTTCATATTTCAAAATTTAGTTGGGCAAGAACTGTCGAAGGCCGAAATAGAAGAACTTAAAGAATATGCCAAATCTTGCGGATATAAGCCAGGAGCTCTTCTTTTCGGAGGAATTGACGATGAAAAATTAGGCTGCATCCGGGATCAAACTGGAGCTAAGGTCATCGGTACTCTATCAAAGAGTATCGGTTTTCCGAAGCTGGAAACGGATATCAGCCGCTACCGACGACAACATATCGTTGGTAGCTTATTTTATTCCAATTTCAAGGTAAACAACTTTTCTCTGACTTTTATTGTTTTTAATAATGAAAATGTTCCTAACGAAGGTTGTTTATGTGCAGAGCATGCTACTGAGCAAAGCTTTGAAGATGCAGCAAGATCTAGAGGATAAGAAACACGAAGCTATAATTGAAAATTTAGAGAGCAAAATAAAAGAGCAATCAGCTATTATTGAAAAGAAGGACTTCGAACTCCAAACAACTGAAGGCTTATTGGCAGAAACTGAAGCTAAAGTAGCAGAATTGAATTCGAAGCTTCTCTGCCAATCAAAACAATTTGAACAAGAGAAGCAAGAGCTTAATTCAAAATTTGAGGCCGAAGTCCAAGAAAACTCAGATTTGAAAAAATCATTGACAAGCCTTCAAGAAAAATGTTTGAAATTTAGTAGCAACTGTATTCAACAATTAAAAAAGATCTTTTATTCAGTTGGAGCCAGCAGTGGAAAGTTCACCCCTTCAGCTGAAAATTTGCCAAGAACCTTCGAACATATTGAAGCTGAAATTGATGAACTTGACGAAGTTATAGCCGGGCACGGTGACTTCTGTGCCTGGGTAGCTTCTCGGGGCACTGCTGCAGCGTTTCTGAAGGCCGGCTGTGATCATGGAAAAATCGTCAACAGGCCCAATTTCACACTATCTCCATCAATTCTAGACGATATTCCTGACCTCGCCCGAAGCATTTCAAACAGATTTATAAAAATGATATGGACAAAGGGCGGGCGAGAAAAGGCTGGAGATGAAGCTCGAAGTCATCTTGAACCAGTAAGAAATCATACCTTGTGCTTACCTTCTCCTTCACACTTGATTTTTACTCACAATACCCTGATTCATGTAGGATGACGAAGCTGAAAGTGATACTTAAAAAATATGCCGCCGAAGCTGAAGCCCGGTGAAGATCAGTAGAAGTACACTTGTAGAAAAAATTCAAGAGACTTTTGTAATAACTTTTGTAAATACAGCTAAACTGTTCTTAATGAACTTTGTTCATACCTTGTAATATATTCTTACCCTTCCATTGAGGCGCTTTGATGTGGACGAAATTAGTATTTTGAGCCAAAGGCGAAAAAACACCTTCCCTTCTTTTCGTACACAACGAAGCATAAAAGACCGCTTCTTCTTTTCGCCGAAACCTTTCTTTTTTGTACACAACGAAGCATAAAAGACCGCTTCTTCTTTTTGCCGAAACCTTTCTTTTTTGTACACAACGAAGCATAAAAGACCGCTTCTTCTTTTTGCCGAAGCAACCACATGCCATGATGATGATTATCCTATATATGCCTGAATGTTTATGAATGCAAATGCTATGATGTAATGTGATGTGCGAATGAATGTCAAACACATATCCGAAGCCATACCCTTAGCCATTATTTCCTTAAAAACAATCACACATCAGCTCTGCATTCCCTTAGGAACGACTTTGGAGCTTCTTCGCCTTTTACTTTCGGCGGAATCAGCGTTGACTTTTCGCTGTAAACTCTGCATTCCCTTAGGAACGACTTTGGAGCTCCTTCGCCTTTTACTTTCGGCGGAATCAGCGTTAACTTTTCGCTGTAAGCTCTGCATTCCCTTAGGAACGACTTTGGATCTTCTTCGCCTTTTACTTTCGGCACTCGATGGTGCGTTCTCAGCTTTTACATTTACATTCCTTGGGGGATTTTACTCTTATAGAACTAAAAAGGAAATTACATATGATGGCCCCATCAAAAACCTTTCTCCCCCTTTAGAAAGGAAAAGGGTGCCATAAAAAAGAAAAGAAAAAACATAAAAAGTTACATCAAGTTATACATAATATCGCCGAAGCTCATCCGCGTTCCAAGATCTTGGAATGTCGTTGCCGTCCATGTCCTTCAATCTGTATGAACCAGGTCTTGACGAAGATACTACTAAGAAAGGTCCCTCCCATTTCAACTGTAACTTGCCCACTGTGTCTGGGTTGGCCACTCTCCGAAGCACCAAGTGTCCCGGCTCAATATTCTTTAGCCGAACTTTTCTATCTCGCCATTTGACTGTTTCGGCCTGGTATTTATTGATATTCTCCACAGCTTGAAGCCTGATCCCTTCTAAAGCATCTTTTTCCACAAAACAAGCATCTTCAGGGCCTGATTCTGTCGAAGCTACTACTCTTATTGATCCAGTTTTAGCTTCTTCCGGAGTTATTGCTTCGTCACCGAATAATAACTTGAATGGAGTAAAGCCTGTAGACCTTGATGTTGTTGTATTGTGGCTCCACACCACTTTGGTTAACTGATCCGGCCACTTTCCCCTGGGTTGATTGAAGATTAACTTCATTATTCCAGTCATTATAATGCCGTTGGCTCTTTCAACGAGCCCATTTGACTCCGGATGCCTGACTGATGCAAAATGGATCTTCGTACCAATTTGATCACAGAAATTTCTGAAAGCTTCGGAGTCGAACTGTGTTCCATTATCTACAGTGATGGCCTTCGGTACCCCGAAACGACAAACAATATTCTGCCAGAAAAACTTTTGGACATGGCCGAAGTTATTGTGGCTAATGGCTTTGCCTCAATCCATTTAGAAAAATACTCCACAGCCACTATAACATATCTTAAATTCCCTTGAGCTGGTGGTAATGGACCTAACAAGTCAAGGCCCCACCTTTGCAATGGCCAGATGAGTTGTATCAGCTGTGTTAAAGACGAAGGTTGTTTTTGATCTCTTGCACATTTCTGACAACCTTCGCACTTTTGAACCAATTCCGCTGCATCCGAAGCTGCCTTCGGCCAATAAAACCCTTGACGGAAAACTTTTCCAAGTAACGGCCTAGATCCAATGTGAGATCCACACAGGCCTGCTTGTATTTCTTTCATCAACTCTATACCTTCGGTTCTAGATAAACACTTGAGCAGCGGAGCGCAAACTCCATGCTTGTATAACTCCCCTCCTATCATGACATATGGACAAGCTCTTGCCTCTATTCTTCTGTTATAAGCTTCGTCATCTGAAAGGAACTTACCCTGAAGGTAAGAGATGATCTCAGTTCTCCAATCTTCGCTATGAACAGGAGATATGTTGAGGACTGCTCTTTCAAGGAGCTCCACTGAAGGTGCCTTTATTGTTTCGAAGAACACATCCGAAGGTAACGGCAGCCCCTGTGCTGCTGACTTAGCTAGCAAATCAGCATGCTCATTTTGTCCTTGAGGGATATTTTTGACAGAAAATCCTTCGAAGGAAGCTTCGATTCTTCGGACCGTGTCCAGATATTTTTCAAGCTTCGGATCTTTAACCTTGCAACTTTTGTCGATATGACCCGAAACAACCTGGGAATCAGTTTTAAGAATCGCCCTTCTGATTCCCATTGCCTTTAATTTCCGAAGGCCCAGGAGCAGGGCTTCGTACTCAGTAATATTGTTTGTACAGCTGAAATCAAGTCTTGCCGCATAACAAGTTTTAACCTTGGATGGTGAGATCAACACAGCGGCTGCTCCTGCTCCGAAGGTTCCCCAAGAGCCATCACAAAACACTGTCCACACTTCAGCATCCTTATTTGTTTCTTCATCCTGAGCCCCTGGCGTCCAATCGGCAATGAAATCTGCCAACGCTTGAGACTGGATCGAGGATCTATGCACATAATCAATGCAAAATTCATTGAGCTCTGCAGCCCACTTTCCAATCCGTCCAGTAGCTTCTCTATTTCTCATAATATCCTTCAACGGCTGCGAAGAAGGAACAACAATATTGTATGCTTGAAAATAATGCCGAAGCTTCCTGGATGCCATCAAAACGGCATATAATACCTTCTCCAGTTCTGTATAGTTTTTCTTTGATACACTAAGGACTTCAGATACAAAATACACTGGAACCTGCCTTTTGACTTGGCCATCAAGCTTCTCCTGGATAAGTGCTGCACTTACTGCTGAGTGCGAAGCTGCCACATATAACAACAAAGGAACCCCTGGCTTTGGTGGAGTTAATGTTGTTAAATCTATCAAATATTGCTTCAGCTCTTCAAAGGCTTTTTGTTGACTTGGTCCCCATTGGAAGACTTCAGCTGACTTCAGCACTTCGAAGAATGGTAAATTTCTTTCTGCTGATCTGGATATGAATCTATTGAGAGATGCCAACCTCCCTGTCAACCTTTGAGCCCCCTTTCTTGTAGTTGGTGGCTCCATTCGAAGTATAGCTTCAATTTTACTTGGATTAGCTTCAATTCCCTTTGTTGAAACCAAGCATCCAAGAAATTTCCCCTTCTTTACTCCGAAGACACATTTTTCTGGATTCAGCTTTAAGCCAGCTTGTCTGAAACTAGCGAAGGTCTCCTGCAAATCAGCAATATGATTTTCCTGTTTTGTGCTTTTTACAATGATGTCATCAACATAAGTTAGCACATTTCTGCCTATCTGAGACTGGAGGACCTTCGCAGTCATTCTGCTGAAACTTCCTCCAGCGTTTTTGAGCCCCTCAGGCATCCGAAGGTAGCAATATGTGCCACTTGGGGTTATGAAGCTAGTCTTCGGCTCGTCTTCCTTCTTCATCCAGATTTGGTGATAGCCTGAGTAACAATCTAGCAGACTCATGAGCTCTGAAGAAGCTGCTGCATCAACTAAAGAGTCTATCCTTGGCAATGGGAATTCGTCCTTCGGACAAGCCTTGTTGAGATCTGTGAAATCGATACACATTCTCCACTTGCCATTGGCCTTCTTTACCATAACAGTGTTGGCTAGCCATTCTGGATACTTTACTTCTCTGATAACTCCTGCACTGAGGAGTCTTTTTACTTCATTGCGAGCACCTTTGGCCTTATCATCAGACATTTTCCGAAGCCTCTGCTTTCGGGGTCTGAAGGATGGGTCAACATTGAGCGAGTGTTCAATAACATCCCGATTTACTCCGCAGAGGTCATTAGCTGACCATGCAAAAACATCTTTGTTGTTGAACAAAAACCTTATCAAGGTTTTCTCCTGGTCTTCGGATAATTGAGAGCCCAACAGCACCTTCTGCTCTGCTATGTCCTCACATAAGAGCATGAGCTTCGGCTGATCTGCTGAAGCTGCTTTCTCCCTTCTGAATTTGTACTGCTCACAAGCTTCAGCTCCATCTATGTTATGGATTGCTTTGGAGTCAGTCCAGCTTCCTTCGGCCCTTCTGGCAGCTTCCTGACTTCCATGAATAGTGATGGGTCCTTGATCCGAAGGTATCTTCATGCAAAGATAGGCAGGATGAAGAATTGCTTCGAAAGCATTGAGGGTGCCACGACCAATAATTGCATTGTAAGGGTATTCCATGTCAACAATGTCAAACACAACTTGCTCAGTTCTAGTGTTGTTAACAAATCCAAAGGTTACTGGCATGGTAATCTTCCCAAGTGCTACAATCTGCCGTCCTCCGAAGCCACAAAGAGGGTGCGTAGCATCATGGATCTTGTCTTCGGGCTCTTGCATTTGTCTGAAGGCCTTAGCAAATATGATATCAGCTGCACTGCCTGTATCAACTAAGACATTGTGGACCAGAAATCCTTTGATCACACAAGAGATAACCATAGCATCGTTGTGTGGATAATCCTTGAGTTGAAGGTCCTCTTGGGAGAAGGTAATAGGAATGTGAGACCATCTCGACTTGATGAAGGGTCCTTGCACCCCAACATGCTGTACCCTTCTCTGCGCTTCCTTCTTCTGCTTCTTGTTAGCTGGCTCTGAACATGAACCGCCTGTTATCGGGAACAACAGCTTCGGAGTCGAAGCAGCTCCAACTTGATCGTTGAACGAAGCCATCAGCTCAAAAAAGTGGAAGTGAGTTCACCGGAGGTGGGCGCCAATGTTGGGGACTTGTTCTCAAAGGCTATGAATTAAGAACAAGGCAACACAGAAAGAAGTTAATGGTTAATATCCTTCGTCCTCCGAAACGTTATTTCCCTTAGGATATAACGATTTTGGACGACGGTTAAGAAGGACATACCTTCTTCATCACAGTTTATATAGGTAAAAGGAAAAGCATGTGAAACATAAAAGAATACATGATTAAGTGTCCCCATTATATAATTATGAAAGAATAAAAACAATATTGAATTACATTTGTACCTTCAATTTGGAAGGCCAAAGTACAAGGATGACGGAAAGCAAATGTCAAGTCCGCGTGAACAGTACGGGGGTACTGTTCATCTATTTATAGACACAGGACACAGCCTGTGAAGAATTACAATTATGCCCCTCATAAAAATTTACAACATCGACTCAGACCTTTATGGACTAAAAGGTCATTCTATCTTTAAGTCGGTTTGTAATACCGAAGCTTCATGAAGAGGGACCTTCGGTTATCTTCTGCGGACAGCTTCAGCCGAAGCTGCTTCTTCCTACAAGACCTTCGGCGCGACGAAGCATAGTCCCAACAGTCGCAACGCACGGGAACATACCTATAACAACATAACACACATATGTACATAAGTTATTGTGTTATTATACGGTTCCGTTGCAACGCACGGGCACTCACCTAGTATGTTGATTTGCATGGTCTCATCATTGGAGAGCATGTTCCACACATACCGGAAGAAATTTCCTCGTACATCGTTAGTCATCAGACACGTACCACCATACGCTTTTGCTTAAACAAAAAGGCAAGTGTGTGTTTGCGAAGAGAATTAAAGGCAAGTCGGCACAAAAGCTACCCCAACGGTGGCAAGGATGACGAACTGGTCATTGTTGTCGGTCCTCCCCTGCGTCACCTCTGGCGCCAAGATGATGCCACAGTCCTCGATATAGTAGTCGTCGAACGCGCACGACATACCGAGTACTGATGACTCTTGGCTGGGCTGTAAAACGAAGTGCACCCTGGGCTCATCAGCAAGGTAGTACCTCTGGCCGTTGCACCACCGGATGCACTACTCCTCTACATACATCGTGTTTGAGGATACTCATACAACGTCAGCAACGATCATCGTCTCGGCGCACAAGAATTCATGGCCAGTCAGTAGCGACTTACGTGGCAGGTTGGGCTTCAGGTGGACGATGAGCTGGACGACGTGATGGCATCGTCGTCGAATGCGGTGCCCAGAACAACCCGAGAGTCGTCGACGTTGGCGACGACCATGAGGTCCCCCTGCTTGACGATGGACAACGCGGAGCAGCCGCTCTACACCGCGTCCAAGCGGTGGCCGCGCTGGAGCTTGTCGTACATAGCAGCACATGCGACCACGTAGGTCTGTTTCTAGAGGTCGAACTGGCAGTCTCCAAGTTTCTTCTTGTCATCGATGAGCGACCCTAACGCGATGCCTCCTGCTAATGGTGTTTGTTCGGGGTTTTCAAGTAAGAAACATGAATTCATGTTTGGCGTTGGTTTATAAAAATGACTCACAAGTCAGATCCATGGAAAAATATTACAAAGAATAAATGTCACGCATGCAAAAAAAGAATTTAAGTTGAAAACATTATTCAAACAAAAGAAATTGCATGCAAGGCTCTTCTTTAAATACTACTCCCTTCATCCAAAAATATAATTCAAGAATCTCGGTGATACTTATCTACTACTACGCATTGTGCAAGGGTAGCAGGTGGGCTTGGGGAGAGATGTAGTAGATGTGTTTTCTGTTATAGATGTAGACATAAACACACATGTGGTGTAGTGGTAGTGTCGGGGACCATAATTAGGGGTACCCCCAAGACTCCTAATCTCGGCTGGTAACCACCATCAGCACAAGCTGCAAAGGCCTGATGGGCGCAATACAGGTCAAAGCTCCGTCCACTCAAAGGGCACGGTCTCGCCTCGCCCGAGCCCAGCCTCGGACAGGAACAGTAGACCCAGGTGGATTCACGCCTCGCCCGAGGGCCTCATCAAGCAACAGGCGCACCTTCGGCTCGTCCGAGGCCCAGCTCGGGCAGGCTTCGCGTGAAGCAACCTTGGCCAGATCGCCACGCCAACCGACCATATCGCAGGAGCATTCAATGCAAGGATCACCTGACACCTTATCCTGACGCGCGCTCCTCAGTCGACAGGGCCGAAGTGACCGCGGTCATTTTGCCCCTCCACTGACTGACTTGACAGGAAAACAGCGCCGCCTGCCCTGCTCCGACTGTTGTGCCACCCGCCAGGGTGAGGCTGACAGCAACCGAGTCCAGCCTCAGGCGCCATAGGAAGCTCCGCCTCGCCCGACCCTAGGGCTCGGACTCAACCTCGACCCCGGAAGACGGTCTCTGCCTCGCCCGACCCCAGGGCTCGGACTCAACCTCGACCTCGGAAGACGGTCTCCGACTCACCCGACCCTAGGGCTCGGACTCAACCTCGACCCCGGAAGACGGTCTCCGCCTCGCCCGACCCCAGGGCTCGAACTCAGCCTCGACCTCGGAGGAGTCACCGCCTCGCCCGACCTTGGGCTCGGACTGACCACGTTACAGGGGGGCACATCATTACCCTACCCCTAGCTAGCTCAGGCTATGGGGAATAAGACCGGCGTCCCATCTGACTCGCCCCAGTAAACGAGTAATGATGGCACCCCGCGTGCTCCCATGACGACGGCGGTTCTCAGCCCCCTACGAAAGCAAGGAGACGTCAGCAAGGACCCGACAGCCCCGACAGCTGTGCTTCTACAGGGCTCAAGCGCTCCTCCGACAGCCACGACATCACATGCACAGGGCACTAACACCTCTCTGACAGCCACCTCGGCATGTTGAAAGCTCTCTTGTGAGTTTTGGTGTTTGGATGACAACTCAATTAAAGGACTAACAAGTGTACTAAGTGTTGAACAGGTGCTTAAGGTAAAGCTTACAGGGTTCAACACAAGTGAACAAATGTGATTGTCCAAGAATTGGATTATGGATTGGATTATGGATACATAATGGACATCACAAGTAAGATGGACATTGCATAAAGTGAGACTCAGGTGCGAAGCTCGGAGACAACTGATCAAGCCAAGGACGGAGGCAAGAGAAGCTTCGAGGTACCAAGTGCACGGGAGAAGGTCAAGGAGGCTGAGGAACCCAAAGCCAAGGGTGAAGAAGAAGGCTTGCAAAGTCAAGGGTGATCGAGTTGAGAAGAGCTATAGCACATCAAGGATCACTACATAAGGACGTGACTTACAACCAATGAGGTAACAGGTACAGTTATGTGGTGTAAGTCATAAGGCTCAAGACCAAGCTCTAAGAAAGAGATCAAGGTCACTAGAAGGAGAACAAGTGCCAAAACCAGAACTGGAAGCAGCCCAAAAGAGCTAAGTTCACCTTAATCTTTAGTTTGGGTTGTTCCTATGTTTGGAGATGTTCTATGTGACCTTTGCAGGATGATGGAACTAAGAAATGTCAATCTAGATCAAGTCAAGCCGACTTGATGATCTATGAGTCCAACATCAAAGCTCAAGCATGTGAAATGCTATAGATCTAATGATTAAGTAAAGGTATGTTTCTAAGCCTTAGTACATTGGTTTTGTGTACTAATATATTTGTCTAAGTGTTAGAAACAGAAAGAAGAAGAAGAGAGAAGAGGAGAAAAGACTTGGCTGTGTAGACTCAGCTCGGTCTGGAGCACCGGACTGTCCGGTGTGCACCGGACAGTGTCCGGTGCGCCAGACTGACTCGGCGCGAACTGGCCGCTCTCGGGAAATTGGCCGACGACGTACGGCTAAAATTCACCGGACTGTCCGGTGTGCACCGGACTGTCCGGTGAGCCAACGGTCGGCCGGGGCCAACGGTCGGCCGCGCAATCCGCGCGGGACACGTGGCCGGGCCAACGGTCGGAAGACGGCACCGGACTGTCCGGTGTGCACCGGACATGTCCGGTGCGCCAACGGCTCCAGATCTTCCAACGGTCGGCAACGGTCGGAAGCGCCAGTTATGGAAACAAATCGGGCACCGGACAGTGTCCGGTGTGCACCGGACTGTCCGGTGCCCCCGATGACAGAAGGCAAGGATGGCCTTCCGGATTTGCTCTCAACGGCTCCTAGCTGCCTTGGGGCTATAAAAGGGGCCCCTGGGCGCATGGAGGAGCAGAACTGAGCAGCCAACAAGTGTAGACTTCATTGAAATCAATTCTCGCTCTCCCTCTTGTGTGTAACTCTATAGTTTGTGTAGAAGGCACAGCTATAAGCCTTTAGAGAGAGGAGCAGTGCTGCTAAGAGCTAGAGCAAGGTCTTGAGCATATCGTTACTCTGCCGGGGTGCTGCCAAGAAGTTTGTAAGCAGCCGCGGTTCTGTTGTAACCCCACTCAATAGTGAAAGGCTCTATCTGTCATACTGACAGATCTGAGCAAACGGAGGAAGGAGTTGAAATAGACTCCAAGCCCAGGTGTGGCTAACTCCAACGAGGACTAGGCAAGCATTTCAGGCTTGGCCGAACCTCGGGATAAATCCTTGCGTCTGTGTGCTCTGTTCTGTATTGTACTCTGCTCTCTGTCTTACTCGCTTATATATCTGCACTTCACTACTTACTTGTGGTACTAGCTTTCCTTGAAGTGCAGGATATTTGTAAGACAGGAACTTCAATACCACTGCAACCTACTCGAAGGGTTCTTCACCCCACTGCGATCTTGTCTTCGAGTAGAGTAAGATTTAAGTTTTAAAGTGATAATTTTTATTCGCCTATTCACCCCCCCCTCTAGGCGACATCTAGATCCTGTTCCCGGGCCAAAGGGAACTTTCAATTGGTATCAGAGCTAGGCCTCTCCAGTGTGGGCTTAGCCGTCCGGAGATAACGATGTCGTCACAAGAGGTAACTGTAGAACGTCTTTTAGGCGATGGTTCTAATTACAAATCTTGGTCTGTCTCTATTTACAAAGCTTTCATGAATGTTGATTCTGATTTGAGACAGATCTTTAGTAGAAGTATTTTTCCCTCTGATTTTAGTAAAAATCCTTCCAATGAAGAACTAAGATGTTTATCTCTCAATCACCATGCTTGCAACATCTTAGTTGACTCTCTTTCTAGAAGTGCTTATTTTTCCATCATGAGTAGTGATAGTGATTTATTTGTTGATGCTCATGATTTATGGAGTAGAATTAAAGAAAAATATTCTGTGGCAAATTGTGTTGCTCCTACTCCCTATATTACGTGTGTTACTAACCATTCAGAGGGAGAGGAACAAGAACGATGGCACCCAAACGATGAATCCACCTCATCGACAGGTTTGCTCTCCACTAGTGATAAATGTTTTATTGCTAACGATGATGGTGGAGACAAAAGCCATGATGAGGAGGAATATGAGGATGATAGCGAGGATGAATCTTCATCACCTCAAGGTACATTTTCCTATTTGGCTTCCACTGACATTAATGACAGGGAAAATGAGACCGATGATGTGGAAGAAGAGGAGATTCGCCGTTTCTACATCCATCTCAACAAAGAGGACAAGGCACTCTTGGTTAAGCTGTTGAAAAGGAACAAGGAACAAGGCGAAACGCTTCTCAGGCTAGAGGAGTCGCTCATCAAAACCAACGACAGCCTAGAGAAGATGACCAAAGAACATGAGGAGCTAAAGTGCTCTCATGATAATTTGGTCCAACGGTATGAATCTATTTTATTTGAGCAAAGAAATAATCATGATGTATTATCTGATGTTGCTCAACTTAAAACTGAGAATTCTATGCTTAAGAGTCAAGTGGAAATGATAAATTTAGAAAAACTTGCTCTAAGTGAAAAATATGATATGCTATCTTATTCTCATAATGAATTAGTTGATAACCATATCATGCTTAATGTTGCTCATGAGGTTGTAATTTTAAACTTAAATTCATGTGAACCTCATTCTCGCACGTGTGCGCATTTGAATTGTATATCATCATGTGCTAACCCCTGTTGCTCAAAAGAAAGCCAATCATTGATTGAGCAACAAGTTTTAGGGTCACAAAAGAAATTCTGTGGGAATAAGAAGCAACGACAATTGAGGAGAAGACGCTTAGCTCAACTCTCTCAAGATATCCACGGGCGCGTGGTGAAGAAGCTTGAGAAAGGAAAAACTGCAGCAAGTGTTAAGCTCAATAAGAAGAATGTTCCCGAAGCTATAAATGAAGAAATCAATATGAACGAGGAAAAAGGTAAGAATTCAATTAGTCATGTTGTTTGTACTAATCATCTCTCCATGTCCTTCAAGCACAAAAAGGGAAGAGGAAAAAGGAGGTGTTTCAAGTGCAAGAAGTTAGGCCACCTCATCGCGTCTTGTCCGTACAAAGACAAGAATGAAGGGACAAGGAGTTATTTTGGATGCTACAATCAGGACCACACGATCACTTCATGTCCGGTCATGAAGAATCAAGGATGTGCATCCTCCAAGGTGGCCCTCACCAAGGAAAATGACAAACAGCAAGCGTCATGTCAGATTGAGCGACGCTTCTGCTACAAGTGTGGTGAGCAGGGTCATCTATCCAAGGTATGTTATAAAGGTAAGATTCCTAAGCAAGTGAATTTGTGTCAATCTTATTCGGGTAGGAGACCCAAATCATACACTTGTGCTAGATCTATAAAGAGATCACCTGGAACTAGCACAAAGGCAATTTGGGTACCAAAGGCACATTTAGATGATCATTATGGACCCATCCCGAGATGGGTACCAAACTGTGCTAACTAGACCATGCAGGTGCTTTGAGATGGACTGGAGACCATGGGAGAGCTTAAGACGGTTATCTTAAACTCTATGCTTAAGCTGTTATTTGTTTTGGTGTCTTTATTGTGAAACACTAATCCCATGTTCATCTCAAGTGAAATAAAGTGTGTAGGTCCTGAATCGTTATTGGTGAATCAAGTAAAGGACCTTGATGAGAATCTAAAACCTGCTCTCCAAAGGACGGTACCCGTGTATTTTAAGTACATCACTGCAATTTAGTATTGCTCTTAAGTTGGCTTGATGTGCTACCTATCTTTGGAGTAGTTATGCTTTATGATTGTCTGTGATAAATGAATCATAATGATGTTTGCTTAATCATGACTGGTGCTATATAGGATATATCTTTTGAATCATTCATGGGTAGCTATTTCATTTGTTATATCCACAACGATTAACTCTCTTGGTGTATATGGATTATCCTGTAACTTTTTGTAAGTCATGCTATGTGCAAATATGACATTTTGTTTAGTCCATGATTACCCTAGCTCTGTACTGTGTGAATTTCAAATCCATGTTGTGCCCTTTGAGCTATGTGGTGCATGAGCAAAAGGAGTCCTGAATTGGTAATAACAAGGGCTCTCATAAAGGCAACGGTATGAAAAATGGAGCTATGCAATTTCATTTAAGATTCTTGAAATTCCATTCATTGTGATCATAGCTATGTTCTTGTCTTTCAATTAGTAATATCTTGGCTTAGGTAATTTATGCCTTTAAAATGTTGTTTCTTTTGTGCACCTAAGAAACCTTATTAATTATGGCATGCTTAGACATTACGCTTTATATACATGATTATGTTGATCTTCAATTGGTATATGCAATGATAGTTGAGTATGAAGCATGTCCAAATTGTGTAAATGTTATACTTTCTTGAGTATTGAATTGGCTTAGGTGCCACTGAGGCATGCATTGTTGAATTTAGTCAACCTTTCAATTAGCCTTCAATTGGTGTTAAGTGGTTTTTTTAAATTGATATTCAAATTGGCATCCTTGTGTGATGACAGTGATAGAGTAGGCCTTGACCAAGGTATGTTGTGATCCCCTCTAGTTCTAAGGAAGCTAGAATGTGCAAAGTGCAAGTCATTCAAATACTTGATGCACAACTTGAGGGGGAGCACACATAACTTGTGTCTTTCGAGACTAACTGTTTCTTGAGCAATCTTGTATAGTCTCAAGGTGGAAAAGAGAAGATAAGCAAGAAATGGAGCAATCAGGACTTGGGTACCTCTGTAAGTCAAGAAATTGGTATCTCAAGTTGTGAGTAAGTGCATATCTTTAGATTGCTCATGCTTTATAATATCTGGTGATAATAGATGCTTAAATATCATGGAGCCATGATAATAAATGAACTTTGCAATTGGTATCTTTAAATTGGTATCTTTCAATTGGTAGCCGTAATAGTTCGCTTTCAATTGACATCTTTTGATAATCATGAGAATAGAAGTTTCTTCTTGTGCCCAATACTATAACTTGTTCTAAGTTTGGCGTCTTAGCAACAAGAAAAAGTTAGGAGAAAGAATCAGGCACAAATGTGGAGAAGCTCTCGAGAGATTAATACTTTCAAGGTGGAAAGTACACTACAACATGGTAAAGGTGCAAAAGGAAGTATTAATCTTTTTGCATATATGTGATAGTGCATATGTTCAATAAGTAAGGGGGAGTTTTGTTAGTCGTTTTTAAACACCCTGCTGTCCCTTGACATCATCCTATGTTCTTGCTTGAATATGGTTTTTGGTGTTTGATGTCAAAGGGGGAGAATTTGTGCATTAAAGCTTATCTCAACCTGAGAGGAAAGCTTATCCTAAGGGGTGTGTTAGTTTAAGCTTTGCTAGTGTGTTATTCATATGCTTCCTGCAGTATTATATGTGTTGCATCATATGGACTAGTGCTTCCGTTGCTATGAATTATTTGGCCTCTATAGGGTTAAATGGTTAAATGGTGCTTTAAGATTGTCATGGTGCGTTAAGATTGTCTTAAATTTAGTGTCTTAGTATGAATTGGTATTAGTTTGAATTGGTATCTTAATGATGAATAGTGGTAGGTTGATATTCCTGTGATATATCCACTAATTTGAATGGTGTTTAACTCTGATTTTGTGCATTTGTGTGTTATAGCATCATGGTTTGATTCTTGACACAATGCATCCTAAAAAGTGCTAAGGTGTAGAAATGTTTCAAATTGCCTAAGTATGTGCAAATTGGCGTCTGAGGCCAAAATTATGTTTTTGAAGTAAGCACATATTTAGGGGGAGCATTCTATAAACTTAGAATTCAAAATTTGTGTTTCAAATCTTATTCTCATGTAAGCTTTAATTGTGTTGCCATCAATCACCAAAAAGGGGGAGATTGAAAGCTCTCTTGTGAGTTTTGGTGTTTGGATGACAACTCAATTAAAGGACTAACAAGTGTACTAAGTGTTGAACAGGTGCTTAAGGTAAAGCTTACAGGGTTCAACACAAGTGAACAAATGTGATTGTCCAAGAATTGGATTATGGATTGGATTATGGATACATAATGGACATCACAAGTAAGATGGACATTGCATAAAGTGAGACTCAGGTGCGAAGCTCGGAGACAACTGATCAAGCCAAGGACGGAGGCAAGAGAAGCTTCGAGGTACCAAGTGCACGGGAGAAGGTCAAGGAGGCTGAGGAACCCAAAGCCAAGGGTGAAGAAGAAGGCTTGCAAAGTCAAGGGTGATCGAGTTGAGAAGAGCTATAGCACATCAAGGATCACTACATAAGGACGTGACTTACAACCAATGAGGTAACAGGTACAGTTATGTGGTGTAAGTCATAAGGCTCAAGACCAAGCTCTAAGAAAGAGATCAAGGTCACTAGAAGGAGAACAAGTGCCAAAACCAGAACTGGAAGCAGCCCAAAAGAGCTAAGTTCACCTTAATCTTTAGTTTGGGTTGTTCCTATGTTTGGAGATGTTCTATGTGACCTTTGCAGGATGATGGAACTAAGAAATGTCAATCTAGATCAAGTCAAGCCGACTTGATGATCTATGAGTCCAACATCAAAGCTCAAGCATGTGAAATGCTATAGATCTAATGATTAAGTAAAGGTATGTTTCTAAGCCTTAGTACATTGGTTTTGTGTACTAATATATTTGTCTAAGTGTTAGAAACAGAAAGAAGAAGAAGAGAGAAGAGGAGAAAAGACTTGGCTGTGTAGACTCAGCTCGGTCTGGAGCACCGGACTGTCCGGTGTGCACCGGACAGTGTCCGGTGCGCCAGACTGACTCGGCGCGAACTGGCCGCTCTCGGGAAATTGGCCGACGGCGTACGGCTAAAATTCACCGGACTGTCCGGTGAGCCAACGGTCGGCCGGGGCCAACGGTCGGCCGCGCAATCCGCGCGGGACACGTGGCCGGGCCAACGGTCGGAAGACGGCACCGGACTGTCCGGTGTGCACCGGACATGTCCGGTGCGCCAACGGCTCCAGATCTTCCAACGGTCGGCAACGGTCGGAAGCGCCAGTTATGGAAACAAATCGGGCACCGGACAGTGTCCGGTGTGCACCGGACTGTCCGGTGCCCCCGACGACAGAAGGTAAGGATGGCCTTCCAGATTTGCTCTCAATGGCTCCTAGCTGCCTTGGGGCTATAAAAGGGGCCCCTGGGCGCATGGAGGAGCAGAACTGAGCAGCCAACAAGTGTAGACTTCATTGAAATCAATTCTCGCTCTCCCTCTTGTGTGTAACTCTATAGTTTGTGTAGAAGGCACAGCTATAAGCCTTTAGAGAGAGGAGCAGTGCTGCTAAGAGCTAGAGCAAGGTCTTGAGCGTATCGTTACTCTGCCGGGGTGCTGCCAAGAAGTTTGTAAGCAGCCGCGGTTCTGTTGTAACCCCACTCAATAGTGAAAGGCTCTATCTGTCATACTGACAGATCTGAGCAAACGGAGGAAGGAGTTGAAATAGACTCCAAGCCCAGGTGTGGCTAACTCCAACGAGGACTAGGCAAGCATTTCAGGCTTGGCCGAACCTCGGGATAAATCCTTGCGTCTGTGTGCTCTGTTCTGTATTGTACTCTGCTCTCTGTCTTACTCGCTTATATATCTGCACTTCACTACTTACTTGTGGTACTAGCTTTCCTTGAAGTGCAGGATATTTGTAAGACAGGAACTTCAATACCACTGCAACCTACTCGAAGGGTTCTTCACCCCACTGCGATCTTGTCTTCGAGTAGAGTAAGATTTAAGTTTTAAAGTGATAATTTTTATTCGCCTATTCACCCCCCCTCTAGGCGACATCTAGATCCTGTTCCCGGGCCAAAGGGAACTTTCACATGTACATAGGGCTCTGGTTCCCCTCTGCTGGACACGTTAGCACGTTGCTACACCCCCCATTGTACACCTGGGCCCTCTCCTTACATCTATAAAAGGAAGGTCCAGGGCCCTCGTACGAGAAGGTGGCCGCGCGGGAGAACGGGCTGACGGACAGGCTCCCTCTCTCTCTCCCTCGCGAACGCTTGTAACCCCCTACTGCAAGCGCATCCGCCCTGGGCGCAGGATAACACGAGCCGCGGTTCCCCTTTTTTCCCCTTGTGTTCCATCTCACGCCGACCCATCTGGGCTGGGACACGCAGCGACAATTTACTCGTCGGTCCAGGGACCCCCCAGGGTCGAAACGCTGACAGTTGGCGCGCCAGGTAGGGGCCTGCTGCGTGTTGACGAACAGCTTCCCATCAAGCTCCAGATGGGTAGTCTCCAGCAACCTCTCCAGCCCAGGACGCTGCTCCGTTTCGGGAGTCTCGAGTTCATGTCCCTCGACGGCAGCTACGACATGGTACTCCTTCCTCCGCCGCGCGACAACGACAACGACGGCCGCTAGCCCGCTCGACGGCGGCGGAATCGATGACGTCTTCCCCGTGTGGCGGAAGAACGGCATCTGGGTCAGTCCCGTCACCTTCCCCGCCGTAGGAGGAGGAGGTGGGGCAACCATGGCCAAGCAGGAGGCGGCACCTCGTTGGCTGTCGAGCGAGTCGACGACGCCAGCGCCCCAGCGGGGGATACGTCGGGCGTTGACCTCGTGTCTGAGACGAAGACGAGCGTCGTTTCCCCGCAACACGCCAACCCCAAGCGAACGGATGACGTCAGCACGCTCGCGAAGGACTTGCTGGGCGTTAGCCTCGTACCTGAGATAACGGTGCAGTCCGTTCCCGACGCGACTTCGTCACCACCCGTCGATCAAGAGGTACCGTCCGTTTTCCACCCCGTGCCTTTTAGATTCAGCTTCGACCCACCAAGCGACCCTGCTTTGGTGGATGCTTTCATAAAGGCCTACCCTAACCTTCCGGGGTACCATATGTGGTCAACCTGGGACCGACTGACGACCGTCTCGACCTACGGGCCCCCGGGTTCCGAGGAAGATGACGAGCCCGACTCTGGTTGGGATTTCTCCGGGCTCAGTAACCCCAGTGCCATGCGAGACTTCATGGCCGCATGTGACTACTGCCTCTCCGATTACTCCGATGGTGGCCACAGCCTCGACGACGAGGACTGTGGCCCAAGTCGCGAATGTTTCCACGTCGATCTAGGGGGTCTCGACGAAGGCAACCACCTTGGTATGTCGGAGGACGGCGATCCCCCTAGGCCTGCATCTCATGTTGACATCCTTCGGGAGCTAGCTGTGGTCCTAGTCCCTGCGGGGGGTCAGGACACACAGCTCGAGCAAATCCACGAGATGCAGGCCAGGCTCGACGAGGAAGCAGGGCAACTTGTGCAGCTCCGGTAGAACATCGGGCAGGAGTGGGCAGGCCGAGCACCAGCCGGAGAAGCGCGTCATCTGGCCCAGGACGTTCAGCACCGCATCGCTGACGATGCCAGGGCAAGGCTACCCCCGCTTCCAGTGGGGTCGGCCAGAACCTGGCTACAGCAGCAATACTACTTCGAGCAATGCCAGAGCCATCCACCACCGAGGGACGGCGTATCCAGGGAGAGCTCAAGAATCTCCTGGAGGATGCCGTGGTCCGACGGGCCGAAAGCTCTACCTCCCGAAGGCAGGGGTACCCCCTGGAGCATCGCGCCGCGACTTCCCGATTCATGCGGGAAGCCTCGGTCCACACCGGGCGCACGTGGGACGCAACGCCTGCAGCCCCAGGTCGCCTCGGCAACGAGCACCACCGCCGCGACCATCGAGCCCACCTCGACAAGAAGGTGCGCCGAGGCTACCACCCCAGGTGTGGGGGACGCTACGACAGTGGGGAGGATCAGAGTCCCTCGCCCGAACCACCCGGTCCGCAAGCTTTCAGCCGGGCCATACGACAGGCGCCGTTCCCACCCCGGTTCCGAGCCCCGACTACCATCACCAAGTACTCGGGGGAAACAAGGCCGGAACTGTGGCTCGCGGACTACCGGCTGGCATGCCAGCTGGGTGGAACGGACGATGACAACCTCATCATCCGCAACCTCCCCTGTTCCTCTCCGACGCCGCCCGAGCCTGGCTGGAGCATCTGCCTCCTGCGCAGATCTCCAACTGGGATGACCTGGTCAGAGCCTTCGCCGGCAACTTCCAGGGCACATACGTGCGCCCTAGGAACTCCTGGGATCTCCGAAGCTGCCGCCAGCAGCCAGGAGAATCCCTGCGGGACTATATCCGGTGATTTTCGAAGCAGCGCACTGAGCTGCCCAACATCACCGACTCAGATGTCATCGGCGCGTTCCTCGCTGGCACCACTTGTCGCGACCTGGTGAGCAAGCTGGGTCGCAAGACTCCCACTAGGGCGAGCGAGCTGATGGACATCGCCACCAAGTTCGCCTCTGGTCAGAAGGCGGTCGAGGTCATCTTCCGGAAGGACAAGCAGCCTCAGGGACGCCAGCAGGAAGACGTCCCCGAGGCGTCCGCTCAGCGCGGCACGAAGAAGAAGGGCAAGAACAAGTCGCAAGCGAAACGCGACGCCGCCGACGTAGATCTTGTCGCCGCCGCCGAACACAGGAACCCTCGGAAGCCTCCCGGAGGGGCAAACCAGTTCGACAAGATGCTCAAGGAATAGTGCCCCTATCATCAGGGTCCCGTCAAGCACACCCTTGAGGAGTGCGTCATGCTTCGGCGCTACTTCCATAAGGCCGGGCCCCCGGCGGAAGGTGGCAAATGCCATGACAATGACAAGAAGGAGGGCCACAAAGCAGAGGAGTTCCCCGAGGTCCACGACTGCTTCATGATCTACGGTGGGCAAGTGGCGAACGCCTCGGCTCGGCACCGCAAGCAGGAGCGCCGGGAGGTCTGCTCGGTGAAGGTGGCGGCGCCAGTCTACCTAGACTGGTCCGACAAGCCCATCACCTTCGACCAAGGCGACCACCCCGACCGCAGGCCGAGCCCAGGGAAGTACCCGCTCATTGTCGATCCTGTCATCGGCAACGTCATGCTTACCAAGGTCCTCATGGACGGAGGCAGCAGCCTCAACCTCATCTACGCCGAGACCCTCGGGCTCTTGCAGATCGATCTGTCCATGATCCGGGCCGGTGCAGCGCCCTTTCACGGGATCATCCCTGGGAAGCGTGTCCAACCCCTTGGGCGACTCGATCAGCCCGTCTGCTTCGGGACTCCCTCTAACTTCCGAAAGGAAACCCTCACGTTTGAGGTGGTCGGGTTCCGAGGAACCTACCACGCAGTGCTGGGGAGACCATGCTACACCAAGTTCATGGTCGTCCCTAACTACACCTATCTCAAGCTCAAGATGTCGGGCCCCAACGGGGTCATCACTGTCAGATCCACGTATCGACACGCGTACGAATGCGACGTGGAGTGCATGGAGTACGCTGAGGCCCTCGCCGAATCTGAGACCCTCATCACCAACCTGGAGAGCCTCTCCAAGGAGGTGCCAGATGCGAAGCGCCATGCCGGCAACTTCGAGCCCGCAGAGGCGGTTAAGTCCGTCCCTCTTGACCCCAGTAACGACGCCTCCAAGCAAGTCTGGGTCGGCTCCGAGCTCGACCCCAAATAGGAAGCAGTGCTCGTCGACTTTCTCCGCGCGAACGCTGAGGTTTTTACATGGAGTCCCTCGACATGCCTGGCATACCGAGGGATGTCGCCGAGCACTCGCTGGATATCCGAGCTAGAGCCCGACCCGTGAAGCAACCTCTGCGCCGATTCGACGAAGAAAAGCACAGAGCCATAGGTGAGGAGATCCACAAGCTGATGGCTGCAGGGTTCATCAAAGAGGTATTCCATCCCGAATGGCTAGCCAACCCTGTGCTTGTGAAAAAGAAAGGTGGGAAATGGAGGATGTGTGTAGACTACACTGGTCTAAACAAAGCATGTCCGAAGGTTCCCTACCCTCTGCCTCGCATCGATCAAATCGTGGATTCCACTGCTGGGTGCGAAACCCTATCATTCCTTGATGCCTACTCAGTGTATCACCAAATCAGGATGAAAGAGTCCGACCAGATCGCGACTTCTTTCATCACACCTTTGGGCATGTACTGCTACATTACTATGGCATTCGGTTTAAGGAATGCAGGCGCGACATACCAAAGGTGCATGAACCACGTGTTCGGAGAGCACATTGGCCGAACGGTCGAGGCTTACGTCGATGACATCGTAGTCAAGACGAGGAAAGCCTCCGACCTCCTCACTGACCTTGAAACGACATTCAAGTGTCTCAAGGCGAAAGGCGTAAAACTCAATCCCGAGAAGTGTGTCTTCGGAGTCCCCCGAGGCATGCTCCTGGGGTTCATCGTCTCCGAGCGGGGCATCGAGGCCAACCCGGAGAAAATCGCGGCCATCACCAACATGGGGCCTATAAAAGATTTGAAAGGAGTACAGAGGGTCATGGGATGCCTTGCGGCTCTAAGCCGCTTCATCTCGCGCCTCGGCGAAAGAGGCCTACCTTTGTACCGCCTCTTAAGGAAGACCGAGTGCTTCACTTGGACCCCCGAGGCCGAGGAAGCCCTCGGGAACCTAAAAGCACTCCTTACAAGCGCGCCCATCCTGGTGCCCCCCGCTGCCGGAGAAGCCCTCTTGATCTACGTAGCCGCAACCACTCAGGTGGTCAGCGCCGCGATCGTGGTCGAGAGACGAGAAGAAGGGCATGCATTGCTCGTCTAGAGGCCGGTCTACTTCATCAGTGAAGTACTGTCCGAGACCAAAATCCGCTACCTGCAAATTCAGAAGCTACTGTACGCGGTAATTCTGACGCGGCAAAAGTTGCGACACTACTTCGAGTCTCATCCGGTGACTATGGTGTCATCCTTCCCCCTGGGGCAGATCATCCAGTGCCGAGAGGCCTCGGGTAGGATTGCAAAGTGGGCGGTTGAGATCATGGGTGAGACAATCTCGTTCGCTCCTCGGAAGGCCATCAAGTCCCAAGTCCTGGCGAACTTTGTGGCTGAATGGGTCGACACCCAGCTTCCAGCAGCTCCGATCCAACCGGAACTCTGTACCATGTATTTCGACGGGTTGCTGATGAAAACAGGAGCGGGCGCGGGCATGCTCTTCATCTCACCCCTCGGGAAGCACCTCCGCTACGTACTGCGCCTCCATTTCCCGGCGTCAAACAACATGGCCGAGTACAAGGCCCTAGTTAACGGGTTGCGCATCGCCATCGAGCTAGGGGTCCGGCGCCTCGACGCTCGTGGCGACTCGCAGCTTGTCATCAACCAAGTCATGAAGAACTCCCATTGCCGCGACCCGAAGATGGAGGCCTACTGCGACGAGGTTCGGCGCTTGGAAGACAAGTTCTACGGGCTCGAGCTCAACCACGTCGCTTGACGATACAACGAGACTGTGGATGAGCTGGCTAAAATAGCCTCGGGGCGGACAACGGTTCCCCCGGACATCTTCTCCCGAGACCTACATCAACCCTTTGTTAAGACCGACGACACGCCCGAGCCCAAGAAGGCCTCGGCCCTGCCCGAGGCACCCTCAACTCAGCCTGAGGCACCCTCGGCCGCCGAGGGTGAGGCACTACGCATCGAGGAAGAGCGAAATGGGGTCACGCCTAATCGAAACTGGCAGACCCCGTACCTGCAATATCTCCACCGAGGAGAGCTACCCCTCGACAGAGCCGAAGCTCGGCGATTGGCGCGGCGCGCCAAGTCGTTCGTCTTACTGGGTGACGAGAAGGAGCTCTACCACCGCAGCCCCTCAAGCATCCTCCAGCGATGCATATCCATCGCCGAAGGTCAGGAGCTATTGCAAGAAATACACTCGGGGGCTTGCGGTCACCACGCAGCGCCTCGAGCCCTCATTGGAAACGCCTTCCGACAAGGTTTCTATTGGCCAACCGCGGTGGCCGACACCACTAGGATTGTACGCACCTGCCAAGGGTGTCAATTCTACGCAAGGCAGACACACCTGCCCGCTCAGGCCCTGCAAACAATACCCATCACCTGGTCGTAGGGATGAAAACGGAAATGGTAATTTTCAGATACCGGGAATCGTTTTCGAAGTTTTACCGAAATTTAGGTCTAATCGAAAACAGAAACAGTTACCGAAAATCCGGAAACGGAATCGGTAGAAAAATTCGGAATCGGAAACGGAAACGGTTTAGTCCTTTTCCGTCCGTTTCCGAAAATTACCGTTTTTATCCGGTATTTTACCGTCGGTAATAAATTCGATATTTTTCAGAAAAAATATTAAATCTGAACTGACCTTTATAAATTCATAATAAATTCATCTTAGCTTAGAAAAATGTGAAACTAATTTTATTATTTTTTCTAAAATCAAGATCTATCTAATGATATATAGTTTAGAATCATTTGAAAATTTTATAAATCTTATTTATATTTTCTTATCTATTATTACTCTTGATACATATATTCATAATTTGCACGAGAACTTAAGAAGGACTAAGAGGACACTAACTATATTGACTATGCCAAGTAGTAGGGGTACAAATAGAATGTTAGTGTCATATCATTATACATATCTTGATTCTACTTTATTTAAATGCATAATAATGATTTTATTATTTTATACTTCTTACCTTATATATTTATTGTGACCTCCTACCTTATATGTTACTACTAATTTTATATGAATGTATGACTTGCGTGATTTTTTGAAGTCAATTGAGGGTACATGTTAAAGTTTTTACCGATTGAATTTTAGATTCCGATCATAACCGGTGTAATTTTCGTACCGAACTTTCGTTTTCGATGTTTCCGAATTACCGATGTCGTTTTCGTTTCCAGAGTTACCGTTTTCGATCTCGTTTCCGAGGAAAAATATGAAAACGAAAATGGTTTTAATGTTTACCGATCGTTTCCGACCGTTTTCACCCCTACCTGGTCGTTTGCTGTGTGGGGTCTGGACCTCATCGGTCCCTTGCAGAAGGCACCGGGGGGCTTCACGCACCTGCTGGTCGCTATCGACAAATTCTCCAAGTGGATTGAGGTCCGACCCCTAAACAACATCCGGTCCGAACAGGCGGTGGCGTTCTTCACCAACATCATCTATCGCTTTGGGGTCCCGAACTCCATCATCATCGACAACGGCACCCAGTTCACTGGCAGGAAGTTCCTGGACTTCTGTGAGGACCACCACATCCGGGTGGACTGGGCCACCGTAGCTCACCCCATGACGAATGGGCAGGTAGAGCGTGCCAACGGCATGATTCTGCATGGACTCAAGCCGAGGATCTACAACGACCTCAACAAGTTCGGCAGGCGATGGATGAAGGAACTCCCCTCGGTGGTCTAGAGTCTGAGGACGACGCCAAGCTGAGCCACGGGCTTCACGTCGTTCTTTCTAGTCTATGGGGCCGAGGCTATCTTGCCCATAGACTTAGAATACGGTTCCCCGAGGATAAGGGCGTACGACGACCGAAGCAACCAGACCAGCCGAGAAGACTCACTGGACCAGCTGGAAGAGGCTCGGGACATGGCCTTACTACACTCGGCACGGTATCAGCAGTCTCTGCGACGCTACCACGCCCGAGGGGTTCGGTCCCGAGACCTCCAGGTGGGGGACTTGGTGCTTCGGCTACGACAAGACGCCCGAGGGCGCCACAAGCTCACACCTCCCTAGGAAGGGCCCTTCATCATCGCCAAGATTTTGAAGCCCGGAACATACAAGTTGGCCAACAATCAAGGCGAGGTCTACAGCAACGCTTGGAACATACGACAGCTACGTCGCTTCTACCCTTAAGATGTTTTCAAGTCGTTCATATACCTCGTTCACATACACAAATATAGTCTAACCATCAAGGAAGGGTCAGCCTTGCCTCGGCAAAGCCCAACCCTCCCTCGGGGGCTAGAAGGGGGGAACCCCCTCTGCGTCAAAATTTTCCTCGGAAAAAGTCTTCCACCAAAACGACTTTCATGTTTTCCAGCTATATCAGTAACAGAACCCCGCGAAACGGATAAGAGCGCATGTAAGCGGCAAGGCCGACCGAGCCGAGGGGCTCCTACGCCTCCGGGATACGGATACCTCACTCGTCACCTTCCGCGAAAAATAACTCTTACTCGGATAAGCGATTTTGCTACTGACGAACAAGTCCGAATACTCGAAACAGGAGGAAAAGAAACGCAGCTTTATAACACGATGATAAAGTGTTCAGGCCTCGGCGGCCGCGAAAGACACATACATGTTCAAAACAAACTGCTCTGGCAGAATCAGGCATCGCCCAGGGGAGGAGCGGCACCCTCGGCTTCGTCTCCACCCTCAGCGCCGTTTCCACCCTCGGCGAGATCCGCCCCGGCCGTGGATGGCGATGCAAGCGAAAGGATTTCCACCTCGAAGGAGGACGCCAGCACCGCGCTTGGGCCCGCGGCGGCCGCGTCAAGCCTCTAAACTTCGGCCAGGGCAGCTTCATCTTCGTCGGGAAGACAGTACCCCTCGCTGACCCGCTCCAGATCCACATCATAGTGGGAAGCGAGCACGACGAAGGCCCGCCTAACGCCATGATGCAGCGCCTCGCAGAGTCTACCGCGCACATGGCCGCCCAAGGCCTGCAGGCGACTCTAGGGGGAGCTTCCCGAGGGGACGTCGTCAAGACCAAAGACCTGGCAGAAGGCCGAGATAGCTTCGGACATGGCCACGCGGTCGGCCTCCTTCTGCTCAGCCGCCTAGGCAAGTGCCTTAGCGGACTCGTTGAGGGCAGACTCGAGCTCTGCAAACAGCCAAAATAGAATTCTTCAAACACAAGTTGAAGAATGAAGCTGAATCAAAATCTCAAAGCAGCCAAGACATACCTTCAGCCCGGACACGCTGCTCCGAGGCTGCGGCTTGGGCGGACTGGGCAGACCCAACGGCCACGACCAGGTCCTCCGCAAGAGCTTCGGCCCGAGCAGACACCTCGGCTAGCCGACCCCCAAGGGCCTCAGCCCGGCTTTCAGCCTCGGCAGCCTGGTTCCGAGATTGGTCCTACTCACTGACGACCTGGCCAAGCTCCAACTGCCGCCGATGCGCCTCTGCGCGTGCCGCCGCTGCCTCCACCCCAGCTCGTCACAAAGCGACCGAAGGTCCGCCGCCTCGGTGCTCCGTTGGGAGAGACGCTCGGTAGCCTCGGCAAGCGCGGCCCTCAGGAACCACAGAGAACCCCAGACGTCGGCCTCACGGCGGATGAACGACGACTTGGCGGTGCTCAGATCCGTCAGATCCTGAGGGAGGGAAGAAGGGCGTCACAAAGAATGCCTTGATCACGTGAAAGGTATGCCTGAAATCCTTACCTGGAGGATCCTGGGAACGTTCCTGGAAAGGACCTCCATGGTCGACCGAAGCGACCCCATCGCTGCCTCGGCACACTCACGGAGCTCGTCCCGAGACTGCTCCTCCCGCTCATCGTCAAGAACGAAGAGGGGTTTCGAGGCACCACGGGTCCAGAACCGGAGCGACTGCCCACCCCGCTCATTGGGATCGCGCCGCGCGAGGATGAGGTCGCCGCTCCCTGCAGTCGGTGCATCGGGTACCTCCTCAGCTAAGAGGGCAGGCTTCCAATCACCGGCCTCGAGTAGCGGCGCCTCGGCCATCTCAGCATCGGCGGTGATAGGTGGCTCCACGGCCAGAACGGCAATAGCCTCGGCAGAGACCTGTGCCGCCACTGGCAACACGTCAAGTGGGCTCAAGGTCGCGGCCGCGCCAGCAGTCTCCCTCGGCACGACGGCCGCCTCGACAGAGGGGTCAGCCTGGGGAGCTCGCCCCACGGCAACTCGTGCCGCCTAAGCCCCCTGCTTGGGGGCATCTTATGTGGAGGCCAGCCGGCCGGTGTGGCCCGGTGCGGCATCGGCTGCAGAAGCCGGCGCTGTCTTAAGGACCTTCCGGGGAGCCAGACCGGTCGAACCGTGCCTCCGTTTGCTGAAAAGAAAAAGAAAAGCAGGATCAGGACACATGAAGAAGGAGCCGGGATAGAGGTATCCTCAGATACTTACCCACTCCGAACCAAGGCCAATCGTGCCTGCGGGGAGGCCCCTCGGGCCTCGATCCCCGCGGGCACTACCGAGGTTTGCCCCGCTGCTGGCTTTGGCACCATCCCCGCCTCGGGCGCCCGAGGCGCCGAAGGGACGGTCCGCCCAGGCGCAGTCACAACGACTGGAGGATCAACCTCCTGTGCGGCCGGCATGGGCGACGGTTCTTGGGGGACAGGCGGGTCGGCCTGACTCCCCAGGGTCACCTCAACTACCTCGACCGAGGGGTCAAGTACCCCCTCGGCATGTCCCTGTTCTTCGGACCGGGACCCTGATGTCCCGGCCCCGGATACCGACGGCGCCAGCCCACTCGGGGGCTGGCTCGACGACCCCTGGCCCAGCCTCAGATCCGGGCTGAGGCCAAGGCAGGCCGCCATGTCATCATCTTCATCATCATCGTCATCGTCGTCGTCGTCAGGCGTCTCCGGCGACGGCTCCCTCGGGAGCCCGTCCCTCTCCTGCCTCCGACGACGCCTCTCCAAGGCGTCCCGAGCCCGCATCCGCTCGCGAGCCCGAGCCTTTTTCGCGTCCTTCTTCTCCTTCTTCTCCGCAGCGACCCTCCGCGCGGCTCGGTCCACCGCGTCCTCTAGGACCGGTGGCAGGGAAGGCTTGTGAAACCCCAACTCCTAGAGACGGATGGAAATCTTGGCTATGAGAACCAAGGGCAATCTGACACAAGAAAGAAGAAGGAGCGAACACTCACCAGGGACATGCACCCGCGCTCGGGACGCATCAAGGGCTGGGTAAGGGCGTCGGCGTCCAGCCTCCCTACCGTGCCAGCTACCCGCCTATGGAGGTCATCGGCGGAGATGGGGACAAAGGACATCTGCGAACCCTCCAAGTCGACCCCCGGCGTCATCTCCAAAAGCAGCAACCGCCGCTCCGTCAAGGGAAGCACCCTCCGACGATGGATGGCGGCAACCACCCCCGCGGCTATAAGCCCTCCGTCTCGCAGCTCCTGCAAGGCCTCCATAAGGGCTAGAGATTCTTCTGTTTCTCGCGCGCGGCCCCATAGAGCCAGTTGCTGCCGGCGGCAGTCACCACTCGTTGAGAAAACAACGGGAGCCTCCCATCGTCATTCCGGAGGTAAAACCACCGGCGCTGCCACCCTTTGTTCGAAGACACAAGGATGGCGGGGATGTACTGTTGCGCGCGCGCCTGCCTCAACTGGAGGATGCAGCCACCGGCCCGCACCGCCATGCGGACTCTCTTTTCCCCCGTCGTCGAGGCAAAAGGCTCCGCGGAGAAGAGATGGGTCCACAGATCCCAGTGGGGGTCAATCCCCAAAAATCCTTTGCAAACCGCCGCGAAGATGGCCGCTTGCGCGATGGAGTTGGGGTTGAGATTGTGCAGCCCCACCCTATAGAAATGCAGGATCGCCCGCATGAAACGGCTTGCTGGCACTCTGAACCCCCGCTCATGGAAGGAGACAAAACTCAGCACATACCCCGACGGCGGGGACAGGGCGGCTCCGCTCGGAGGGACCATCCACTCCGGCTGCGGGTCACCGGAGAGGGGACAGAGCAAGCCATCGGCAACAAGGGCCTCCAGATCGTCCACCGTGACGGTGGAGAAAGGCCATGGGTCGCGGCGGAACGACGGTTACCCGGTCGGCCATCGCCAAGCGAAGGGGGTGGCGGCGGAGCGGACAAGGTGCGTAGTTTTCTTTCTCTGGATATTCCCTTAGGTTGCAGAAACCAAAGCAGGAGGCGAGCAGCAGAGTAAAGAACCACCACCGGTCCCTCTTCCGGATATATAAAGGCCCGGGCAAGACCCGTTCAACACTTCGCCCGAACCCGCCGCGGAATTCAAAATCGAAGGCGAAACGCCCGTTCCTCGAACGACTCGCGCACGCGCAACGACTGCCCTGCGAACCACTCGTCCTGTCGCATTAACTCCGTGGCAGAGCAGGCGACACCTTTGGCAAGCGAAGCGGGCGACGCTTCACCTCCGCCATGATGATCGCGTCAAAAAAGGTGCGCCACGTCGTTTAAATTCGTATCCTTTTCCTCTTCCCCTTTCTCTCTCTTGCTACAGGGACCGAGAAAGGGGATACTCCGAAAGGGATCCTTCTCCACGAAGGAAGCGGGCCCCGATCCCTCCTACTGATCAGGGGTTCGAAGGCTGGCCCCTCGGGAGGGTTCGACAGCCGCCCCAGAGCACTCGGGCTTCAGGCTCATTACTGATCAGAGGTTCGAAGGCTGGCCCCTCGGAAGGGTTCGACAGTCGCCTCAGGCCACTCGGGCTTCGCACCCACTACTGATCAGGGGTTCGAAGGCTGGCCCCCTGAAGGGTTCGACAGCCGCCTCAGAACACGCAGAGCGAGGGATGACTCTGGGTACGTTCGATACATGGCCGTGGCTCGGGCTATGCTCCCGAGGTACCCTAGGACATTTCCGAGACCGGCAGGAGCGATTCTGTAATGGAATCCCATCAGAGGGAGGCATCGAGCCCTCGGACCCTATCAAATGGGACCGGGTCCGGCAAATCACCTGCAGGTACTTTTGGAGCGCGCCTTTGGTCCACTAGCCGACCCTTATCGAACGGGGCACGGGCGTCCACTCGGATCACCCGTTAGCAACTCACTGGAGACACCATGTTCGGCGCCCTCCGAGGGCAACATGGCGCTTTCCCCTCCTCCTTGCGGAAAGGCGACGAAGGGGCGTATGATAAAAGCCGAGTCAGCCCTTGACCGTCCTCTCGCTCTGTGCAGAGGCTCGGGGGCTGCTCTCGCAAAACCCGGCTTCGGCCAAACCATTGACAGCGTCAACATACCAGCCCGAGAACTCAAAACCTGACCATGCACCCGGGCTACGATCAGATCGCATGAGGGAACAACCAGACCGGCCGAGGCGTCACGCAAGGCACTAAGACCTCGGGGGAGTCAAACCACTCCTCCGAGGCCTCAGGGGCTACACCCGGCGGGTGCGCTCGCGCGCACCCACCGGAACAGAATGTAACCGAGAAAGGCCGGTCCCCTTGCAAAAAAGTGCGATAAAGCCTCCAAGCGAGTACCAACACTCCCTTTGAGGCTCGGGGGCTACTATCGGGGACCATAATTAGGGGTACCCCCAAGACTCCTAATCTCGGCTGGTAACCACCATCAGCACAAGCTGCAAAGGCTTGATGGGCGCAATACAGGTCAAAGCTCCATCCAGTCAAGGGGCACGGTCTCGCCTCGCCCGAGCCCAGCCTCGGGCAGGAACAGTAGACCCAGGTGGATTCACGCCTCGCCCGAGGGCCTCATCAAGCAACAAGCGCACCTTCGGCTCATCCGAGGCCCAGCTCGGGCAGGCTTCGCAGTGAAGCAACCTTGGCCAGATCGCCACGCCAACCGACCATATCGCAGGAGCATTCAATGCAAGGATCACGTGACACCTTATCCTGACGCGCGCTCCTCAGTCGACAGGGCCGAAGTGACCGCAGTCGCCCCTCCACTGACTGACCTGACAGGAAAATAGCGTCGCCTGCCCTGCTCTAACTGTTGTGCCACCCGCCAGGGTGAGGCTGACAGCAGCCGAGTCCAGCCTCAGGCGCCATAGGAAGCTCCGCCTCGCCCGACCCCAGGGCTCGGACTCAACCTCGACCCTGGAAGACGGTCTCCGCCTCGCCCGACCCCAGGGCTCGGACTCAACCTCGACCTCGGAAGACGGTCTCCGACTCGCCCGACCCCAGGGCTCGGACTCAACCTTGACCCCGGAATACGGTCTCCGCCTCGCCCGACCCCAGGGCTCGGACTCAGCCTCGACCTCGGAGGAGTCACCGCCTCGCCTGACCTTGGGCTCGGACCGACCACGTTACAGGGGGCACATCATTACCCTACCCCTAGCTAGCTCAGGCTACGGGGAACAAGACCGGCGTCCCATCTGACTCTCCCCGGTAAACGAGTAATGATGGCACCTCGCATGCTCCCATGACGACGGCGGTTCTCAGCCCCTTACGGAAGCAAGGAGACGTCAGCAAGGACCCGACAGCCCAGACAGCTATGCTTCTACAGGGCTCAAGCGCTCCTCCGACGGCCACGACATCACATGCACAGGGCACTAACACCTCTCTGACAGCCACGTCGGCATGTACATAGGGCTCTGGTTCCCCTCTGCTGGACACGTTAGCACGTTGCTACACCCCCATTGTACACCTGGGCCCTCTCCTTACATCTATAAAAGGAAGGTCCAGGGCCCTCGTACGAGAAGGTGGCCGCGCGGGAGAACGGGCTGACGGACAGGCTCCCTCCCTCGCGAACGCTTGTAACCCCCTACTGCAAGCGCATCCGCCCTGGGCGCAGGATAACACGAGCCGCGGTTCCCCTTTTTCCCCATTGTGTTCCATCTCGCGCCGACCCATCTGGGCTGGGACACGCAGCGACAATTTACTCGTCGGTCCAGGGACCCCCCGGGGTCGAAACGCCGGCAGGAAGCTACCGCTAGCATTTGCTTGAGAGGTTGTAGGTTCGAATCCCTTTGAGGCCATGTGTATTTTTTTTAATTTTAGCTAGGCGTCGGCTGTACGGGGGAATGCAAATGGGAATGGACTTTGTGGGGAGGGGGAATGAGAATGATAGATATAGAATGGTGGCAGAACATGGGAATGTTCTGTGCGCGGGGAGGAGGGAATAGGAAAGGCAGAACAGGGAATGGCAGAACGCGGAATGGCCGACTACTATTGCGGCCTTAATAAGTAGTAGAGATTATCGGACCTATAAATCATTGTCATAAATGATTCTATCAATCATAAACATGAGATGGCATAATAACATAAAGCTAAAATAGAGTGTGAATAACAAATTTCTCTAGCCATAGAGCACTGGGGTCACATGTCAGTGACGAGTAGTTTGGGTCATGCTTTTGCGTGGGCTTTGTGCTTTCTCAGAGCGCTTCGGATACACGATGTCTATAGGAAAATAGTCCAAAAGTATAACACGGGGAGAGAGATCGAACCAATGCGCCTTGGTAGAGGCAGCAGACGACATTGGTTATGCTCTGCTAGCCACTTGAGCCCAATCATATATTTGTATATAATAGTCAATAGGTGTTATAAATATGTGTAGGCTGAGTTTTCAAACTAATAAAAAATAATCATATCAAGCTGAACCGGCACTACGAGCCAAGACAAGGCCCAAACATGGCAAATCTCTCGGGCGAGGCTGGCACGTGTGGGGGACAGATATCCCTCGGGTCCACTCGGGGGCGAAAACTCTGCCTGGGGCCACATGCTAGCCGCCCCTCAGTGACGTCTCGTTGTGGGCTAGGCAAAGGGAAACGGGCCGACTCAGGAGTGTGATGGGCCCACGCCTAGATTAATCGCGGCTTGGGCGTGATCATGTTGAGGTTGTTCGTTTTTCCCGCACCCGACATCCTCAAACACCGGAGATAGCTCGGAGCGGAGGCGCCAGGTTTTCCTCGGGATAGCAAAGTTTGTTCGCTATTAGCTAGGAGATAAGCAGGAAAAGTGTGATCGGCGTGTACGCGGGAAGCACCCTACGGTCGTGTATATAAGGCCAAGGGGGATCCCCATCACTTTCATCTCATTAGCACCTCACAACTAGGTAGACACCATTTGTAAACACTTCCCACATACAAAAGCCACCCCAGGAAGTAGGGTATTGCACTCCTCAAAGCGACCCGAACCTGCTGAAACTCGCTTGACTCTCTCTCTCTCTCTCTCTCTCTCGTGCCCTGGCACGAATCATCGGATTACAATCCACGACACCGTCCTACCCAAAAGCATCACGAGGGTACCCCAGGTGTGCGGTCGGACACTAAACACCGATAGCTGGCGCGCCAGGTAGGGGGTGTCGTCGATCACCACTAGCTCCATGGTCATCATCTTCAAGAGCAAGATCACCTTTAGCCCGGGAGCTATTTTCTGCTTCGGGACCATCTCATGCGTAGCGGACGTAGAGGGAACTCTGCACCGCATAGCAACTCCACCCAAGAAGAAACCCTCCTCGGAAATTCCACAGGAAGCTGAAGTGAAACCGCGAGCCATACCCCTGCTCACAGCTCGACAAGGCATGGCCCCACGCAAGTCTGGGCTCAAGTCCCTAGAGGATGGAAAGCCAGTCAACTAGGGCCTCCCCAGCTCGGCGAACTCTGTTGTCCACCTCGCCCACTAAGGAGTGGACACGGATCACTCGGAGAAGGGAAGTGAATGTTCCATACCGGGGAAGGAGAACACAACAAGCAATCCTCCCAACACCTCCGCCCTCAAAGGAGGGTGAGAAGAAGCACACCGCCGTACCTGCTCCTTTCTACCCTGACGTCCTCTTCATTTAGGGGAGACTGGAGTCATCACCCATCTCTGATGATGAACCCACCGTGCTGGGGGAGGAACCTCCACCGCGCGATGCTCGGCGATGGAGAAACAGGCGCCGAAACATGCAACGATATCACGAAGCCAGAGAACGAGACCCAGTGCAACCTGTCTCTCGGGACGAAGCCTCAGAGATGGGGGAAACCCCGACGAAAGAACACATCGAGAACGGCGCAATTCCCACCGTTGTGAATTGTGATTGCCGTCAGGCTCAAGAACGAGAGCGGGAACTAGCTGAACAAGATGCTAGGCTTCGACGGGAGAATCCGCTTCTCGCCCGAAACCTGTACCCTGACTTCGCTCGAGCATTGAACATGCCAAGTGAAGTTGGAGGAGTACTGGCGCAGATAGCTGATGGCCTCCCGCGGACCCCAAATGCGGAGGGTTATCGACAGCTGCTTACTCAGGCGGCCAATCATCTCCTACCTCTCGCCCACCCGCCGAACGACCTGTGTCACGCCATCAACAACCGACGAGACGCGCAGAGCAACATCAGTGCTTCACGCGATCATCGGCACGAGAATGAGATAAGGCGCCAGGAGGAATACGACCGAGATCATGGTGTACCGGCACATAGCCGCGCAACCTGGATCGAGTCAACGACAGCCTCAACCAACAGTCTGGTCCGGGGACGGTCGAGGCAACCTAATACTGACTCCCCTCCCCGGGATCGACGACATGATCATCGACAAGAGGATACGTGTAGGGTCTTCGCGCTTACCCCTCGCCTCCGGGCCATCCAATGGCCTCCTAATTTCAAGGTCTCCAACGTCGACAAATATGAGCCTAAGCAGGACCCAGGGGGCTGGTTGGCCGTCTATACAACTGCCGCCTAGGCTGCTGGGGTAACGGAGGACTTCATGACAGCGTACTCCCATCGTTCTAGGGCAGGACGCACTGCAATGGCTCCGACACATGCCTCGACACTACATCAACGATTGGGGGGATTTCAGTCGCCAATTTATTGCGAATTTCCAGTCTCTCTCCGATAAATCGGCACAACCATGGGACCTCAAATCCATTAGGCAGCAGAATGATGAAACTCTTCGTTCGTTCCTCAAAAGGTTTCAAACGATGAGGAACCGTATTCCCGAGGTCGCTGAGGCAGATGTGATTGAAGACTTCTATCGAAGATCTAATGACCCGGCCTTTGTTCGGGCCATACTTCAAAAAGCACCTACCACCTTCGAACAACTGTTTAGGGAGGCGGACGTCTACATCACCGCGGATGAGCGAGCTCGGGACCTGATTGGAGGCGCAAAGCCCGTACTGCCCGCACCGCGAAGGGACACGAACCAGCAACAAGACAAACGTTGGGAGAAGAGACCCCGCGAGGAGGTGCACACCGTTGGGCCATCTGCCGCTCGAGCCCGCAGCGCACCCCGCGGAGGGGTATGAACACTGGACGAGATCCTCGATTCCCAGTGCCCGTATCACAAGGATATGCGGCACACCCTGTGGAACTGCGGGGATTTCAAAAACTCCGTTGGGCACGGCCGACCGTTCCAGCCACTGTCGCCTCCCCCGCCTCGAGGAGAGCCTAATGAGCCTAGGCAACCTCAACAACAGGAAGGGGGAGAGGTGGATCTTTCTCGCACGTTGATAGGGAGGTCAATGTCATATTCAGAGGCCACAGAGCACAAGAAAGCAGAAGGCAACAGAAACTTAATGATCGACAAGTTCTAGTGGCCACAAATAGTGCTCCAGCTCCTTACCGATGGTCAGAGCACACAATATCCTTCAGCAGAGCTGATTAGTGGCTTAACTTCGATCACTTCGGCAAATATTCACTACTCGTCGATCCAGTGATCCTGGAAAGCCCGGTTAAGAAGGTGCTGGTGGATGGTGGCAGCAGCATCAATGTCATCTTTCCCTGAATGCTTCAGGCCCTGGGGGCCGCCATCGACGACCTCACTGAGTCACATACTCCTTTCTTCAGCATCGTGCTGACCAAAGGGGAGCACCCACTAGGACACATCTACATGTCCATCACCTTTAGAACCTCAAAGAACTACCGAACTGAGTTCCTGAGGTTTGTGGTGGTGCGTTTCGATTGCGGGTACAGCGCCATCATTGGAAGACCAGGGTTGGCGAAATTCATGGCTATCCCACACTACCCGTATATGATACTCAAAATGCCAGGACCTCAAGGGACCATCAACGTGCGCACTGACTTCCAAGGCGCCACGGAATGCTTTTGGGGGGGGGGGCATTCAGACGGCTCTCACCGTTGGGGCCCCGGTAGCCCTTCCCGCACAAGTCGATGGCAAGCTGGTGGAAGAAAACTTCACAATCCCTTCGAATGAAGCCCCGACCGCGACATCTATGTGGCCGATTGAAGAAACTAAAAGGATCAATCTTGGATTCTCTGATGAACGCAAGACCGCAATCATTAGTTCCAGCCTCGATGACAAATAGAAAAGCGTGCTCGTCCAGTTCCTGCAAGACAATTAGGATGTGTTCACATGGCAACCTGCGGACATGCCGGGAGTCCCGAGAGAACTGGCTGAGCACAAACTCAAAGTGTACCCTCAGGCAAGGCCGATCCGGCAGAAGCTACGCCATTTCACGCCTGACAAAAGAGAAACCATTCGGGCGAAATTAGCTCGCCTAGCATCGGGAAGATTCATTAGAGAAGTACTACATCCCGAATGGCTGGCAAATCCTGTTCTTGTACTCAAAAAGAATAAGTTGATTAGCGCATGTGCGTCGACTATACCAATCTCAATAAGCATTGTCTAAGGACCCCTTTGGACTCCCTAAAATAGATCAATCGGCTTAAGTCGGAAACATTTTAAGTCGGTGCGACATGCTCACGTTCACATAACTTAGGGTGATTACTATACCCTACCAACGGAGCAATCGGCTTAAGTTAGAAACGTCTTAAGTCTGTGTGACATGCTCATGCTTACATAACTTAGGTTGACTACTATACCCTACCAACGGAGCAATCGACTTAAGTCGAAAACATCTTAAGTCGGTGCGACATGCTCATGCTTACATAACTTAGGGTGATTACTATACCCTACCAATGGAGCAATCGTCTTAAATCGAAAATGTCTTAAGTCGATGCGACATGCTCACGCTTACATAACTTAGGGTGACTTCTATACCCTACTAACGGAGCAATCAGCTTAAGTCGGAAATGCCTTAAGTCGGTGCGACATGCTCACGCTTGCATACTTGAGGGTGATTACAATACCCTACTAACAGAGTAATCGGCTTAAGTCAGAAAATCCTTAAGTCGACACAGCATGCTCACGCATACATGAACTCTATAATGCACCATCTCGACAAGAAATACCAACTCAATGAAAAGTGTTCTTTGTTCAAACGAATCAAAATTTGTCTTCATTACACAATTACTGTGCAGGAGCATTCTCGCATGGGACCTTGCTAGTAGGATCGCTAGAGGGAGAAGGTTTACTCATACCTGCGGACGCAGCAAGCACGTCAGCAACAATGTCCTCAGTCAGCAACAATGTCCTCATGCACCACAACATTAGGTCTTTTCATCAGGATTCGACCAGCACGAACAACTTTGTCCATCGCTTTATCACACATTGCTTTGATGATACCATGGTCATCCTCTAAGACCTTAATGTCGCGACGAGCAATTTCCAACTCCTACGAAACAAGTTTCTTTGAAGCACGCAATTCTTTGATGACAGAATCTCTTGAAGACAGTGACTTATTAAGTCATGACACTTCAGTTTGAGAAACCCTCAACTCATCCCTATGATGGTCAAACTCCGACATGGTAAAGCAATGACTCCTCTCCAAAGTAGTAAGGGAGTTGCTGGCATCACAATACAGTTTATCCAGACTGTCACGGGAATCAAGAAGTTTTTGCATCTCCTCCTACAGACAAGAAGAGTACTAAACATCCAAGCAAAGGTGCAAAACAAAGGCATCATGAACAATCAGAAAAATCTACCTCATGGGCTCTCTTCTCTGAAACAAGCTGAGCGTTCAAGGAAGAGTTCATGGTTTGGGCACCATCCAAGAACGCAGAAACCTGGTTCAGATCGGCTTGACTCTGAGCATACCTCTCCTCAGCGTCGGAGCACCGTCGAGTCAGAGCTGGAAGGGCAAGAAGGAAAGAGTATAGGGAGTAAAATGAGGGAGCAATGAACAACGAAGAAAGCTATCAAACCACTAACCGATGTTGGAGGCTTCTAGATCATCTATTTGCTTCTGAAGCAGAAGAGGATTCCACTGTAGCAAGAACAAAACTTGATCGGGAACAGAGGCACTGCAAGACCTCAACTGAGCCGACACAGAGCTCAGAACATTATGCAAATACAAGAATTAGCAAAGGAGTATTTTGTTAACAAGAGTAAAGCAGGGCAAAGGTTAGCTCACCTGAAGGTTAGAAAGGAACAAGGGAAATCCCAAAGTCGGAGGCGCCGACGTGCTATCGAACGGCGGGGTACTAGCAGAAGCAATATTGAGAGCAGACTCGAGCCCCAAAGGAGGATTAGAGCTCATGCCCAAGGCAACACTTAATGGGACCTCAGCTCCGAGAGTGTGCAGCGGATTCCCAGCGCCCGGGTCACTGACCTCTAAAGTGATCAGACCGACAAGAGCAGTAGGTAGGCTTATCAACACTGGCTCCTCAGACTAAACTGGTGATGATTCGACATGAACATCCATATAAGCAACCGAGGAGGAGCCGAGCTCGGCACCCTCAAGGGCTAGGTCATCCTCAGCAGCACCCTCGGTGGCTAGGTCATCCTCAGCAGCACCCTTGAGGGCTGCAGCACCCTCAATCGTACCCATAGGAGTGGGGTATCCCTTGCATGTAACATCAGGAACCAAGGTGTCCCCATGAATTAGACCACCCTCAAAGGTCGACTAGATTACTAGATGAGGGGGTTTCATCCAGGACCTCTACACGGATGGCAGCACTCTCAGTTTCAGGAAGCTCTAATAAAAGATCTTCCGGGATAATCTCCTCCAGTGCATGATCAATGGCAGACATCGTCAACCTCTGGAGATTAACTAGCCCTGACAGAGCCTGAATTGGGACATCATTGCTGTTTTTGCTACGACAATTCTTGCGGATCAAACTGGAAACTTCCTCTTCATCCTCGTCAGACACACGTCCACTAACTCTAGTGCCACCACAACTCTCAATATCATCCTCAAGGTTGGCACTTGCCGGGCCAGCACCAAGGACTAGGGCAGTAGAGTTAGCCCCCAGCTCCAAGCCAGATGAACGTCAAAGTCTTCTCTTTCTTTTCTTCCCCTCGGCAGACACAACTAGGTAACCCATTCGACATAATCGTCTACGACGAGCACCTCCTGGACTGCATGCTCCTTCATCCTCGCCGAAGGCGTACCCAGCTGCAGCGTTCGCCGATTCAGTACGGGCAGATTCAGACAACTCGCCCGCTAGCATACTAAGAACAACGTTCATTTTAGCCTCATCAGTAGTCGTTTGCATCTGAAGATGGGTCTGTCTCTCCTCTTCAGGGAGATTCTGGTACATAGCAATGAAGGCCTCAATATCTTTTGAAGAGAGTCACACTCTATGGCCTGGACTGCCGTCTTGGACAGGTGGGTTGGATATGAACTCCGAAAAGGGCCTCTGCGATAACAAAACAGCACAGTAAGGTCATTACACATGGCAAATGCAGGAACTCATAGGCAACAACGCTTACCACAGGTGGAAGATTCCACGCGGAATACGAAAGGGGAGCACCAGCATTCGAAACTTTGCCTCTCAGCATCGAATCAACTCGATTCAACACGTCATCCTCATAAATTCACTCGTTGGTAATTTGAGTGGGGTCATTAACACTAGTGTACAGGTAAGCAGGGTAGACTCTATCCTTCAAAGGTTGAATATTCTTGAAAACAAAGTCGACAACAACAGCTTCAGCAGTCAGCCTCTATCCCTCAACGCACATATCTCTGCC